>CM076575.1:726424812-726865263 GCA_034641835.2 Pinus albicaulis | reverse complement strand
CTACAATCATGCACTGGTGCGCTATTTTAAGCATTGTGCACTGATTAACAAATGTTGTTTTAAAAAAAATCATGCAAGGGGCGATGGGAATTTGGATCTGACTTTACAATTGGTCCTGTGGGTTAGATGCCATATGCCTATAAATATTGTAATAAAAACCCTATAAATCTAAAATGAAAAGCGCTAATAGTGAAGTCACATAAACAAGAAAAAACAGGGGTTTAACGTAAGAATGGATTTTTTATTTTTTTTTCCCAAATTTTAATTAATTGTAATTAGTAATAGAGATTGTAAATGATTTTATTAGTAAAATGCACATTAAAATTTAAAATTTTTATTATGCATGTATTAAATCTTACAGAAACTGTAAAAAAAAATTATTACAGTAAAATTTAACAATTTTTTTTACACTGCAAGGTTTTTGTGTGAATCACCAGATGTTTCAAATTCTGATTCTCTGAATAGTGCTACTATTCGAAAGTATTTTTCTACTCAATATTACTCTCATTCTCTCTTACTCCAGGTATGTCTCTCATGCAAATCCCTCCCTGATTTTTTTTGCAAAAATAATGAAATAATGAATAGCTTTTACTATTTAAAGAACTTTTTTATGAAATTAGATTTCTGAAAATCATTTTTCACTCATTTTTCAATTTACCAGTTTCTTTTTCACTTAAATTAGGTGTGTTTGTTAACTAACATCACCAGTGTGCCCGATAATAAAATTGCACTAGCGCAATTAAAAATTATTAGAACTGATAACAATTAATCCTTTTTTAAGGCACCAAAATTACTTTTAGGTATGTAAACCAAAATTTATTGTTGATTTTTCTCAAATGCAAGAATAAAATATCATAATTATATGAAATGGAAAATTCTTCAAAATCCAGCTTGTTCCATAAAATTTCTCAAAGTCCATCGTGAAGTTCTCCCTATCCATCTCCATACGTAATTACCTCATATTTTATTTATATTTTCATTATCTAATTGAATTTATTTTTCTTATCCATGTCAATCAACTCCATAAAATTAATGTATACACATTTTCAAGTTCATGTAGACTCATAATTGAGTTCAAATGCATAAAATATTCAAATTTCCAAAACTTCGGAAGCTCTTACCAGGAGAAACATACTGAAAGGCGTGGTTGGTAGATGAAAATGGACATCCGCTTCACTCTGCCAATTGTAACATGAAATATTCTAGCCACAATCATGGGACAATGATGGTAATAATAACTATTTGGTATAATGTAATTATTTCAATGTCAAACCAATTAATCATGCACGAATGTGCTTACTAATTGATATCATTGATTTTGTACTAATCATGTTCAAATATATTTTTTGAAATTATTAGGATTAAAGTGATGATGAGAGACATACCTACCATCTTCTGTTGTACCCCACCACAATGTAAAATTGAGAGAAGGTTGAATTAGGAGAAAAAATCAAAGAGGAATGATACCAAGAATTCCTTAATCAACTACCTATTCAATTCCCATTACGTCTAGATTCACAAATTAGGAATTACTATGGAAATGAGAGTTCTTCAGAAGCTGGCAATGGAGGCAATGAAATAGAGGTTGGGATGGATGATTACTTAAGGGATATGACTGCCATGGAGACAATGTTGTTAGATGCATTCCAGAACGATGATCAACTAGGGGATGATGCTCATATCTCTTATACCTTTTTCGAAAGCCTTAAATTTACTTCCACCACCCCTCTCTTTTGACCTGGAAGTTAGCAAATTTATACCCACTTGTGGACAATGATGTTAATATACAACTTGAAAGAAACGTTTTTCTTGTCCACTGCATGTTTCTCAGAAATTTTGCGGTAATTGACCATCAAGTCCCTTATATTTTGAGAAATGTTGTCACAAAATTAACATTAAAACTAATTAATTTTATTAACATTAATAATTATTCTCATTTGTACATTTAATATTATCCATGACCAACTAAAGGTTATTCAAAGATAAGATTCTTATAAGTGATAATGTCGTGCTCGATAGCTACGTAGAGGCAAATAAATTATTGAAATTGTTGGGTGTTGAGTACATATCATATCATGCATGTCCAAATTATTGTATTCTATATAGAGGAGAATATGCAGACAAATTGATATGTCCGAAATGTGGACATGACAAGTATGATAAATAAAAAAAGAAGCGTAAATCATGTGGTCGTCGTTTTAAGATATTGAGGCACATGCCTATAATCCCAAGGATTCAAATGCTCTTTCATTGTAAATAATTAGCTACGTTATAGGGATGGCATGCCTCACACAGAAGTGAATTGGGAGTTATTTGAATCCCAACATATTCAATATCCATGAAGCATATAGAGAATACATGGCCCAAAAAATTCAAGGATGAATTACGAAGTCTACGACTCAGCATAGCCATGGATGGTGTCAACCCATATTCCATCTAGAACACCAACTATTTTGTTTGCCCTATAGTAGTTATCAATAAAAATATCACCCATGCTTGTCCGTGAAGAATGAAAATATTATGTTGGCTCTCATAGTCCCTGGTATAAGACAAGTGAAGAATATGGATTTCTACTTACAACCAATTGTATATGAATGGAAGGAATTATGGGATGGGATAAATGTATACGATGTATCAAGACCCATCACAACAAAGAGGAGTTGTAAGTTGTATTGCATATGTCCTTACACGACACATGATTATCCAGGCTTAGGATTTTTCTCCAGTAAATTACATTTCTATTTATTTGTTAATATACATAACAATATTCTTTCGCATACTAATTATTTAATTCATTTTAATTGTTATAATATTCATGATATTCTTTAATGTGCCATGGATATTGTATACAATAATTTCGCAAGTCTTGTAACAAAAGGGTATTATGGATGTAAATGTTGTGGACCTTCTCTGAATGCTACATGGTACAACTACCTATGAAAGCCAGTGTATGAGTGCTACAGGGTATTCCTCCTAGAAGAAAACCCTTACAGAAGAGTAACATTTGTTTTCAATGGTAAATGACAGAGAACCCAAAGGCCTACAATAACGACACTAGCTAAATGGCTTAGAGCATATCAAAGAGAGAAGAAGAAGGATTTCATAGAAATGTTCGATTCAAATGGGGAGCCTATGTTTGATGATCCAGAATTCCTCGACACCTATTTTGAGAAATTTCCCATTGGGATGAAAAGGAAATATATCTCTTATAACCTCCCATATTTGGAACATATTAATATTAACCACTTATTAGATCCCATGCACATATTTAAAAATGTTTCATCTTCTTTATGGAGGCACATATCATGGAAAAAAAGTGATACATTGGTTGTTAGGAAAGATCTAACTAATTAAAAAATGAAAAAGAAAAATTGGCCAAGACAATTAGAAAGTACATGATCAGAGGCCGGTCCCTCTAATTGGTATTCAAAGAAGGTGATGTCCCATGGATTTTTAAAAATATGATCTTCCTTCGAAAAGGAAGATATAATGGGTGTGTGGGTGAAATATTCATCTGCGTCTTCACTATGACACTAATTCACCGTGGAATACCATTTGTTTGGGTTGAAATCGCATGACTATTTAAATATTCTAAGAGTACATGTGGGAAAAATACTGAGAGGGGGGGGTGAATCAGTATTTAGGGTTGAACAATTTTTCTTTTCTTTCTCTTAAAACCATATGTTACAGTATTGCATCCAACATGTATGTCCATATATCTTATTATGTCTTTACTTAGAGCATTGCATCAGATAAGTGTTAAGCATGAACAGAAATAACAGAAAAAATCATCAAACATAAACAACACATATGAGCACCAAGATTTAAGGTGGAAACCCAATTCGGGAGAAAACCACCGCTGATATAATCTCAGTCTTCAATATTTATTATAGAGAAAACTTCTTACAATTTTATGCTAGTGCAAAATCATACCAGCACGTAGGCACCCACCTGTAGAAGGCTACAACCTTCTCTTTTTTACCAGCCTTTCCTGGAAGGGAGCTACAACCCCCTATTCTCGTTTACCAGCTACCACTGGAAGGGAGCTACAACCCCATGTTCTCGTTTACCAGCTACCACTGGAATGGAGCTACAACACCTTGTTCTCGTTTACCAGCTACCAATGGAAGGGAGCTACAACCCCCTTACTGAAGGCATCGACCCTCAGCATTACTGCAGACCACGCTTCATCCACTTCCACACAACATACCTTGCAGGCCACCAGATTTATTCAATTTCTTCAGAGGTGCATCCTTAATTCAATAATCTATTACCCATTCCATACAGATATACTTAAGAGTGAAGTATTCATTCACAACTCTTATACGTTCTTCATGATTTCGTCAGTCGATTGAACCAGGAATTGATCATCATCTGATTTAAAGATCTTGATCAATCATCATATTCACAGGTGCGCCCTCGATTCAGATATGTCAGAGTTTATTCATACAGATATCTCTAAAAGATATTTTTTTATTATCAACCCTTTCGTACACACACACATTCTTCATAATTCTCATCACCTTATATAGTTTTTGCCTTTATTAAAACCATGGGTCAAAACCATTCAATTACTAATGGTATTCCTGAATGGTATTTCCTTTAGCACCCTTACGTACCTCTTTGACATCTTCTTCTTCTTCTTCTTCTTCTTCTTCTTTTTATAAATTTGAAGAAATTGATAAATAAATATATTTACAATTTTGAACGGAACTTTAGGATTAAAGTTAACCCTTCGCATTTTAACCCTTCCAAATAATATGGTAAACTTTTGACCCCGGGCCCACAAATATAGTCAATAGCCAATCAAATACGTGCATGTTACCATAGGTAAAATTCGCGCAAGTCCAGCATCCGATCACCGTTAGATTAGCAAGCTTCCAGATCAACGGCTTATATGTATATCGCTCGACCTTCGATGCCGATCGTTAACATGCAATGGCCCGTCGTACCTTTGCTACTCTTTGCACACCTTCAACAAATGACAACCGTCCGATGACCCCTTCCCAGATCAATGGCGCTCAACGATATCGCTGGGCATCCTGGGTCGAACTATAACGCGCGATGGAACACAGTGAAAAGTGGTTTTGTAAATTCGTACAAGGACGCACGCATGTCGCCCGTTCTATGGAATCGCTCCCCACCTCTTGAATACCACTTGCCCGTTGAAAGTGGTGCGATGAAAACCATAAACCGCCTTCACTGTACCTCCTTCATGGTTCCGCCCTTCGCTCAAGGTTCCGTTCATTATTTAAAAGGGTTAGTCTGGGTTTGTGCTATAACTCTGGTCTATCTTTGGCAGGATTTCCAATAATCAACGAACAAATGTAGTTTTCTTCCGACGAGATTTCATTACAAACATTAACTCGTGACAATTCAATGTCATTCTTCAATTCTGCTATGATATATATAACATGTCAACCTTCCATTTCGGTGTTCTATCCTGTCATAGTTCCGCTTCTACCTGTACATTCAAAAATATCATATCTCTACCACCATTAATTTCTTCAATGGATACATTGAATGCCTCGAGAGCCCCTCATATATTCAACCAAGTAGTTCCACGACCGAAAATATCAAACTAAGCTAGTTCTTCATTACAAGAAGGTCTCATCCTGGAATTCAAATCCTTCCACCATGAATCCTCAACAGGGTTTCACTTCTAACTCCATACGCAGAGACTCATATAGAGGTTCAGGGGATTCCACACAATAATTACATCAGAAAATACACATATAATACACATATCCCTATCAATGATTTCATTCTTCTCCGGGCACCGTAGGTATCCTCTGCCCATTATGAAATTGATCACACAGGTCATATATATTCCAGATTTACTCATACTTAACACAATTCCACAGTTCTTCATTAACATATACAAATCTTAGCTAGATATTCAATTTGTCCTTCAATCTATTACCTTGTCTCTTCCTAGCAGCTCTCCCTTTTGTCATCTCCTTTGCAAACTGTATTAAACCCCTAATTCAACTCTAATGCTCTGTATCATCTGTTGCCTCTGCTACCTCTCTGTCTCTTTTGCTTTATGGATAGTTTAGGTGCCTCTCCTGTCTTTTCCAATTCCTTTGCCATCAATGAAAATATTTCCAACAATCTCCCCCTTTGGAATTGATGGCAATACTCTTCCTCTGATGGCCTTACAGAAGCCCTTTCTTGGTTTTCCTCCCCCTTTGACATCAATGGCAAATATTTTTATCAAGATCCTTTGAACCGATAATTCCATGCTCCCCCTGAGATCATGCTACATCTTCAAACATAATATGACCAACAATTCATCCTTTTCATATGACGAATGCTCCCCCTGAGCCTGTGCATTCAGAGATGCCTAACAACACCTCACAACCAATTTAATCTTCTGTATTTAAGTATACTTGATCCTCTACATGATAGAGACTACTCCCATTTTCTATTTGAGATATTCGAACGCTTCCCTGGGTAGAGGTTTGGTAAATATATCAACAACTTGTTCTTTGGAGGAAACATACTCCAATTTCACCTTTTGTTCAAGCACTTGTTCACGTAAGAAGTGATATTTGATGGGAATGTTCTTGGTCTTGGAATGCATAACAGGATTCTTTGAGATACTGATGGCACTTGTATTATCACACATAATGGAGATAGGAGGTGAAAATTTGATTTGAAAGTCTTGTAGGGTTTGCATCATCCAAAGAAGTTGAGTGCAACATGATGCTACAGCCACATATTCTGCTTCTGCTATAGATAAGGCAATGGAACTTTGCTTCTTGCTAAACCAAGATACTAACTGGGGCCCCATAAAGAATGCACCACCACTAGTGCTTTTCCGATCATCAACACTTCCAGTCCAATCTGCATCAGTGTATGCATGAAGAGTAAGATCAACATTCTTTGGATACCATAGGCCAAAGTCTTGAGTTCCTTGTAGATATTTGAATATTATTTTCACAACCTGAAGATGAGACTCTTTTGGATTAGCTTGGAATCGTCCAGCAATCCCAACTGCATGCATGATGTTTGGTCTTGTCCCAGTGAGATAAAGTAGACTTCCTTTCATAGATCTATATTCTGGTTGATTTACGGTGGGGGAATCATCATTAGAACTGAGATTACATCTGGTTATCATTGGTGTACTTACAGGTTTTCAATCTTCCATGCCATACTTCTTCAGGATTTTCTTGAGGTACTTTGCCTGTGATCAGAATATACCATCTGTTGTTTGTTGCACTTGCAAGCCAAGAAAGAATGTTAGTTCCCCAAGTAAAGACATTTCAAATTCTTGCTGCATATCAGAAGAAAATTTTTGACTCATAGACTCTTCATTACTTCCAAAAATGATATCATCAACATATACAACCACAATCAACAGTTTGTCATTTTTAGTTTTTGTGTATAAGTTGCTATCAATAGACCCCTTTGAAAATCCTTGTTGATGAAGATATTTGTCAAGACGATAGTACCATGCCCTTAGAGCTTGTTTGAGACCATATAGAGCCTTTTTAAGTTTGCAAACATTTTTTTCATCATTTCCCAAAATGAATCCTTCTGGTTGTTCTATATAAACTTCTTCTTCTAGATCACCATTGAGAAAAGCAGATTTAACATCCATTTGATAAACTTTGATTTGTTAGAAGCTTGAAAAAGCAAGAAACATTCTTATGGCTTCAAGTCTAGCTACATGAGAAAATGTTTCTTCAAAGTCTATACCTTCTTGTTGAGCATACCCCTTGCAAACAAGTCTAGCTTTATTTCTTATAACATCCCCATTCTCATTTAACTTGTTTTTGAATATCCATTTAGTTCCAATGACATTTTTGTCATGAGGTCTTGGTACTAATTACCAAGTGTGATTCTTTTCAATTTGATCAAGCTCTTCATTCATGGCTTGAATCCAACATTCATCTTTTCTAGCTTGACTGACACTGTGAGGTTCAATAGTGGACAGAAATACCAGATTGCTAAAATATCCCACAAGAGTCCTTCTTGTTTGTACACCTGATCCCTTTTCTCCCAAAATTTGAGATTCTGGATGATTCTTTTGAACATATCTAGATGGATCCTTTTCAGACAAATCATCTTCGGGTTCTTCACTGGGTTCTCTATTTGTATCATTACTATTTGATGTAGAAGGATATGTGTCATCATCATCTTCATATTTTGTTTGATTTTCTTCTTTTGGAGCTGCAAGAGACTCATCAATAACAACATCAATATATTCAACAATCTTCCGAAGTCTTTTATTGTAACATTTATATGCCCTACTCCTAGAGGAGTAACCCATGAAATATTCCTTCATCTTCTCTGGGTTCAAACTTGCCAAGTTTTTCATCATTATTCTTGATAAAACATTTTCTCCCAAAAATTCTAAAATGCTTTATAGTGGGAGGATTACCATACCAGAGTTCATATGAAATTTTATCACTATTTACACGAACATGTGCTTTGTTGAGAATGTTTACTACTGTATGTGCTGCTTCTCCCCAAAATGTGTCAATCATCAAGCATAGCTCTAGCCATTTCTTGAACTGTTCTGTTCATTCTTTCTACAACGCCATTCTGTTGTGGAGTGTCATCTACAGAGAACTGTCTTTTTATGCCATGTTGTTCACAAAATTCAAGGAGTTCATTGGATGTATATTAACCTCCTCGATTAGATCTGAGACACTCGATTTTTAGATCTAATTCATTCTCAACTAGTGCTTTGAAGATCTGAAATTTCTCAAATGCTTCATCTTTGTGTTTAAGCAGCCCAATCCAACACATTCTAGAGAAATAATCAATGAATAAGATATAATATTCTTCACCACGTGGTGACTTTTTCCTCATAGGTCCACACATGTCAGTATGAATGAGTTAAAGAGGCTTACTTGATGATCCTTCCTTGGCATTAAATTGTACCCTGGTTTGCTTGCCGAATTGGCAAGATTTGCATATGATATTTTGAGGTAGAGTAATATTGGGAAGATCACGAACGGCTTTAAGTCTGCTTGATTTGTTGATTTGAGAGAAGCTCAGATGCCCCAACCTTCTATGTCATAGCCAATTTTCTGAAGATTTACTCAAATAACATTGTTCTTTGGGGTTCTTCAATATATACAGGTTGTTTGGAGTTCTTTTTCCTTTTATAATTGCTTTACCTGTATCAAAATCACGTACCACACATTCTTTTGAACTAAAGACAACTTCAGTTCCTTGATCACACATTTGACTTACACTTAACAAGTTATGCTTTAATCCATCCACATACATGGCTTCATTAGGTTTCACCTTTTCTTTTATAAAAACAAACCCTTTTCCCTTAATGACCGCAGGAGTATCATTTCCAAATGTAACATTTTTTTCTTTTTCTAGATCACTATATGCAAGAAGTTTGTCTTTATCACCTGTCTTGTGTCTTGAGAATCCACTATCAATGTACCATTGGTTTTCTTCATCTTCTGCAAATAATGCTATGCCACAATTTTCAACCTGTAATTCCTTCCTTTTCCATACTTTGGAGCTTGAAGGAACATGTTCTTTTGGCTGAAATTTTCTCCTGCATTCAGATTCTTCATGGCCAAAGTTATTGCAATAAGCACATTCAACTTCATTTTGAAGAGGAGAAAAGTTGTTATAAGTATTATTCTTTGTTTCAATATCAATCCTTTTCTTTCTTGCTTCTCTTGTCATGATGGTTTTATATGCAACACATTGAACAAATTTATGACCAAAATTGTGACATGAGAAACATTGTCCATTGAAGAAGAAATTTCTGCGATCATAAAATATTTTATATGAATTTATTTGTTGATTGGTGTTTCCTGTTAGTGTTCTTTGAATTCAGATGGTCATGCTTTACCTGTAAAGATTATTTATTCCCTTGCTGAGTGGCAACGTGTTGTAACCCAGATATAAATGCATTTATATAATTTGGTGCTGAAGCCTGAGAAGATTCTCCGATATATCCAAGACTAGTCTTTATAAGAGGAGAACGTTGTACCTTGATAATCTCATCTAAGGTTTCAGATCCTTTAGCAAATCTAAGATTCAGAGTCTTTACTTTCTCAAGTTCTTTTCTTAGACTTACTACTTCACACTCTAATTTCTCATTGTGTTTCTCCTTTTCTTCAAGCTGATTTTTCAGAGTTTCTATGGTTATTTTACTTTCTTCTAAGCAAATTTTGAGTTTATTGTTTTCATCAAGAAAATCACTGTCTTCTAGAGCATCCACAAAAGTATCCTTTTCTTCTCTAGATTCTTTTTCAAATGCCATACGAAGTCTAAGATCTTGTTCACATTCTTCCTCACTATCAGATAACCCATCACTATCTTCATGAGTATAGTAACTCTTTCTAGTGCTAAAACTATTCTTATTCCTTCTTGCTAATTCCTTCCCCTTTTTATGTGTTTCTTTATAAGGACACTTAGTAGCATAATGAACAACTCTTCCACAATCAAAACATTTGAAAGGAAGCTTACCTCTGAACCATCATGTGCCAAGTTGAGGCTTCTTTACAAATTTTACCTCATCTTCTTCTGAGATATATCCTGATCCTTCTGTTTTTTGTACTTCCTTCCCTTTTGTAGAAGTTCTAAAGACTACTTCTTTGACTTCAGATGGTCCTCGTCTTCTCATTTCATATGCAGTTAGTATGCCATGAAGTTGCACCACAGTAATATTTTGAAGATCCTTCTTTTCTTCAAGGGCAGAAACTTTTGACTCAAATTTTGTCATTAGTGATCTTAAGGCTTTCTCAACCAAGGTAGATTCGGTTATTGTTTCTCCCAGATTTCTCATACGATTTACAATATCATCAAGACGTAAAAAGAAACTGGCAATGCTCTCCTCATTATCCATTTTTAGATTCTCATATTGAATTCTAAGAGTTTGTAGTTTAGCACTTTTTACCTTTGCATCACCTTCATAACTTAGAATGATTTTGTCCCATATTGCCTTCGCTATATTCAGCTGCATGACTTTGACAAATTCTGATTCAATTAGACTTCCCAATAGAGCATTGATCACCTTTGCATTTGTTTCATAATTATTTCTTTCCGTCGGATCTGTTGGTACTGCAGCTGGATATTGATATCCTCCTTCAACAATTTCCCATACCTCTGCTCCCAGAGACTGAAGATAGGATCTCATCCTTGTTTTCGAGAAGATTAAATTATTTCCGTTAAAGAGCGAAGGCCTAATAGATGTTGTTCCATCTTGATTGCTCATCTTGCTTGATCTTCCTTCTAGCGGCTAAGCTATTTCAGAAGGACCTGATCTGATACCAATTGAAGGGAAAAATACTGAGAGGGGGGGGGGGGGGGTGAATCAGTATTTAGGGATGAATAATTTTTGTTTTCTTTCTCTTAAAACCATATGTTACAGTATTGCATCCAACTTGTATGTCCAAATATTTTATTATGTCTTTACTTAGAGCATTGCATCAGATAAGCATTAAGCATGAATAGAAATAACATAAAAATTCATCAAACATAAACAACACCTATGAACACCAGGATTTAAGGTGGAAACCCAATTCGGGAGAAAACCACCGCTATTGTAATCTCAGTCTTCAATATTTATTATAGAGAAAACTTCTTACAATTTTATGCTGGTGCAGACTCATACCAGCACGCAGGTACCCACCTGCAGAAGGCTACAGCCTTCTCTTCTTTACCAGCCTTTCCTGGAAGGGAGCTACAACACCCTGTTTTCATTTACCAGCTACCACTGAAAGGGAGATACAACCCCCTGTTCTCATTTACTAGCTACCACTGGAAGGGAGCTACAACTCCCTGTTCTCATTTACCAGCTACCACTAGAAGGGAGCTACAACCCCCTTACTGAAGGCATCGAACCTCAACATTACTGCAGACCACGCTTCATCCACTTCCACACAACATACCTTGCAGGCCACCAGATTTATTCAATTTCTTCAGAGGTACATCCTTAATTCAGCAATCTATTACCCATTCCATACAGATATACTTCAAAGTGAAGTATTCATTCACAACTCTTATATGTTCTTCATGATTTCGTCAGTCGATTGAAACAGGAATTGATCATCATCTTATTTAAATATCTTGATCAATCATCATATTCACAGGCGCGCCCTCGATTCATATATGTCAGAGTTTATTCATACAGATATCTCTAAAAGAGATTCGTTTATTATCAACCCTTTCGCACACACACATTCTTCATAATAATCATCACCTCATATATTTTTCGCCTTTATTAAAACCATGGGTCAAAACCATTCAATTACTAATGGTATTCCTGAATGGTATTTCCTTTAGCACCCTTACGTACCTCTTTGACTTCTTTTGTTTTTTTTGTTTTTTTTTTAATTTATTTATCAATTTGAAGAAATTTATAAATAAATATATTTAAAATTCTGAACAGAACTTTAGGATTAATGTTAACCCTTTGCATTTTAACCCTTCCAAATAATATGGTAAACCTTTGACCCAGGGCCCACAAATATAGTCAATAGCCAATCAAATACGCACATGGTAGCATAGGTAAACTTCGCGCAATTCCAGCATCCGATCACCATTAGATTAGCAAGCTTCCAGATCAACGACGTATATGTATATCGCTCGACCTCTGATGCCGATCGTTAAAGTGTAATGGCCCGCCATACCTGTGTTAATCTTCGTGCACCTTCAACAAATGACGACCTTCCGATGACCCCTTCCCAGATCAACGGTGCTCAACGATATTGCTGGGGGTCTTGGGTCGAACTATAATGCGCGATGGCACACAGTGAAAAGTGGTTTTGTAAAATCGTACAGGGACGCGTGTCGCCCGTTCTATGGAATCGCTCCCCACCTCTTGAATACCTCTTGCCCGTTGAAAGCGATGTGATGAAAACCATAAACCACCTTCATTGTTCCTCCTTCATGGTTCCGCCCTTTGCTCAAGGTTCCGTTCATGATTTCAAAGGGTTAGTCTGGGTTTGCGCTATAACTCTAGTCCTTCTTTGGCAGGATTTCCAATAATCAACAAACAAATTTAGTTTTCTTCCGACGAGATTTCCTTACAAAAATTAACTCGTGACAATTCAATGTCATTCTTCAATTCTTCTATGATATATATAACATGTCAACCTTCCATTTTGGAGTTCTATCCTGTCACAGTTCCGCTTCTACCTATACATTCAAAAACATCATATCTCTGCCACCATTAAGTTCTTCAATGGATACAATGAATGCCTCGAGAGCCCCTCATATATTCAACCTAGTAGTTCCATGACTGCAAATATCAAACTAAGCAAGTTATTCATTACAATAAGGTCTCATCCTGGAATTCAAATCCTTCCACCATGAATCCTCAACAGGGTTTCACTTTTAACTCCATACGCAGAGACTCATACAAAGGTTCAGGGGATTCCACACAAGAATTACATCAGACAATACACATATAATACACATATCCCTATCAATGATTTCATTCTTCTCCAGACACCGTAGGTATCCTCTGCCCATTATGAAATTGATCACACAGGTCATATATATTCCATATTTACTCATACTTAACACAATTCCACAGTTCTTCATTAACATATACAAATCTTAGACAGATATTCAATTTTCCTTCAATCTATTACCTTGTCTCTTCCTAGTAGCTCTCCCTTTTGTCATCTCCTTTGCAAACAATATTAAACCCCTAATTCAACTCTACTGCTCTGTCTCATCTGCTGCCTTTGCTACCTTTTTGTCTCTTTTGCCTTATGGATAGTTTAGGTGCTGCTCCTGTCTTTGCCAATTCCTTTGCCATCAATGAAAATATTTCCAACAATCTCCCCCTTTGGCATTGATGGCAATACTTTTCCTCTGATGGCCTTACAGAAGCCCTTTGTTGCTTTTCCTCCCCCTTTGACATCAATGGAAATGATTTTGATCAAGATCATTTGAACCGATAATGCCATGCTCCCCCTGAGATCATGCTGCATCTTCAAACATAATATGACCGACAATTAATCCTTTTCAAATGACTAATGCTCCCCCTGAGCCTGTGCATTCAGAGATTCCTAACAACACCTCACAACCAATTTAATCTTCTGTATTTAAGTAGACCCGATCCTCTGCATGGCAGAGACTACTCCCAATTTCTGTCTGAGATATTCAAACGCTTCCATGGGTGGAGTTTTGGTAAATATATCAGCAACTTGTTATTTGGAGGAAACATACTCCAATTTCACCTTTTATTCAAGCACTTGTTCACGTAAGAAGTGATATTTTATGGGAATGTGCTTGGTCTTGGAATGCATAACAGGATCTTTGAGATATTGATGGAACTTGTATTATCACACATAAAGGAGATAGGAGGTGAACATTTGATTTGAAAGTCTTGTAGGGCTTGCATCATCGAGAGAAGTTGAGTGCAACATGATGTTGTAGCCACATGATACCTTGCATGTAGATAAGGAAATAGAGTTTTGCTTCTTGCTGAACCAAGATACTAACTGGGGCCCCATATAGAATGCACCACCACTAGTGCTTTTCTGATCATCAACATTTCCAGCCCAATCTGCATCAGTGTAAGCATGAAGAGTGAGATCAGCATTCTTTGGATACCATAGTCCAAAGTCTTGAGTTCCTTGTAGATATTTGAATATTATTTTGATAGCGTGAAGGTGAGACTCTTTTGGATTAGCTTGGAATCGTCCAACAATACCAACTGCATGCATAATGTCTGGTCTAGTCCCAGTGAGATAAAGTAGACTTCCTATCATAGATATGTATTCTGGTTGATTCATCGTGGGAGAATCATCATGAGAACTGAGATTACATCCGGTTATCATTGGTGTACTTACAGGTTTGCACTCTTCCATGCCATACTTCTTCAGAATTTGCTTAAGGTATTTTTCTTGTGATAATAATATGCCATCCGGTACTTGTTGCACTTGCAAGCCAAGAAAGAATGTTAGTTCCCCAAATAAAGACATTTCAAATCATTGTTGCCATGTCAGAAGAAAATTTCTGATTCATAGACTCTTCATAACTTCAAAAATGATATCATCAACATATACAACCACAATCAACAATTTGTCATTTTTAGTTTTTGTGTATAAGTTCTTATCGGCCAAACCCCTTTGAAAATCCTTGTTGACGAAGATATTTGTCAAGACGATAGTACCATGCCCGAGGAGCTTTTTTGAGACCATATAAAGCCTTTTTAATTTTGCAAACAAGTGTTTCATCATTTCCTAGAATGAATACTTTTGGTTGTTCTATATAAACTTCTTCTTCTAGATCACCATTGAGAAAGACAGATTTAACATCCATTTGATAAACTTTGATTGGCTGAAAACTTGAAAAAGAAAGAAACATTCTTATGGCTTCAAGTCTAGCTACAGGAGAAAATTTTTATTCAAAGTCTATACCTTCTTGTTGAGCATACCCTTTACAAACAAGTCTAGCTTTTTTTCTAATAGCATCTTCATTTTCATTTAACTTGTTTTTGAATATCCATTTTGTTCCAATCACATTTTTCGGACTTTCATGATGAGGCCTTGGTACTAATTCCCAAGTGTGATTCTTTTCAATTTGATCAAGCTCTTCATTCATGGCTTGAATCCAAAATTCATCTTTGCTAGCTTGACTAACACTGTGAGGTTCAATAGTGGACAGAAATGCCAGATTTCTAGAAGATCCCACAAGAGTCCTTCTTGTTTGTACACCTGATGCCTTTTCTCCCAAAAATTGAGATTCTGGATGATTCTTTTGAACATATCTAGATGGATCCTTTCAGACAAATCCTCTTCGGGTTCTTCACTGGGTTCACTGTTTGTATCATTACTATTTTATGTAGAAGGATATGTGTCATCATCATCTTCATCTATTGTTTTCTTTTATTCTTTTGGAGCTGCAGAAGACTCATCAATACACTCAACAATCTTTTGAAGTCTTTTATTGTAACATTTATATGCCCTACTCCTAGAGGAGTAACCAAGAAATATTCCTTCATCTGCTTTGGGTTCAAACTTGCCAAGTTTTTCATCATTATTCTTGATAAAGCATTTGCTCCCAAAAATTCTAAAATTCTCTATAGTGTGAGGATTACCATACCAGAGTTCATATGGAGTTTTATCACTATTTACACGAACATGTGCTTTGTTGAGAATGTTTACTTCTGTATGTGTTGCTTCTCCCCAAAATGTTTCAGGTGTTCCAAAATCATCAAGCATAGCTCTAGCCATTTGTTGAACTGTTATGTTCATTCTTTCTACAACGCCATTCTGTTGTGGAGTGCCAGCTACAGAGAACTGTCTTTTTATGCCATGTTGTTCACAAAATTCAAGGAATTCATTGGATGTATATTCTCTTCCTCTATCAGATCTGAGACACTTGATTTTTAGATCTAACTCATTCTCAACTAGTGCTTTGAAGATCTGAAATTTCTCAAATGCTTCATCTTTTTGTTTAAGCAGCCCAATCCAACACATTCTAGAGAAATCATCGATGAACAAGATATAGTATTCTTCACCACGTGGTGACTTTTTCCTCATAGGTCCACATATGTCGGTATGAATGAGTTCAAGAGGCTTGCTTGATCATCCTTCCTTGGCATTAAATTGTACTCTGGTTTGCTTGCCGAATTGGCAAGATTTGCATATGATATTTTCAGGTAGAGTAATATTTGGAAGATCACGAACAGCTTTAAGTCTGCTTGATTTGTTGATTTGAGAGAAGCTCAAATGCCCCAACCTTCTATGCCATAGCCAATTTTCTAAAGATTTACTCAAATAACATTGTTCTTTGGGGTTCTTTAATATATACAGGTTGTTTGGAGTTCTTTTCCTTTTATAATTGCTTTACCTGTATCAAGATCACGTACCACACATTCTTTTGAACTAAAGACAACTTCAGTTCCTTGATCACACATTTGACTTACACTTAACAGGTTATGCTTTAATCCATCCACATACATGACATTATTAGCTTTCACCTTTTCTTTTAGAAAAACAGACCCTTTTCCCTTAATGACCGTAGGAGTATCATTTCCAAATGTAACATTCTTTTCCTTTTCTAGAGCACTATATGCAAGAAGTTTGTTTTTATCACCTGTCATGTGTCTTGAGCATCCACTATCAATGTACCATTGGTTTTCTTCATCTTCTGCAAATAACTCTATGCCACAATTTTCAACCTGTAATTCCTTCTTTTTCCATACTTTGGAGCTTGAAGGAACATGTTCTTTTGGATGAACTTTTCTCCTACATTCAGATTCTTCATGGCCAATGTTATTGCAATAAGCACATTCAACTTCATTTTGAAGAGGAGAAAAGTTGTTATAAGTATTCTTCTTTGTTTCAATATCAATCCTTTTCTTTCTTGCTTCTCTTGTCATGATGGTTTTATATGAAACACATTGAACAACTTTATGACCAAAATTGTGACATGAGAAACATTGTCCATTGAAGAAGAAATTTCTGCGATCATAAAATATTTTATATGAATTTACTTGTTGATTGGTGTTTCTTTGAAAGACATTCCTATTAGTGTTCTTTGAATTGAGATGGTCATGCTTTACCTGTAAATATTCTTTATTCCCTTGCTAAGTGGCAACGTGTTGTAACCCAGCTGTAACTGCCTTTAGATAATTTGGTGCTGAATCCTGAGAAGATTCTTCGATATATCCAAGACCAGTCTTTATAAGAGGAGAACATTGTACCTTGATAATCTCATCTAAGGTTTCAGATCCTTTAGCAAATCTAAGATTCAGAGTCTTTACTTTCTCAAGTTCTTTTCTTAGAATTACTACTTCACACTCTAATTTCTCATTGTGTTACTCCTTTTCTTCAAGTTGATTTTTCAGAGTTTCTATGGTTATTTTACTTTCTTCTAAGCAAATTTTGAGTTTATTGTTTTCATCTAGAAAATGAATGTCTTCTAGAGAATCCAAAAAAGTATCCTTTTCTTCTCTAGATTCTTTTTCAAATGCCATAAGAATTCTAAGATCTTGTTCACATTCTTCCTCACTATCAGATAACCCATCACTATCTTCATGAGTATAGTAACTCTTTCTAGTGCTAAAACGATTCTTATTCCTTCTTGCTACTTCCTTCCCCTTTTTATGTGTTTCTTTATAAGGACACTTAACAACATAATGACCAACTCTTCCACAATCAAAACATTTGAAAGGAAGCTTACCTCTGAACCGTCCTGTGCCAAGTTGAAGTTTCTTTACAAAGTTTATCTCATCTTCTTCTGAGATATATCCTGATCCTTCTGTTTTTTGTACTTCCTTCCCTTTTGTAGAGGTTCTAAAGACTGCTTCTTTGACTTCTGATGGTCCTCCTCTTCTCATTTAATATGAAGTTAGTATGCCATGAAGTTACACCACAGTAAGATTTTGAAGATCCTACTTTTCTTCAAGAGTAGAAACTTTTGACTCAAATTTTGTCGTTAGTGATCTTAAGACTTTCTCAACCAAGGTAGATTTGGTTATTGTTTCTCCCAGATTTCTCATATGATTTACAATATCATCAAGACGTAAAAATAAATTGGCAATGCTCTCCTCATTATCCATTTTTAGATTCTCATATTGAATTCTGAGAGTTTGGAGTTTAGCACTTTTTACCTTTGCATCACCTTCATAACTTAGAATGATTTTGTCCCATATTGCCTTTGCTATATTCAGCTGCATGACTTTGACAAATTTTGAATCAGTTAGACTTCCCAATAAAGCATTGACCGCCTTTGCATTTGTTTCATAATTCTTTCTTTCCGTCGGATCTGTTGGTACTGCAGCTGGATATTGATATCCTCCTTCAAAAATTGCCCATACCTCTGCTCCCAGAGACTGAAGATATGATCTCATCCTTGTTTTCCAGAAGATTAAGTTGTTTCCGTTAAAGAGCGGAGGCCTAATATATGTTGTTCCATCTTGATTGCTCATCTTTCTTGATCTTCCTTCTAGTGGCTAAGCTATTTCAGAAGGACCTGCTCTGATACCAATTGATGGGAAAAATACTGAGAGAGGGGGGGGGGGTGAATCAGTATTTAGGGCTGAAAATTTTTTCTTTTATTTCTCTTAAAAACATATGTTACAGTATTGTATCCAACATGTATGTCCAGATATATTATTATGTCTTTACTTAGAGCATTGCATCATATAAGCATTAAGCACGAACAGAAATAACAGAACAAATCATCAAAAATAAACAACACATATGAACACCAGGATTTAAGGTGGAAACCCAATTCGGGAGAAAACCACCGCTGTTGTAATCTCAGTCTTCAATATTTATTATAGAGAAAAATTCTTACAATTTTATGCTAGTGCAGACTCATACCAGCATGCAGGCACCCACCTGCAGAAGGCTACAACCTTCTCTTGTTTACCAACCTTTCCTGGAAGGGAGCTACAACCCCCTGTTCTCGTTTACCAGCTACCACTGGAAGGGAGCTACAACCCCCTGTTCTCGTTTACCAGCTACCACTAGAAGGGAGCTACAACCCCCTTACTGAAGGCATCGACCCTCAGCATTAATGCAGACCATGCTTCATCCACTTCCACACAACATACCTTGCAGGCCACTAGATTTATTCAATTTCTTCAAAGGTGCATCCTTAATTCAACAATCTATTACCCATTCCATACAGATATACTTTAGAGTGAAGTATTCATTCACAACTCTTATACGTTCTTCATGATTTCGTCAGTCGATTAAAACAGGAATTGATCATCATCTGATTTAAAGATCTTGATCAATCATCATATTCACAGGTGTGCCCTCGACTCAGATATGTCAGAGTTTATTCATACAGATATCTCTAAAAGAGATTCGTTTATTATCAACCGTTTCGCACACACACATTCTTCATAATTCTCATCACCTTATATAGTTTTCACCTTTATTAAAAACATGGGTCAAAACCATTCAATTACTAATGGTATTCCTGAACGGTATTTCCTTTAGCACCCTTACGTACCTCTTTGACTTATTTTGTTTTTGTTTTTTTTTTTTAATTCATTTATCAATTTGAAGAAATTTATAAATAAATATATTTACAATTTTGAACAGAACTTTAGGATTAAATTTAACCCTTCGCATTTTAACCCTTCCAAATAATATGGTAAACCTTTGACCCCGGGCCCACAAATATAGTTAATATCCAATCAAATACGTGCATGGTACCATAGGTAAACCTCGCGCAAGTCCAGTGTCCAATCACCGTTAGATTAGCAAGCTTCCAGATCAACGGCATATATGTATATCGCTCGACCTTCGATGTCGATAGTTAACGTGCAATGTCCCGCCGTACCTGTGTTAATCTTCGCGCACCTTCAACAAATGATGACCGTCTGATGACCCCTTCCCAGATCAACGACGCTCAACGATATCGCTGGGCATCCTGGGTCGAACTATAACGCGCAATGGCGCACAGTGAAAAGTGGTTTTGTAAAATCGTACAATGACGCGTGTCGCCCGTTCTATGGAATCGCTCCCCACCTCTTGAATATCGCTTGCCCGTTGAAAGCGGTGCGATGAAAACCATAAACCACCTTCAATGTTCCTCCTTCGTGGTTCCGCCCCTCGCTTAAGGTTCCATTCATGATTTGAAATGGTTAGTCTGTGTTTGCGCTATACCTATGTTCTATCTTTGGCGGGATTTCCAATAATCAACGAACAAACGTAGTTTTCTTCTGACGGGATTTCCTTACAAACATTAACTCCTGACAATTCAATGTCATTCGTCAATTATGCTATGATATATATAACATGTCAACCTTCCATTTCGGAGTTCTATCCTGTCACAGTTCCGCTTCTACCTATACATTCAAAAACATCATATCTCTGCCACCATTAAGTTCTTCAATGGATACACTGAATGCCTCGAGAGCCCCTCATATATTCAACCAAGTAGTTCCATGACTGCAAATATCAAACTAATCCAGTTCTTCATTACAAGAAGGTCTCATCCTGGAATTCGAATCCTTCCACCATGAATCCTCAACAGGGTTTCACTTTTAACTCCATACACAGAGACTCATACATAGGTTCAGGGGATTCCACACAAGAATTACATCAGAAAATACACATATAATACACATATCCCTATCAATGATTTCATTCTTCTCCGGGCACCATAGGTATCCTCTGCCCATTATGAAATTGATCACACAGGTCATATATATTCCAGATTTACTCATACTTAACACAATTCCACAGTTCTTCATTAACATATACAAATCTTAGCCAGATATTCAATTTTCCCTTCAATCTATTACCTTGTCTCTTCCTAGAAGCTCTCCCTTTTGTCATCTCCTTTGCAAATTGTATTTAACCCCTAATTCAACTCTACTGCTCTGTCTCATCTGCTGCCTCTGCTACCTCTTTGTCTCTTTGTCCTTATGGATAGTTTAGGTGCTGCTCCGGTCTTTGCCAATTGCTTTGCCATCAATGACAATATTTCCAACAGTACGTATAATGTCAAAAGCATGATTTTATTATTTGTTATATTATTAAATTTTATCCCATGGGATCATAAAACATAACTAATCTTGTATATTATAACACGTGTTTATAACTTTGCATTGTCATTATCCTTTGTTGGTGCGTGGAGGTGTGAAACATGACCTCCCCCAAGACCTAGGACGTGCCATATCTAAATTATCCATATTTTTACATTGGATAACGTCAAAGGAGACTCATGTGGCTGAAATTCAATGATAGCGTCAAGAGATAGTTGAGATTGTTTGTATATTTGAGAAGGAATTGCCGACGAGTTTCATGGAATTCTAGGTTCATCCTCTAATCCAGCTAGTAGATGAGGTTGAATAAGTTGGGGTGGTTTCTTGTCATTGCATGTTCTTCTTAGGGAGGTACATGAAGAAATTGAAAGTATTTTTTCGACAAAAGGAAAAACTCGAGGGCTCTATGGCAGAGGGTTACATATCGTATGAGTATTTCTATTATGCTAGTGAGTACATTAAGTAGATAGACAACACACCATGTGCGGTGATTTGGGACGATGAAAAGGATGATGACAAAAGATAAGGGGAGCTTCTCCAAACAACGAATGGAAAAATGCACTTGATAAAGAGTAAGCGACTTATAATTTTTAAAATTTACAAAAAGTGAATATTCACATTGAACTTTGATATACTTTATATTTTTATCTCATACATACTATATGTTGGTTTGATTTCACCAACGAATGCATAAATTGAAGGAATCAATAAATTAATTCTTTACCATTATGAAGTGACACAAGCATGGATCATATTGTACAAAAAAAGACAATGAAATGAGATAGTGACAGGAAATAATTCAGATGGTTGAATGGTAGATTCATTGCTTATCCTGATAATTTAAGAGAAAATATGCCAATTATATGCCCCAATAGTTGGTTTGCTCACCAATTTAGAGAGAAATAGGGTGCAGCTAGTCATCACATGTGTTTTGAAGAGGACGCTCTAAACGTAGGGTTTGGGTGCAAAAACTCGGTAATAATTTATTTATGTACATTTTAAAATTATTAATGAACCTTTGAAATGTAACATTTATATTTTATAATTTAACAGTTGGGTTATTAGACACATAACACTATGATTTTTTAACATTTTTTATAATTTTATTTGTTCCCATCTATGTGGGCATATGGACATCATTTTTGCACATAAAATGTCGATGGTGGATACATGAAATAATACTATGGAGTGGAAGTTGAGTTCGATCCATCTAGTCGAGCTAGCCATCGTGATGAAAACCTAATATGAAGGATGTTAGGCTACGTTGAAAAGATACAAGATATCATTGAAGTGAACTTCTCTTCTTTCCAAAGTGTTATTTTTAAGTGCAAGTGGTGGTACACCTTTTATCGAAATAATGTAAAGGAATATCACGATAGTAAGCCGATATGTATCAACTCTAGAAAGATGTGGGATGAAGCTAAGGAGACTTATGTTTTCCCCAAACACTACAACCAGTTATTTTTTTACCTAGATGTATTGGATAGGAATTTTTTCTTCGTATTGATACATGACCTTAGATAAAAACATATTTTTGAGAACAATAGTGTTATCATGCCAAGCGAGCTCGAAGATAATGGGGGTGATCATGAAAACAAAGATTGGTCATATGGTACATATGTTATTTCATCATTTATACTATCTAATATGGGTTTTTATAAATAAGAGTACTTAACCTTATAACTAAGACTCTTCTTTTCCAAACATTATAAATGTATTTTGAATTAATTGGTTTGCATTGCATTAATGTTAAAATCATTTCACTTGATAATTTTCAATTACGTTGATCTTGAAAGAAATGCATTGTATCAAGTTATTTTTTTATGTCAATTCCTATAATAATACAAATACTTGATTGCTTTAAATGGTTTTTCACTGTATCATTACAGAAATAAATCCACCCTATATATCTGTGTGTGTGTGTGTGTGTGTGTGATATCTTCAAAATTTAAAATAATGTATTAATGAATATTTTTATTATTTTTATGTAAGATCATAATAAAATAATGACAATTTGAAACATGAATTTATTTTCATTATTTTCTAAACTTTATTATGTTACAAAAATTCATATTCTTCTAGATTTATTATTTTACAATTATTTATATTCATACAAATTTACAAATTTATAATTTCACAATTATGGTAATTTAATAATATGTACGGTATACATTTTACTTACAGTAGTTATGGTTGAAAATTGACAATTAATTTATGATTTTACAATTTCGCAATTTTACAAATTTACAAATTTTACATATAATTGCAATTAAAATTACAATTACAATTTTACAATTTCACATACAGTTTAAAATTTTGCAATGTTACATACAATTACAATTACACTCGTGATACATACAATTACAATTACAATTTTAATAAAATTGAATCATGACAATACATACAATTATAATTACAATTTTACAATTCCACAATACAATTACAATTACAACTACAATTTTACAAATATTTTACATACAATTACAATTAAAATTTTACAATTAATAAAATTGAATCAAATACATATAATTAGAATTAAAATTACAATTAGAATTAGAATTTTACAATTTTACATACAATTACAATCACCATACATACAATCACAATTACAATTAACCAATTTTACAATTACCAATACATAATATTTAATAAATATCATGATTTAATATTAAAAATAAACATCACAATCATGATAACCAATGTACAAACATCATATTCTAAAATGCATATTCAAATTTGCTAACATCATCTAATCATTGTTATCATTATGATCATCTAACAAAACACAAGCATTGTATAACATCAGCACAACACAAACATAAAATATACATTTAATGTCAAATAAATGCTATTGCATACACATCTATCTACAGGAACATTAAATGTACATATATAACACTACCTAAAAATATACACATCATGATGAACACGAACATGTAACACTAGTACATTTGGTGGAAATTCCGACACTTTTGACCAAATGTCGGAAATTTCCCCAAATTTTATCAAATTTTCAAATCCCACTCACAACTGTCACTATACCGACGTTTGGAGACAAGTGTCGATATTGCGACAATTAGAGGTAAGTGTCGGTCTTGCGACGTTTGGAGAAAAGCGTTGGAATTGCGATGGATTGGACAAAAGTGTCAGTCTTGTGACACATAGAGTTGAGTGTCGCTATTGCAACATTTGGAGCAAAGCGTCAGAATTGCAACGGTTCAGGCGAAGGTGTCAGTCTTGTGACGGATTGGTAGAAATTTTCGCTATTGCGATGTTTGGATAAGGCATCGGTCTTGCGACACTTAGAGCTCAACATCGCTATTGCGATTTTTGGATAAGGCGTTTGGTAAGGCGTCGGTATTTCGACACTTGGACAAAAATATTTAAAAAAAAAAAAATCGCCAAATGTACTAGTTTGAATGTATATCCTCTGCCTTGAGTCAATTTTTCATTTAGAGCAGAATCGTAAGTTCCATCTAACATATTTATTCTTGCAAGTCTTAGATAATTCTCATTCATTTTGGAAGCTTATGGAAGCTTATGGGGCGATATTGATAAGGGAACTAAAATATTTTATTCAAAACCTTAATGCCATGTTTAAGGGAACTAAATGAATTATATGCCATATTTAAATCAAACCTAAGTTGGCATTTGAAAGGTTTTAATACCTATTTATATGGTGGAGCATTACCGCCATAAACTATGGTTTTAATAGGCATTTCAAAGGAATTTCAAAGGTTTCGGAATAATCATCGCGGGCCTTTAAAAATTTTACATTAATAACTATAGCTACCCCTACATGTAATCAGTACTACAACTCATTTCCTTTTCTAATCGACTAAAACCCTACTGGATATAATCCTCCTGCTACAAAGAACCGCCCGTCGCGCAAGAAACTCCAGAAAGCAGGCCCTTCCTCCATCAGCAGGCAAAATGGTAAGGCCAAACAGAATTTTTCCATATTTTGAAAAGTGATTTTACCATTTAGAATTCCAAGGTTTTGAAACAGAGCAATAAATTGGGCTGGTCATTTTCCTTGAATAGGGCATGCCTGTAGATTTAGTTTTGTTTTTAATACAAGTCAATGTAAGACATAACGAATTCCCCAAATGAATTTATTACTCCAAGGATATGCTTGGTATGTGTGCATTTGGATGGCTCTGTATTGATGAAGCACATTCTTCCTAGATGTATATGAATGTAATGAACATATAATCAAAATTTCAAAATATCCCAAAGATGAAGGGTGTTTCCTTTAAGTATGCATTTTGAATCCTCCTTTTAACTACCTTTGACTGTATGATGCATCATATTATTAACTCTATCTTGCAATGAGGCTAATCCAAAGACTTTGAAGGGGAGAATTATAATACAAATGATTTCTTTATTCATGCTTAGTGTGATAAGCATGCTAAACCTCAATCTCTGGCAAAGTTTTTGTATGTATAAAACCTCCAAACGACAATCAAAACACAAATTTTCAAAACTAGAAATGCACTTGCACTACTGTTGTTTAATGATACGACTACCTATAGACTTGCCAACACCCAAACTATAAAATATATCCTCTGTTTTGGCTCCTATAACAGTCAGTAAACCCTTTTTATGAGCCGACTAAGCCTATTCCTTGAAATGACAACTGATATATCTGACTCAATTAGATCTTGATATTATTGAAGGACTTTTCCTACAGCTTTATGACAGGGATAGAAAAATTTGAACTCATCATTTGCCAACATGTTGCATTATATTTCCAGCAATGATTTCCTTCTTGTTTTTTTTTTCATTTTCTGTACATGAGTCAGTCCTACTAGAATTCCTGCTATTTAATAAAATTTTGTAATAAGTCAGCATGAAGAGGGTGAAAAACTATCCAATGTATGAGCCTTTACTTTCAAACCCATGATTTCTCTTCTCTTGTTTCAAATTGTTGGAACACTTCTTTTTTGTTGATTCAATAAGTCCGTAATTTTCTTCCAGAATATTCAATTTACATGGCATCTCAACAGTGTTTGAACTCTTCCCCTCCTCATCTGTTGTCTCTACAAATGCCTAGGGTAGCCTTTGGTGGTGAATGTTTCAATTTAGCTTTTATATATTTATCTTTTAGCATTTATTTAGCATGCGGCCTCATTTTTTTACCAAGCTAAGTCATTAAGCAATACAAATTAAAAAATAAATACTTGATGTTGATTGCACGAACCCAAGGATGCCCTAGAGGTAGATTTAGAAACGATTTAGGCTGGAGTCTCTTGATTTTGGTGTGTGTTTTTCTCCAATGGCACCCTCAACTTTGCAAAACTTAAAAATATTTAAAAAAAAAAGACACAGAAAGGTAAACACTCTCTACCAATATTTTCCATATAGCCCAGGTTGAGAAACCACATATACATCACTAGTTTTTTCTTTTCAGATTTGTAACTTAGAAGAGCTTTTTCTGACCACCTCCGAGTTTCTCCCAGAGTCACCTAGGAAATCCCTCTTGGTATCATCCTCTTTCTGTAGTACTTAATTAGTAATTTAATTAACCATAACAGTTTCTTAATCATGCGGGTATTTCAAATATATTGCCAATAAGCATAAAGCTTTCATGTTAAAAAATCAGGTCAAAATACTTTAGACTATGATGCAAAAAGTACAAAGAAACCACACCAACACTCAAAGAAAAAACAAAGTCAAACCTCTACAAAGTATAAATAGATATCTGAGAAACTTCATTCCACCGAAAAAATGTGCTTAACTAAAAAAAATTCTAATTATTGTGCTTTCAAGACAAAACTTTCAATGGTAGTGATGTTATAAACATACTCGTACAGCTCATGAACAATAAATGTGTATAAGTATACCATCATAAGGCTCATTTTAAACATCATTATTATCATTTGATAAATCATTTTTATTAAATAAAAAATAATTAAGCAACAATTGCATTCAGTTCCACTGAAGAAAAGTATATGGCAGTTTCATATACTTATTATGAAGCTATCTAGATTTGCAACTTGATTGTAGAGTCAACCAATCAGTTTTTGAAGCCCAATATTATCTCTTGTGAGAATAAAAGTTACATCAAGCTCTATTAAAATCCAATGTGTCATGACCATTTCAAACACATTGATATTCAATAAAATTTCCTAGGATTCCAAGTTCATTAGGGAGTTGGTAGTGTCGGACCAAATTCTGACAAAGTTTCATATGGTTAATAGTTTGAAAAAGCTCCTACTAAAGGGGAAGTTTGACAAGCTGGGGGAGAATCTTGGGTTATTGAAAAAAAAAATTCTCAAGAGTGTTAGATTACCTAGTTGGTCCGAGTTGGTCTCACCTCAGCCTTGAGAAGTTGAGCAGCACAAGGATTGCAGAGCTAGATTGTGGTACACCAGTCAAAAATATTCTTAAATACAACTACAATATTATAACGACACCTTCGAGGATAGACGAATTAGTCGTTGGGTCACACCCACCAATTATGGCACACTAGCTGAGGAGATTAACACCATCATCTCAGGTGCATTCATGAGTGCACACTTATGGAATGAGGCACCTTCAAGAGAGGAGTTATATCTACTATGATAATGCACTACTCTAAAAGAAAAGCCTTGCATACAAGGCAAGGTTATGAGGGAGTTTCTCATGCTCAAGGGAGATGCACCACCAACGCTATCATTAGCCTATTTTCTAAAAGCACCTTCTCTTAACTTATAAATGAAAAGGATGGGCACACTAGTTAGAAATTTGTAGAAATAGATAATAAGAGTGAGTCTAGCTTGTAAGTTGTAGTAGGCTCTTTTGTGAGATGAAAACTTGTTGTGACATTCTTCTATTTGATTAATAAAGAATTTTATGCAATTGTTGTTGGAGCTTGCTGTTTTTATCCTGAATTCTTAGATTGCATATTTGTGTAGAGTGGGCCTAATACATTTTTCTTTTTAATCCACTATACATGTTGTGTTTGCACTCTTGAATTTACATCCTTCAATTTCTTCTCATACAAATCTGAAATTTTGATAGGCAAATACTAAAGTTCAGTCATGCTATTAGGATTTTTTTATTCTATGAGGGTATTCTCTTATTTTCAATAGTATTTTCATATTTCTACATCATAGCTCATCTCTTCCATTTCATTCTAATATAATACAAAAATCATTTCTAGTATAGTTTAGTTTATATATGCTTTTTACTTAATTGATCCTTTATTTTATTTTATAGGAGTAGTACTTAGCAATCTCAATTCACACTCCCTTTGTATTCACAATGTTGTATATGTGTGGTCATTGGACATTATCTCATCTTTATATTATCTTTGAGTGTAGACTTGTGTATCACAATTCACATGTTAGAATTGACAATCATGAAAAAACATGTTGCATTTTTGTGTTGTATGACCTTAAGTTGTTGTTTCTAGTTAGTCTTGCAGCAAGTTTCTTCATAGACAACCCTACAACCATAATTCTGGATAAGGAAAATAAACTTGTTATTTCCAATGGCTGAAAATCATGACAAATTAGATCTCAAAGATGAAGATAGTTCAATATAGAGAATGTGACTAAAATTCTCCAAAGCAATACTTGTAGCCAAGTATTATATCATTTTCAGGGAAAGCCAATAAACTCAATACAATTTTCTGGGAAAAAATAACATAGAAGGCAACACACATGGCCTTGGAAATTTTATAGTGTAATATTTGTTGGGACAAAGCTAGGAAAAATAACCTTTTCTCAACTGTAAATCGTTCAAGTGCTGTAAATGTCATGAATTAAAAAGACACAGTAACAGAAAGTATGGAATTGGTTTGTTGACCTGTCATTTGAGTAAATACTAAATGCCCCAAAAATATTCTTATGGGGCTAAGCCAAATGTCTACGTAATACTTATTGGCAACCACTACTCTTGATGCATTCACCCTTCAAAGGATTTATCATCACATGACTCCAATGGTTATTCTTGTTGAGCCTATGCTCCCCTGAAATCTTCATGGGTATACACAAACTACAAGATATTCTAATGTATATTAAGGTTTTAGTGGAATATTACAAGATCCAAATATGGGCACAAGTTATACAAGGAAACAATATCAAATCCTAGAAATGAAAAAGTACAATGATAGTCAAAGGAATGACTCAGAAGAGAGATTGCAACAGTGGATGGACAAGAATTTAACATCTCTGGGACTATATAAATATTAATTCCAATGCTAGAGAAAAATATCCTTTGAGGGCTCATTGGCTATAATATGGATGATGGTTGTCTCTAGATAAATAAGAAAGAGAGAGAGAGAGAGAGACCACATTCCAATAACAGATATCACTAGTCTCTATTTAAAATGGATGCCTACACACAGAGACCTATCGAGGTGAGATGAATGCTATAAAATTAAATCAATGGTTGCAGCAAATAAAATTTAGAAGTTTACTTCATTGGGGTAGCATCGGATGTGCAAAAATGGCATTCCTCATGTTCCCATGAAACCACCTCCCCTTTAGTTGGCAGGACACTAGCCTATGATAATTTTTTCTCATCTTAGATACTCTACAAGCGATTTGGAAAGAGGAGGTAAAAATGGTAATTTTTGGCAGTTTTAATAGCATGACATTTTAGTGGTGCATTGGCTGGTAGACAGTGAGATTACGTTGAAATGTGGATTTGTTGCAACACTGCAGAATTATCTAGGAAAATTTTTGTACAAAAATTGCAACCAGAGGCGGTTCTGGCCCTCACAGAATTGAAATAGGGAGACTCTGTATGTGGTTGTAACTGTTCTATATGTATCACATTAATAGGGATATCAATCAACTAACGGATCACTAAGGTAATTACACCATTAGCCTAGACTAAAAGGGGGGCATATTTTTCAAAGGTGATTCTAGAACTATATATTGACAAGACCTTGACAAAGGTTTTACTTGATTACATAGACGTCGTTATAGTTTTAAGGTCAAGTAATTAAGCTAAGAGTTGGCATAAACAGAACTGAAATAAACCAAGAAAGGTGTGAACATAAGTATGAAATAGTCTCTAACTTCGTTTTGTGAAATGACTTTGTTTCATATAAATATTAGGTGTTGTTCTTGTCATAAAAAAACCCTATATGAATTTACCTTGTCAACGGTTAGAGTGCTTTCTATTTGACCACATACCTCATGTATGTGTTGAATTGACACAATGATACAAATTATAGTGAAAAAACATAGTGATCCTACAGTTGTCAACATGTGATAGTAATTCTCACTGCAATGTCATTGTGCATAGGTACCTATTAGAAGAGCGACAGTTGTTTGGAAAAATCGGAAAAAGTGATTTGGAAAGAGGAGGTAAAAATGGTAAAACAAGTGATTTGGAAAGAGGAGGTAAAAATGGTAATTTTTTGTAGTTTTAATTTCAGGACATTTTAGTGGGGCATTGGCTGGTAGACAGTGAGATTACGTTGAAATGTGGCTTTGTTGCAACACTACAGAATTATCTAGGAAAATTTTTGTACAAAAATTGCAACTAGAGGCAGTTCTGTCCCTCATAGAACTGAAATAGGGAGACTCTGTATGTGTTCGTAACTGTTCTATATGTATCACTTTAATAGGGATATCAATCAACTAATGGATCACTAAGGTAATTACACCATTATCCTGGACTAAAAGGGAGGCATATTTTTCAAAGGTGATTCTAGAACTATATATTGACAAGACCTTGACAAATGTTTTATTTGATTACATAGTTGTTATATTTTTAAGGTCAAGTAATTAAGCTAAAATTTGGCATAAACATAACTGAAATAAACCAAGAAAGGTGTGAACATAAGTTTGAAATAGTCTCTAACTTGGTGTTGTGAAATGACTTTGTTTCATATAAATATTAGGTGTTGTTCTTGTCATAAAAAAACCCGATATGAATTTACCTTGTCAACGGTTAGAGTGCTTTCCATTTGACAACATACCTCATATATGTGTTGAACTGACACAATGATACAAATTACAGTGAAAAAAATAGTGATCCTACAGTTGTCAACATGTGATAGTAATTCTCATTGCAATCTCATTGTGCATAGGTACAACAACTCAGGCAATCTCAGTCAAGGAATTATTAGAATTATCATTTTTCATTTTGTGTTTTCAAGTTGGATATTGTTTTCAAGTTTTCAAATTTCTAATTTTATTGCAATGTGGCAGACTGATCAAGGCAGTACAGGAACAACCCCGAGACAGGATGATCGCGGAAAGGGGCCAGCGGAAGAACATGCAAAGTGCCAGCATTGCTCTATCTTCAATTATCTTCATGGTACGCCTGATGATTCCCTCTACGAGGAAGAGCTTTCTTTCTCCCCATGTCCATTGTTGTTGCTGCGAAATAAGGTGTGAAAAGCAACGTTGGAATTTGAGTGTTTGGTAGATGCTTCACCTCAAACACCTAAAATAGAAATGAGGATAACACAACTTATGACCCACCTAGAAACATATAAGGTAATAATAAAAAATAAAAAGGATATTTTTTTTGTTCTGCATGAGATGAATTGTGATAGTTTCATTTTCAATTTTTACAGTAACTAAAATAACAAAAAAAATATTTTGTATGTAGCATTATCTGACACCTGCTGCACCTGGTGTTGGTGGTAGTGGGACATAAGGGCAAGAGATTTCCAAGCCACCCTCTCATACACCTTCTACGCCTTTAGGTGGTAGCTGAGAAACACACCCTGCCCAAGAAGACACCCAACCAATCGCTGAACGTGTTGGAAGTGATGAGGATGATATGGCTAACTATATTATTGCGTTTCCTGGAGCTACACGTGTCAGCTCCACGGGGACCATTAATGACACGTTGTTGGTGAACGATGAAGGTGTCCCTATAAATCACGTACAACTCCCAGGTAAGTTTTAATCTTTTAACTATTTCATGTACTCTATCTAAAACATATTTTATCATGATTTTTATTTTTAAATTAATGATAATATATTTTTTCTGTGTTGAAAGAATGAGTTCTACAAGTTTTTGGAGAGCCATGAGTTGGTAATTTTTGGCCCAACAATACACACAAGGTGGAATTCCCAGAATTCCAACCTAAAAAAGAACTTCTAGATTATCTAGAAGCCCTTTTTGGGTGGGCACATTTGACAGAACAACGGTGGCTCGGGTAGCTGGAAAATATTTGAAATATACCAGGGACACCTATAGGATGCAATTGCAATTTAAACCTAGATATGAGCATCCTCTCATAGTTCTAGAGAGTGAGTAGAGAGCACTCATCCATGACAGAAAAGAGAAAAGGGAAAAGAAAGAATGAAAAATGCCAACTGGACCCGCAAGGAAAATTACAACTTTAATTCAATAGCTTTAATTTTCTCTATGTCTAAAATAAAATTGTGGCACGTCATATCTGACTTCAATATTTTGATGATAGGTTTCCCGACACCTTGAAGGAAACCAAAGCTAGGATTGAAAAAAAGGGCCTTCACAAGCTAGGCTAGGGCGGCTACTTGAAATTAGCCGCAAGAATTGTAAGTAGCTAAACATCTTATAATTAATTGTATCGTCTTCCAACGTTTTTGTAATCCCATAAAAAAACATTAAGAATACACAATCATATGTAATGTAGGGTGATGACTTTGGAATGGAAACTACAGAGGAGGATAAAAAGATTGCTTTTTGTTCTGGCTATGAAGTCGTAGTTGAATATCGTAGAAGCTTGGGACAGGTCCCAAGATCCAGAATGCCTGATAAGGTAAAACGTTAACCTTTCATATGTTTTTTTTCAATCATAAATTTAATGTATAATATTTTTTTTTAAATCAGGGGAGCAACACTTTCAATGAGGCAAATAACCCAGTTGTAGATCAGTGCGTTGAGAGTAAAATATTTCCAGAAGAACATGTTCCTAACGTGCAACCTGATCCTTGTAGTGGGGACCAGGTCGGAAATGCTACTATCAGCGAGGACCATGACGGTAATTAATTTCCACTTATAATTTTTTCTAATTATACCTTGATGGTCACAGAGAATGTTGTACTTGAGGATCTTACCACCAGAGAGGAAGACAGGGCAACGGTCCCAACGGTGACAACTGGTGCACTAGGTAAATAATCTCTTTGCAATTTTTTTTATTAATATTACCGAACTAGTTCAATGATATTTAAAAACTGACACTTAAAATTTAATATTATCTTTTTTTTGTAGGCGATGCCTCGTCACTAGATGAGACCAGACATTGTGACTATGCAACTAGGTCAGCAGTGCGGGAAAGACACGAAACATGAGTAGAGCACGATGATATTGATGATGTAATTAGGAGCTTTAGAAATAGGAAGAAGAAAAAGAAAATTTGATAATGTAAAATATTGTATTATTATAAGACAAACGTTACCATACTTGGAACGTCTTTTGCGTTATATAAAAAACTCATTTATCATACTATTTTTATGTCAAGCACTAATTTCAATGTTTCCTTGCATACTTTTTGTTGCATTTTTTTTTTATTAGTTATTGAATATTTTTTTTTTCTTCTCATGAAAATAAAAAATGAAATATAGATTGGGTATTGGGGAATTGAGAGTGATGTGAGCGGGGGGGAGGGAGGGGCCATAAGAGCTTCCATCTTCATGTGGTTGGCACTGTTTAGTAGAGAATAATTTATTGGAGCAATTTAATCTTGGAGAAAACCTCCCTCGATCCAACGTAGCAAAAAAAACGTCATTGTTGACTTAGTTGTTGCTCTTTTAGATCGTGGGAGGCTTGTTCCAAGTTCATGCGACTCCAATAAATTTTTCTTCAAACCAAGAGGAGCTTATTCAGGTATGTTTTGAAATTTTCAACATATGTTCTAACATTATCATAAGAATGCATCTTAGAGTAAAAAATACTACATCCATTACTTTTATTTATTGTATAGATAATTATGGATTTTGAATGACTTGGCAGCACAGGTACAAATCCTCTTGCATCATGAGCAATACAACTTGTCAACCAAGGTCATTTCCAGGATATTTTTTCTTGTGCACTTGACCAAGTTCATAGTGTCACATTTGTTAAGTTCGTTTACAGTTCATAATTCAATATTAAGCTGGTTCATGATTATTATCTGGTTTTTTGTATGTGTTTTTTCATCTATTTGATTGTAACAAACTCTTCATGTTTACTATTGTTCACTATGATTTCTCCATTTACCACTCCCAAATGAATCTGACTTTATTGTCCAATTTCAAAAAATCAAGATGAAGGTTGTCAAATTGGGATTTATTTCTCTTTTCACAGAATTGAAGATGGATATCATAGAAGTGCTCCAAAACTTACTCAGGGGTCTCATATTTATGATTGATTCCATTTGAGCCAAAAATATGCATGTTACTTGTACTGATTGTAGTAGTCAGACAATGACACCTCTAAATGGATCCTGGTATAAGTATTGTATTCCTTAAAGTCCCTTATGAATGGTTCTTTAATCTTATCATTCACAGTCATCAATGCTTCCAGAAATTCCTTGTAATCCTAAGTCCACTTGCGAACAGGAAACTCTATAATTCTTAATGTTGTCTCATTAATTTCCTCTATGATGCCACTAATCATGTAAGACACACAATTATCCTTTATATTTGTTCGTTCAATTGTACCCTTAAAACCCTTGTACCAAGGTGCCAAGCTAATGGTGTATTGTCCAGTGCTCTGGGATGTTGAAATGTCCCTTAATCCTAGGCCAATCAATATATCATAATAAAGTGATAAAAAATATACATATCGTAGTATAGGCTCAGATAATATCCGGATCCATAAGCTTGTACATTTTATATGAGGATAGTGTTTCCCTAATCTACATTATCTCATATTGGTGTTTTATAAAAATTACATTTTAATGTTAGTCTAGTGTATACTACAATGTCCATATTCATCATAGAGGTTAAGGATAGAATAATAGCATACAATATTCTACCTAATAAATCATCTTGTATTTCAATAGCTAATGTGGACATAGGTGTAATGTAAGCTCAATACTGAGATATGCTTGTTCCTGTTCTAGCTCGATATCATTGAATACACTCTTTCCAGCTTTGATTAGTGAAAATAGTTGGATTGGCTTAAGTTGAGTAATGTATTCACCCTTTTCTCTCTTCTATGATTCCCATGTATTAGTTACAATGATAACAGTTATATGGAACTAAAAGAAGATTGGTATATATAAGAGACCATATCATACCTATGATGCCCATCTTAAGCTTAGTAACTATCACTATATCACCTTACTTAAGCTAGTAGTAAGCTCTATTGAATCTATAAGCTTATTGATTTCACTATGCTATTAGTACTAATGAATCAAGTCCATTGAATCAGTAACCAAGCTTTTCTTGATGTAACTACACGTAATGGAATAACACATATTTGTATAAACACGATATCCTTAATACAGGTCTTAGATTATAGTGTCCAGGAACTCCATATTCAAGCTAAGATCCTTGTTATGACATAATGATCTCTGTTTCCCTATTCATTTTATACCTTATTAACACTGACTGGAATCATAGTAATAAGTACATAGCTTTACTAGCTCTATGCCAACATGTGTATCTTATAAACCTTACGTAGAAACATAGTTTGATTTCTAATGTTTATATAATAGCTGATCTCATATGATTGGTTAAGATTAGCATTAATATGAGTGTACCATTACACAAGCCATAGTGAAATGCTCCCTTGTGCCTTCGTTCAGTCAAGTGCGCCGTGTCGTTTCGTTTGAGGGCGCCCACCCAAACCTGTTTGGTTCGGGTCGTTTCAGTTGAGGGCGCCCGCCCAAACACATTCGGGCATGGTTCTTAGAGCCACCCAACTAGTAAAATTGAATAGATGTCTTGTTGCTGCATATGCACATATTGACAGTAAAGAGAGATTTCAACTCATGAGAATGTTGCATGGGAACAAAACCTATGTAATCCCTATGTGTGGGGTTAATTAACCCTATGACTACAATGTTTACTGTTTCCATATCAGATTGTGTGGGGGTAGATAACTCGTAGCCATATCACATAGGCTCTATTCACTTACGAAGGTTCCCCAAACTCTGCCCCCAATTTGGTTGATCTTGGTCAGCTTGAAAATTATGAATTTTCATTGATGATTGATTTTCCTCTCGCTCGAATGCAAAAGGAAGATGAATTTAATCTTTTTCCTCAATAATTTCCACATTCGAAATTTATTGTAGCTATTCATCTATGCTCATATAGAATAACCACAAGTTGTACTTTTTTTTTTGCAATGGATTCTTGATGTTGATCTCGACGAGATTTCTCCTCCTCAAAAAACATATCCTGGTTGTAAGCATGGTTGTGGTATTTTGATATTCAGACGAAAACTACAAATTGTAGCCCTTGATATGATAGGGGTTACCTTGATAATAATGGTGGTGTATTCATGCTCCTTCTGAATAACCAATAAAGGGTCAAGGAAATTGACCAATATGTTGTCATGTTTTATCTTATCCATCTTTGGGGCAAGCTACTTTTCGGCTAACTCCACTATTTTTTATCTCAATTTTTCCAATTGCTTCCTTCTCTCATATGATACCTGAGCCTTTTCCTTTCTCTTCCATTCTAATTTCGTAATAGTGTCATAGTGATGCTAGCCAACTTCTTTGGAAAGCCTTAATGGAAATTGAATGTTTCTCCTTTTGAACCAGAATTAAGATGTTCAGGGAATATTAGCTTCTAGCAGTGTACCTCAGATTATAGAATCACGAAGATATCTTAATGAGAAACTATTTAATACACGAGACTAACTCATATATTGAGTCAAGGCATATGGATGATAGGGTCATTGTTAGGAATATCAGGGATCCCACAAGTTATATATGTGTAGACCAAGAACTTCTTCTTCTCTTCATACCTTTCGGCGCAAGGAATAGAGCATCAAAGCCATGCCTTCCATAAAAAAATTACCTCCTTCATAAATCAGTAAATAGAAAGGGTCATCAAACAAAAATCCTCAATAGATGTATGGCTCAACCATAGCTCCCTATGAATATAGGGAAGGTGATCTTGTATAATCATTAAGACACTTGTAACCTATCTCTTTTCTGCTATGGACTCTTAGGTCAATGTGCCAAAATCATCAATCAACTACTATGACTTGCCTTCTGCAAGAGATTCATCAAGATATAATTCCATAGATTCTCTATCTCCCCCTAAAGCCTTTCATTAGTTGATCAGAATCGTGAAGATGAGGCTTTATATGGAGAGATAGAATTAGGGTCTTCTCTGTTTCTTATTTCAATACATTCTCCACGGGCTGATGAAAAGGCTTGCTTAAAGAAGCCATTTATGAGCTCTCAATAGAAAAAAGGGTATCATAGATCTTCTTGCTTTCTGATAGGTCCTACTGATGAAGACTGCTTCTAATGTGGCAGAGAAATTGAGTGAATATTACAAAGGGATAGGCTAAAGAATATAAGAACACTTGTTGTAAGCTGGGATCATAGACATGGCGAACATTCAATGTTTCTTTTACAGGGCTTCAATATTATGAGTTATTATTTGGGAAACATCTAAGCACACCTTTTCTACCATTTCATAAGTACCAGCCTTAACACTCTTCAACATCCTTACAGTAGCAACATAATGTAGAAATTTCAGCTTTACAAACTCACTCTATTAGAATTTCGAATCGTTTACTGACAAAACATTGTTCATAAGTAAAATGATCTCTTGGAGCCACATCCACTTTTATTGAGACCTGAAGAAAGAATTACGTGAATCCCTTCTACCTTAAGATGCTAATGTGTTATTATTCCCAATTATTTGGTTTGGAATACTCAGACAATCTTACCATACTTCCGGATTTGAGTCAGAGAGAAATTTCAATGATAGGGAGCTTAATGATGTTCCAGATATTTAGCTATTAGATCTCCAAAATATGTCATAGTATTTAAGCGGAGATTATAACATATTGTACCTTAATTTATAATGAAGCCCTTGATGTGACATATGACTACAAAAAAACCCCTGTCCCTAGTCTTCTTGTTCAGGATTGTGCCTTGATATGAGCAATATGACACATTATAAATAAATGACTATAAGAACCATTGCGATCCTTCAAAATTTTAAAAATTCAGAGGTCAGACTACTACAACATGGTTTCCAACTCATTTTGTTTAAGGAGACCAAGAATTCACGCTGTATTAGACATATTTAAAGTTTAAATTGTTGAGAAGTCTCCCGTAATTAAGGGTTAATCAATACGGAAAAAATTCTTCACCTACAGTATCACCTTAGTGACATCCATAGGGTCGCAGACATGTACATGATTCAAGGAAGCCTTGAGTAGTCTATTAAGGCAAGCCTCTAGGTCAATATCAAGAGAGTATTTTCTGAATCTTCCCCTGATCTGAAATGACCTCGACCTGGTATAATGATATTTCAGATATTTGTTGCAGAAGATTGGGTGGAAATTGAATTTAACGAACCTTCTTATCGACATACCATTAAATTTAATGGATCTGAGCCTCATATTGGGTTTGTGACATGGGCCAAAAGTTGAGGTTGCCATCAACCATATTCAAATAAATAAAACCCCTTGATCCTTGAAACAATTAGGTCTTCCTTGATTTCTTTGATATTCCCGCAGAGATTCAACAACGAAATCCTTATCATTTCATAACATAAGAGATAAACATAACTAGAAACCCCTTTCAATTATGCCTTCCCTTAGATCTTCAAAGATTCCTCAAGACCGAGAGAATTCCATAGTTAAAAATCCATTGAATGCTTGAGATAGTGCACCTAATGGTCACTTATAATCTTCGATAAAGATCTAAACTTGAAAGAGATGACAGTTGAGCATATCAAGCTGCAAGGAGAGGAGAGCATGGAGGATTGTCCATGAATTCAGTAATTGCTTTCTCTTCCTTGGGCTTTCCTTTAGCTAGGCTCTGATACCATTTTAATTTTTTAGGATAACATGTTCTTTGCAAAGATAGTTACTTCATAGATCTTTATTATCCCATAATACAATTAGCAATCACATAGCTTATTATCATATACACAGCAACTGAATAAAGAACATAGATGATCAAAGAAAAACACAAGCCAAGATAAGATAACACATGGATGCTGAAAGCCAGGGAAAAACCCCAAGACTGAGAAAACCCTTGATATATTATTCTTATTATTCATAAACAAATTTTCAGCAGAGAGAGAGAGAGTACAAGGACTTTAAAGACAACACTGACTTACCAAATATAATATGTGACCTTAGACTGCAATTATGAACACTGATAAGGGCTTCCTGAATTAGCCCTTACTGGTTAGGGTTACTTGCAATTCATTAAGATGCTACTAAAGGATGTCCTACAAGCATTCCAGAATTATCCAAGCACGTCATTTCTGCCCAAGTAACTACTAAAGATGGTAGCTCCTGGTTAGGGTAAGAGTAATATCGCAATAGCCCATACAAATGTATCCAAAACACTCTTATAAAGTTATAGCTTCTCTTCATAATAAGTTGACTTTCCTTTGATACAAATAAATACTTAATCCAACCCTGAAATAGGCTTTTGCATTTCAATGCATACCTTTCTCAGCGTATACTTAGAAAGGTAAGGCCTACAACCAACTTGAGATGGTCTCCAATAGGTGTGGCCTACTTATAAGATTACACCCATATGCTTTTACTAATCCTTATGTCTGTAGTTAAACTGAAATGTAACTCAGATCTTCAACAAAATATGGATCACCCAAATCAAACCACATATGTATCTAGATATGACTCTAAGAAGCTCGGCCTTCTTCCCAAGGGACTTGGCCCATCAAATAACCCTCACATTACACCAAAGAAGCCCTACATTCTTTGATGGAGACACCTTTCTCCTACAACCATCATATGAGAGAGATAGGATTATTTGAATGAGGAAGAAGGCTCCTCTTTATAGACAAGATGGAGGAAAGGCCGACCTTAAAATTTGGAGGAAAATTTGAAATTTCAATTTTCAATTTTTCCCACATAAACATAGTCATAACTTATAGAATTTCTTTTTGAATAAACAAATATTTTCTTGACCAAATTTGACGATATTTAGATTGATTTTTGTCCTCTTGAAAAGAGGGATTCAATGGAATGATTATCTTCACCAACTAAGCAGACGTGAGTGGAATTGGGCCCTAGTTGCTAATTTTACACTATCTCTATATTTCTGACAAAATAGGCATCCTGGTTAACATATAGATAGCCAAATATTATTGAAATGGCTTATTTGACTCTTGCAAAGCTGACTATGTGACAATGTCTACTCTATAAGAAGGAAATTACAGCTAATCTGAATTCTTTTCAAATTTTCCTACCCACTTGCCAAATCATAATTTTTCTTCTAACAAGCCCCATGCATATGAGTTGCGCCAACAACAAGAAGATTATTTTCAACTGTTATCTAGTTTTTAAACATCTCAAAAGCCTTGCATTACCACATTGCGTGCTTATCTGTTACAAAGTAAACAATAACCTCTATAAGTATAGATCAATGAACATGACTTTTAATTGCTAGGACATTTGGAAGGACTAGACACCCAAGATCTTGAATTTTAGAAGTACGAGATGCCTTGACATCTCTGAATACATCCTAGTTCATGATCATGAACGTTACATTTCCAATTGAGGTATTTATCAACATGGCCCAACCTTATAAAATAATTCCTTTTATTGGTAATCAATGGATAGGTTTCCTCTAAAATCATCTCCAATTCTTCCACATAGGTATAGAAGAATCACGATGTAATATAAGCGAACATCGAACACTCATCAAGAATCATCTGGCACAATGCCATGAATGCATAATGACCAATAGCTTGAACATTTTGAGTACAATTAATATCACATGAAGATAACCATTTTCTTCTACATTAATCCCACATCAATCCTTGATAAAAAGGGTATTTTGGCATGCCACCTGCCAATGAAGGTAGAAAGAAAACCCCACCTGTCATATTTCCATTAATGAAGGTCAAAATTGAATGTGCAACCATACCAATATTGATGAAAGTCCAAATAATCATAATGTAACTGGAAACAAGTTTCCATGCCTGCGATGTCCCCGCTTAAGGACCACACAAACCACAAATCTAAAAAATATTAGCTGTGCCTACTACTGACTATAATGCAAGCCATCTTCTCCAAGTTTCTTCAATAGCTGATCCTTCGCACTGTCCTAGCTGGCCTATAGTCGCTCGTCATACTACCCAGATTCATTTGATGAAAGGGAATTCCTGGAAAACATGAATGATCATTTCCTCACTATTTTTGTACAAGGGGCATCAACCAGGCCCAATCACATACCTTCTTTGAAGCACATCCAAGGTTGAGATCTTTCTTTCGACACCACATAATAAGTTTTTCCTTGGCTGGGCACTTTGATTTCCAAAGCATTTTCCTCCACCACTTTAACTTGGCAGGGACTTGAACTGCAATCACTATGATGTATCCAAGCTTGGGGACATATTCACCAAAAGGAAAGGAACTACAGAGAAGCTTGTCCTCTCTGTCAGTTAATAAAATTTGATGAGCATTCAAAGCATGTACATATGCATTCCATGATTCATGAAGAGATGCTTCTAATCCCATCTCCCCACCAGTCATCCATCGGTGTCTCCAATTGGTAGTTTTTTCTGAGTTGTCAATGTGTTCAATTTTGAACCTAGTGTTGTGATTTTGTTCAGTATATCAGTTATAAATCTACTAGGAATTAATTTCCAAGTGCTAGGTTCAGAATTTAACACAAACAACAATACCCATATACTGGAAAACAACCCTTCAATGCTAGTATCTGTTAATATTCATTCCTTTCCTTTGTGTTGGTTCAAAACTTAGGTGAAAAGATATTATGTTGCGCAATCTTCACAATCAAACCTGATTTCATGTCATCCATACATAACTTGATGTGCATCAAAATATGGCTATCTTCATGTTATAACAACTGGTAATATTGTATTTGAATGCTGGTTCATACTGTTGTCTCTGTCAACAACACTCAGTGTTTACAAACACCTGTTTTACATTATGTATTTGTGATGCAGCCATAATTGCGTAAACCCCACAATCTGCAACAAAATTTTATTTATGCATAACCACATGCATATAAACCTAAATGGTGATAATCTCTCATGTGGAAGCTCTTTGATTGTTCATATCAATTATTCAATAAATCATAATAAAACAACCACCATATGGAAATGCATTTTTATATTTTTGACTTTGATAAAATTTATCAAAGGTATCAACGTACATTAATGTTTGGGCCCAACGCTTTACCAATCCAATTATTCCGTCGATCATATTATATAATCTCCACTTAGATAAAATTCTTACCTTGGTTATAAAATCAAATGCCGACATAATATTATATCCGGCCCCACAGCTTTTCAACTCACTTATCCACCAACGATCTATCCGCTCTCATCAAATCAACGACAATCACATACCCCACATGAAATGCATATGATCCAACGGTAGACGCAAATCTAAAATGAAATGATTCTAATCCAACGAATATCGCATTCCATCAAACACGATGTTTAAGGTTTTAAACTTATGCGAAATAGGTGGTATTGAGGCACCACATGTCAGCCCACAACCACTATCGCGTTCATACAGGAAATTACCACTTACCATCTTACACCCACGCGAAACCCATTTTTTGTTTTCAAAACCTGTCCATCATTTCATTTCACCTTCTCTCGCGGTTTCTTTACAGAAATCAAGTTCCGACAAATAGAGATTCAATTCCTCTGTTGCTTCTCAGAGATTTAAACCCATGATTTCACTTCTTCAACTTACCGTATTTGGCATTCCTGTTAAGAAGTCACGGCTTCTTGTATTAACAATTGACAATGCTCTAAATTAACCATACCTCTGAACTGTTTCAAATACACAATAGATGCGGAATTTTCAAGGAAGGCATACACACCAGTTCCATTATATGATCACAATAAACAGAGATTTCCCCTCTGTTACTCTGCTGATTTTCTGATTTGCAATTAAGGCACTATAAGTATCTACAGTAGGTTGATAATGCTTCTTCATTATTTTGTCAAGAAGCTTAAATGCAAGAACACTATTTATTTCGAGTGGCATTCCATCCAAGTCATGAATTTCATTCAAGTTATCAGGATCTGAACTACCTACTGCATCCTCATCAGGAATCAAGTGTTCTTTTTGTATCTTGTTTTCTTGAAATATACCATTCCTAAGCTCACAATAAGTTTGATAATTAGGTTGGCATCCTTCATTTAACATCTTACTTAATATATCAAAAGCATGATCCACCCTGCCTGATTTGACGTTTCCATCAATCAATGATGTGTATGTTACTTGGTTAGGCTGTAAGCCTTTCTCCTTCATTTTATCAATGAAAATTTCAGCCTCTTCTAGTTTGCCTTCCCTGCAAAGTCCATAGATCAGTGCACTGTAAGTGTAGACATTTGGAGAACAACCCTGCTTTACCATTTTTTCTAATACTTTATATGCAAGATCAATGGCACTGGCTCTACATAGTCCATCAACAAGCGTGATATAAGTCACCGGGGAGGGAGCTAACCCTTCCCCCAACATCTTACCAAAGACATTATCTGTCTCAAGCACCCTGTTTTCGTTGCGTGCTTGAGTTCTGCTTTTTTATTTGGTTTTCTATCTAAAACTTTGAAGTTCAGTGTTACAATGTGGGTGTTTTGGTTTCTAGGATGATTCCTTCCCATGCTAGAGCAGGGCTATCCTTGGATTTTCCATCAAAGCTATACATGGGGCAATATCCATGTTTGTATAATCGAGTAAGATAGCCTATCAATTGAAGTTTATGTGATCTTGATATTCTTGTCTAAAATTTCCCTTTGTAAACAATATATATACCTATATTACAAGATAAGGAGAGAAAGCAGGCTTGCAGAAGGGGCAATTTGAAGCCATGATGGCTCTCTCCTTATGTTTTTTTATTTAGAATTTATGCTTGAAATTTCTCTAATTTTTAAGATGTTCAACTCGTTGATTTTGATTTAGAATTTTATAATATTTTTATGGTAACAATGAATTTCGAAGATAGGTTAAGTGTTGTCTTGAAAAAATGAGCCTCTTTGTAGACTGAATTTTTAAAACGTTAGAATACTATGAATGGCAATGTGATAACTGCAACTTTCATCAAATTTTAGCTAGATATCTAGGGGTGATTGTCAAATTCCAAGTCTGCCTTCTAATATGAATTTTAAATTGGCATGGGCTATCAAGTCAATTCATCTTGTAGCCATCCATTTTTTATCTGCATAACGTGATTCTTTCTGGACCTTCTTTTCTTGTGCGTTTAAAATGTCTTATTGCATCCCAGTTCCTAAGTTCTAATCACATTTCAAAATGGTGTTTCAACCATTCCATCTTTCAATGTATCATATGTGGGCTTATTTGTTAGTGAAAATAAGTTATATTTTTATTGACTAAAGATATGTCATAGCTGAGAACCCCTACTTTGTCTGCTTTGAGTAAGCATAAAATCATGATTATGCACTTCCAAAGAGGCATACCATTGTCAAATGCCATCCTTGAGAAGGAAAAGTGAACATATAAGAAATTTGAATAGATCAGCTTTGAAGGGATATTTATCTATATCTCTATATCTATAAATAATACAAATAACATTGGGAAACAACTATTAGGAAGATATATGAAATAATTTGTAATCAGCAATTAATCAATGAGGGCCTTGAAAATATTCAATATGCAATAATCAGGAAATAATAGGGAAAAATTGGCCAATCTTGGCATGCCATTAATGTTAAACTAGATAATTAAGATTATTTTGGAATAATAATTTTTTTAATTGCATTCGGATTGATTTGATTAATTTGATATTATTTCATATATGGTTTGTAACATTTAAACCAATTTCTTTTGACTATCCTCATGGAAAATCATAATTTCTACATTGATCAAGATGGTCTCAAGATCTGACAATATTTTACATGGTTTTGAATGTAGATATATTTGGGAAAGTTTAAAATGAGTGGGAGAATGTTGAAATTGGTGTTTTTTCATGTGGTCCTGAAAGTTTAGAGACAAGCGTAGCGAAGGAATGCAGGTCATACAACTTAAGAAACTTGAGAAACTGAAGAAACAAAGTTGTGTTTCATTTCAACAATCATAGCTTTGATCTGTAATGAACTAATTATAGAGATATCACTATGACATAATGGCTCATTGTATTATGTTTACATAGGTTTCATATGCAAGTCTATAGCTGCCTTGCTATTAGTTTGACCTATTTCATGAATTGACATGATTATGTAAGGCTCACTAAGGCCAAAATTGCCTCACTGGACCTATACAAGTTAAAATCTATATGATGTAATTATTGATATGTAAATTAATATCTTTTCATATGAATTTTATAACTTTCCCAAAGGTTATTTGACAGTTTGTAATAAATTACACATACAATGACCCTAATGATTTATTAATCTATTTCTGTAATATTAATCTGTTTCGGTTATAATCTGTTAGGAGTTTAAACTTTAGGAAAGCCCAACAGAAGAAAAAATATATGTGGCATTGTCTCCAAATGGTATCCTTTTTCAAAGGTGACGTATTCAAAATGATTTTATGATAGGTGGATAGTGACAAGGTGTATCTTGGGCTTATTGCTTGTTACCTAAAAAATTGTATGCATCTATGTTATAAAAAAATATTTTCTTTTGTGCATGTTTCACTACAGAAGAATGATGAGGATGGATCTTTTACGGACTTCAATAAGAATGGAAAAATGAAACTAGTCTTCTTGACTTCTAAATAATTTCGGGCTCTCCCCTGCAAAGCTTGTTTGACCAAGAGTGACCTTCTGTGGGTCTTTGCCTCTCCTTTCCAAAGGCAAAAATAACAAAGTATATTTTTTAGGACTGTCCTTTTTAGGGTCTTGCTGGGCAGAGGTGCAATCGCAGTTGGAAAACATTCTTCAGGGGCATTTGCATTGGAGTGCATTCTTGTTGGGAGATTCCTGATGTGTGATTTGGGATTTGTTGATTGTTATTTTGCACTGTTTGTGAGTTTCTGAATCATGTGTTCTCTGGGGACTCCACTGCAAATGTGTTAAAAAATGAGGTAAATTCTTTCAACTCAAATGAATCCTATACTTATAGAAGTGTTCAAAAATTATAGAAGTCTTCACTAATTATTTGAAAGCAAATGAATTTGTTGATCATATTTTTCAGATCTATATTTTCTTAAATCTATAATTTTTTACTGTAGGAATTATCATTTTTATGCTCTTCTCTTATCATAATATAGATGTGTTGCACCCATTATGCAAACATTAATGTTCATAATGTGTTTTTGTCTTATTGTAAATAGTCATGTTATTTTTAAGATTTTGTGCTTGTGTGTTAGACTTAACCCCAAACAAAAATAAATCTCCATCTTACTCCCATTGCATGCAAATGTTGGTTTTACCCATATGGACAATAGGACGTCCCTTAATTGAACAGAATAAATCATGATTAAATATAGGGCCTACAAGATGTTTTTCAAAAGGGAATGGATGGTGGGAGATCTCAACTAGTGATAGATGGAATATTTTAATGATATTTCCTTCTTTGCTATGGGAAAGGATTACCTCATTTATTTTTTCATATTTAAGTTCTAGTCACACCCAAGAATATATATACTGCATCCATCCTAAGAAACTATAATGACCCCCTGACACAAACACAAATTTTGAGGTAGTTTGTAACAAGAATTTGACGCGTGCATGGAATTCAAAGAGATAATATAGAGCATGATGTAGGTTCAAAGGTAACATACCCCCCGAGGCATAAATAATACATGTATACAAACCTACACATATTTATCCAGGATAAAATGAAAGGCGCATACAGACATATGCATAGTTTTAGAGGTAAGAATAGAATGTGCCTAGAAATTGAAGCGCAAAATAAGACTAGTTCTTTTTATTTTCAAAAAATCTCAAGAGTTGGAATATTTTTCAATCCATGGTTTTGACATGATGAATCCAATGTGTTCAACATATACACTAGTCATACAATTTTTTTATGGATTGAAGGGCTATGTCAATTAAAATACAACAATGGAAATTTTATTGTGCACTTGTTTTACTAGATATAGTATACCCAACTATTATAGTTGTGATTGTGTGGTAGGTTTGTGAAGAGTTTGCATGTTTAAAATTTGAATGCAATGGTTTGCATACAATTTTTACTAGGTTATATATCTATAGTGTGCAATGCACCAGACCTCCAAAGAACCCAAGGGAAACCAATTGCAAAAAATCCAAGGACGACAGGATCGTATTAGGGATAGGGTCTTGTTTTCAAAGTAAAGCAAGCAATGTATCAAAGTTAAGCAAGTCCAGTTATGTAATTCATAGAGGGAGGAAAAAAATTGAAAGAGGATTTCATTTAAATCAACAATTTGTTCTTCCTTCTATTATCTACGCGATTATGTTTTGTTTCTTGATCATTTTATATTTTTAGGTTGATAAATATGGTGATTTGAAAGAGCTTGAAGCACTCTTAAAAACATTATTAGGCCAAGATATTAGAGCTACTAACCGAAAAGAATTACGTCCATCACCTTCAAATCCAAATGACAACACAAATGTTATAACCATAGTTACATCATCCCTAAAAACAGTCAACATCCAAAAATAGGAGGTCGAGGGTATATTTTATTTTTTTAAAATATTTTTATCAAAGCGTCAGAAGACCGATGCTTTAGACATCAGAAAAGTGACGTCTTTTTTTTTTTTAATATTTTTACCATTTCATCGGAAAAGCGACACCTCGTAAACGTTGGAAGTGCGACACCTTACATTTTCGTCAGTCTTGTGACATTTGGCACACAACGTTGAAATTGCGACGGTACCGACATATTTTTTAGTCTTGCGATGTATGGCACCAAACATCGAAAATGTGGCATTGTTTACATTTGTGTCGGTCTTGCAACGTTTGGCAAAAAACGTCAGAAATGTGATGGTGCTAACATTTTCGTCATTCTTGCGACGTTTGGCACATAACGTCGGCATTGTGACGTTTTCTTGAAAACCTTATAAGCGTCGGAAATGCGACAGTTCGGTATCATCAGAAGGCCAATAGTTGTGGTACATCGGATGACCATCGCTTACAAAAAGTCGGAATAGCGACGATTTAATGAATTTTGGAATAGCGACGGAAGTCTGGAAATGTCAGAATAAGTGTCGCTCTTCCAACGCCTTATTGAAGTGTTAGAATTGCGACGTAATGGCTAACCACGTTTTTCCACGCCTCACACTGTTGCTCTTGTGATGCTTATGTGTCTCTCTTGCGATGCTTATGTCTGAAGAAGAACTTGGTCTCGGTCGCAATGTTGGAAGAAACAGGTTATGAAATTTTTTTCAGCGAGGGAAAAGCTTTCCTGCGACATAAAACGACGGGTCAAACCAAGAGGATAGGGATTCGAGTTAAGAATCTCTACAAGCTAGAGGTATATGCTTGCGCTGCAATGATGGGAAAATCAGAAGAAGTGGTGAGCCGAGATGAGGGCGAATTATGGCATGGGAGATTGGGCCATCTTCACCATGGCGCTTTGAATATTTTGCAACAGATTTATATTAGACTTCCCAAGGGTACTCTACCAAAGTCATATCAGTGCAAGGGATGTACTATGGGTAAGTTTTTTAAGACCACCTTTCATGAGAAGGAGAACCGTTCTTGGGTGATCCTTGAGAGAATTCACACAGACGTGTGTGGACCTTTCTCGATTGCTTCAAGAACAAAACACAGGTATTATGTTATATTTTTTGATGAATATTCTCATAGATGTTGGATATTATTCATGCAAAAGAAGAGTGAAACATTCTCAAAGTTATGTGAGTTCACAGCATTGGTGGAGAAGGAGTCGAGGAAGCAAGTGAAAGCTCTACGGAGTGATAATAGTGGTGAATATATCTCGGGCGAATTCAAAGACTTCTGTAGCAAAGAAGGAATTTAGAGAAAACTCATAGCACCTCATAACCCACAAAAGAATGGGGTCGCAGAGTGGAAGAACAAAACGATCGTGGGTGATGCACGAGCTATGCTACATGACCAGGGCCTACCTATGCACTTGTGGGCGGAAGCATGCAACACTACGATTTATGTGCAAAATCGTTGTCCTCATAGAGTACTTGACATGAGTACACCTAAAGAAGCTTTTACTGGTAAGAAGCCTGATATTTCTCATTTGAAGGTTTTTGGCTCATCTGTTTACATTCATGTGACAAAGGACGCCACGAAGAAGTTGGATCCGACTGTAGAAGTTGGGATATTTCACTACAAGAAAAAATCACATTGGTGAGGGTCATGCTTGTGACGGACCTTTAAGGTCCGTCACCAATGTCACATATGGTGATGGTCACTAAAAAACCGTCACTGTAAGTGTATATAGTGATGGTCCTTTATGGTTCATCACCAAAGACATTTTCAATGACACTTTTGGTGACGGTCATTAAAGGCCCATCACTAATTCTCTCTTTGGTGAAAATTATAGTGACGAGCTTTTAATGACCCTCACCAATGTTGTTTTTGTTACTTTTGGTGACGGTCAAAAAATGTTCGTCATCGTTGATCACTAAAAACCATCATTTTAAGTGTATATAGTGATGGTCCTTTAGGGTCCATCACCAAAGAAATTTCACTTTTGGTGAGGGTCGTTAAAGGCCCATCACTAATTCTCTCTTTGGTGACACTTCTAGTGAAAAACTTTTAATGACCCTCACCAATGTTCTTTTTGTTACTTTTGGTGACGGTCAAAAAATGTTCGTCATCATTCATCACTAAAAACCGTCACTGTAAGTGTATATAGTGATGGTCCTTTATGGTCCGTCACCAAAGACATTTCACTTTTGGTGAGGGTCGCTAAAGGCCCATCACTAATTCTCTCTTTGGTGACACTTCTAGTGACAAAATTTTAATGACCCTCACCAATTCTCTTTTTGTTACTTTTGGTGACGATCAAAAAATGTCCGTCATCATTGATCATTCCAATGAGTTTTTCATGATGCTATTTTCCTGTTAATATATTTTTTGTCGAAAGATAACGATTTAATACCATTATTGTGGAGCATTTTTTATAATATTTCCAAGGCCATAATGGTTAGGGTCAGTCAATTTTTTAAGAAGTAATAAGCATGTATCATTTCCCTCAAGTAATGACTAGTTGAATAGAGATTTCCTGTGAGTCAACACATGATTCATATCTATTAAGTTTATTATCTAGCAAATTCCATTTAGATAAAGTTCCACTGTTGTGTGTAGGAAACGTATTATTTAATACATAATTGAGCTCTGAAAATTATATTAATGAGAAATACCTAAGAATCCTCAACAATCTGGGCACACCTTAAATTAATGCTTTGGCACACACTAACATTTCTTAGCACCCCACATGTCTTGGAACATCTTTTCACCTAGAACATATTGTGATGACATTAACGCCCAAGCACATGGTGGCATGTGCTAACACAACATGGAACTCTCCTAGCATGTGTTGGCATGATGCATATAGTCCCTAGCATGCCCTGGAACACCTTGGTTGAATGCATTTACATACATTAGCACTTGGCACACAATGCCACTTGGCATGTATTGGGACCTATTATTAGTGTGCCTAGCATACCCCTTTTCAAAAAGTTAAATTCCTGACTTATTAACCCTCTTATTGGTTCTTCCTTTTGTTGCCTTGACACATATTGATATACTCTAGCACCCTCTGCCACATCCTTAGCACCTAGCATGTATTTTCATATCTTGGCACTATTAATTGGGACATGATATAATTAGCACACCCTGGAACTCCCAAGCACACTTTGAGAATTCTTAACATGCCTTGATATTCCCTAGCATGCCTTACCAATGCTTATCATACCTTGTCACTCCCTCCTTGGCATGACAACTAGCACCGACCATTAACACTAGTCTCTGGCAGTACACATTCCTCATATTCATTAATTTCCATGAATTTTTACCTAGTGCTCCCTTAATGTTTTTTCCTAGTACTCCTTAACACTCATCAACATGCGTTATCACTCTCTAGCACACCTTAGCACTCTTCAACATTCCCTTCCACTTCACAGCATGCATAACACTAGTCCCTGACACATATTGGCGCTTGGCACATGTTGGCGCTTGGAAATTATTAGCATGTATGGAATACATTGAGATGCCTTGGTATAATTTAGCATGGTTTAATATTAAATTTATTTGTGATGATCAATTGTGGGAAAGTAGATGAGAAGCAACAAAGGAATAATTGGCACTTATAATGCTAAGACTTTGCACTTGGAAACTATTTCCACCTAGTGTTAGTGTGCCTAGCATGCCCCTCTTGGAAAAGGTAAATTGATGACTTACTAACCCTCTTATGTGTTCATTTCCTTATAGTTTAACTTTTTTCTCCCTTTTTTTGTCTTGAAAGTCCCTGACACGCATTGACACACCCTTGCACATCTTGTCATGCCTTATCACTTGGCACATCTTAGCATGTTTGACATGTGTTCCCACTATCTGGCACATCAAGAGGGTGAAGAGAGATGTAGTCCTAAAGTAGGTAGAGTACGAGCTCCGAGTAAGGGTTGCTAAAGGGAGGTCATGATCATCCTCCAAGAGCAAGATCATCATGTGAGGGTTTAGAAGAATGTTGCATATCTTAATGGTCAGTTTACGCTAGGAAGTAGGATGGCATATTGTTGATTCTCTTTTGGCAGATCAAGCTTAAGAGAGGTTTCTCATGAGAATTTGGGCATGTGATTTCAATGGTGTCTTTGTGTGAAGGGCACATCAAATTCTGAAATGTTGAAATTTGCAACAAGAAACAGTGAGATTGGAAACCAGAAAGGACAAAAAAAAATGCACCCACACTGGTCAGGAATTTTGATGCACCAGTAGTGAGGAATGTGGGGCGTCTAATTTATTTTTTCCCTTAAATAAATTGGACAATAAATTGTAATTTCATCTCATAACAACTTGTGTCAGTTAATTAAGTCATGATGACTGAGTTAGCTCAAGAAATCCGAGTTGAGGGTCTAATATGAGGCATCTAGAAGGATTATAATATTTTTGGGGTCCAGTTGAAGTTGATGCATTAGTGGGGTGCAAGTGTAATTAACTCAATTAAATGAGTTAAAATCAGTTTAACTAGTTCTAACTGAGTGATGAGCTAGTGAGAGGTCCAGTGAATTAAATTATATTTAATTCACAATGAGTGATCAATCAAATAACTGATAATTCACTATTAATAGTTTCATGCATGTTAGTTTCGAGGAATACCCAGTTGAGACAGAGGTTAAAGGGAACATAACTATCAGCTTTATTCAGAGAAAGTTTCCCATGTGAAATTATAAAGTCATTGGGAGGCCATGATGGATTGCACAATTTAGGAAGACTGATTTTCCTAATTAATAAGGAGTTAATTCCCTAGGAATTGCATGAGCAAGGCAGGATGAAGTAAGGATGAGAATTGGCTAAGTACTAGACCGATTTTTCCTAGATCAACGAGAGACAATTGATAGAGTGTTGGAGAATCTCATGAGAGATTAAGCATTGTATTTTTTCATGATTCCTTGACTTAATACACAATAGAGATAGAGGGGTTTTGATTAGTTGCTTTCCCAAAATACATCATGTTGTTGTGGGATTGATAATTTTTTTCTCTTACTTATATATGATTGTGTGATCATGTTTTTTTTTCGTAAATTGTAGGAAGGATTCAGTATCTTGTTTTAGCAGATTACAAGATCAGATTGAATCTCGTTGGTTAGATTTTCTACATGGTATCAGAGAAGGAATTTTTTGGGTGGTGAGTTTTTAGAGAATATTTGAATATGTTGGTGTAAAATTTTCGAAAAAAAATAGAATATTTGGATTCCTTGCGAAAATCTACCCAAATGAAAAAAAAAAATCGGTCAAATCGGAGCTCAGATGAGAAGATATCATCGATTTAAAATCAACTCTTTTTTAGAAACTTTTTGTAACTTCGGGACAATGAAACTATGGGCCAGTCAAGAACCTATATGCACTTGAGGTACCAGATGCATGCAAAGCTTTGAGGAAAAAGGCAGAAGTTAGAGACTTGGTGGTTTAGATGGAGCATAAATTACCTCTCAACATGCATCCTCATGAGAAGTAGTCTCAGAAGGTTGTGGAGTAGCTGCCACAATTGGAAAAGAAGAGAGGAGACCGAGTGGAAGCATCCACCCAAGAAGAGACCTCCATGAGGGGGAAATTTCGAGCTATATGGGAAGAGGGAGCAGCCATACCTCAAGATCTAAGGTGGGGTTATGTGTAGACATAATCCCAAGATAAGAAATTTGGGCAAGGTCCATTGAAATGGCATGTCTCATGGATTGAACTTGGCTACGATGATTCCACAGTACAACAGTAGTAGGAAGTATCAGTTAGATTGATGTAGTTAGATGTCATCAAGACAGAAATCATAGTTATAGATGTCAAATACTGGAACACAAATAGAGTTAGCAATAGTTCAAAGGGCACAGATGTAGATGTCAGCAGCAGTGTAGATAATATAGTACTAGACAGGTGTAGTAGCTAGCAGCAGTCAGAAGACTATGATGACAGATGCATTATACTGATTCAGTTGTTCAGAGGCTATTTAGTTTCGGGATTTGCAGGTGCAAACAACACTAGAGAAGTGTAGCATGCAGAACATTCCAAAGGTACTAGACGGGGATAGATTGAATTCCTTTCTTGTTGAGAGGGTGTATTGAAATTTGCAACAAGAAGCAGTGAAATTGGTGACTAGAAAGGACAAAAAAAAAATGCACCCACACTGGTGAGGAATTTTGATGTACCAGGAGTGAGGAATGTGAGGTGTCTAATTTATTTTTCCCTTAAATAAATTGAATAATAAATTGTAATTTCGTCTCATAACAACTTGTGTCAATTAACTAAGTCATGATGATTGAGTTAGCTCAAGAAATTTGATTTAAGGTGATCAAGTTGGATATTGGTGGCCACCCGCCTATTCCACTTGGGCCCTCGCCATTATCTTTTTCAGTTTTTTAGTTTCCTTAATTATAGCACTATTTACTATTTTTGTCAGTTTTTCAGGTCCTGAACTTTCAAAGCCATTTTGAGGCCCCAAACGATGTTTTTTTTATCATTAAAGGTTTGGCTATTTCATAGACATTGTATTAGCAGTTGCAGTCCTTAGAGATATCTTTCTAATGAGGTATCATGTGCGTTAAATGAACATCACATGACCAAGTTATGACCCTGGGAAGTTGGCTGCCTAGCTAACCCCAACGAGGCCCATAAAATCTTGGTGTTACATCACCTCAGGATAGGGTTTTGGTTGTTTAGGGTTTTATATTATTTTAAATAATAAAAAGACCCTTGATCCTTATTGTAACATAGTTCAGAGGAACATAACTCTCAGTTTTATTTATCGAAAATTTCCCATGTGAAATTATAAAGTCATTGGGATGCCATGATGGATTGCGCAAACAAGGAAGGTTGATTTTCCTAATTAATATGGAGATAATTCCATAGGAATTGAATGTGAAAGGCAGGTTGAAGGAAGGTTGAGAATTGGCTAAGCACTAGACCGATTTTTCCTAGATCAGCAGGAGACAATTGGCAGAGTGCTGGAGAATCTCAAGAAAGATTAAGCATTCTGTTGTTTCATGATTCCTTGACTTAATAAAAAATAGAGATAGAGGGTTTTTAGTAGTTGCTTCCCCAGATACATATTGTGTTGTGCGATTGATAACTTGTTTCTCTTACTTATATGTGATTTTGCGATTGTGTTTTGTTTCCACAAATTGTAGGAAGGATTCGGTATCTTGTTTTAGTGCATGATTACAAGATCAAATTGAATCCTGTTGGTTATATTTTCTACATGAAATAGAAGAGAGGGTTGATACCATCTAATTTCTTTGTGGTGGTTAGTAGGCCGCAAGGTCTGTGATAAAGACCAACATAAATGGAGGAAGGCTTGCACTGTAATTTAGAGCCATAACAGAAGTCGACGCAGGTGTAATATTGACTGAGTTAACCCTAGTTTGAGGGTCGACATTGAGTTCTAAAGTTCATGTCAAGATTCATTCAAAGAAATTCCCAAAATCTATGGATCCATATGAGCTAGGTCGAGTCTCTTATGGAGGCAAGAGTCGTGTTTTTTCTATGTGTGGATAGGGTTTGTTCTACAACAATTAGAAGTACATAAGTATAATGCCCTAGTTAGGATAGTTTTCTAGCATGTTTAGTTCATAAGGTATGACCTTAATACTGTGACAAATTTGCGTAGAAGAAGATGGGTTACAACCCTTAGAGTGAGGTTTATTTCTGCAATAAAGACCATAGATTTGGAATATGGTTTGCAGATTCAGTATGTGTGGAGACAACAGATCCAAAGGAGGGTGGAACCTGAGCAGAAGATTGAGCATGCAGAAGAAATGTGTCATATGAAAAATTTATTGACATGCAGAGGAGTTGGTTTTGGTGGAATTTCAATAGAGTTTTAGAAAAAGATCTGAAGAAACCTATAAACAATTAGTAAATGGACTATTAGTGGCTGATTTTTGACCCTATTTTAGTCATCTACAGATTTTTAGAAGTATGATAAGAGGAGTAGTTCATATTTGTTCATATATTGGACAACAAAGATCAAATTGTTGATACACAAGAACAGTGATCTTGAGAGGACTCAAACCATTTTTAGGTGGCAGATTTGAAGAGCCCTAGATGAAGACAATATTGTGGGCCCTAGATCAGTAAAAATAATTGGCTGTGGTTGGGTAGATTGATGGTAGGCCAAGTACAGTTGGAGGGTTGTTAGTTTACTATCAAAGAAGAGCCCTGACTCTTGTTCTGGTGAAGGACAACAAAATTGGTAGAAGGGAAGGTGTATAGGGCCTAAGGATGTGCAGACTTTGAAGGACTAAAGTAACATTCAAGTGGGCCAACCAACTAGCCCTAGTTCACTATATTGTAGAGGATTGATTCAGTGAGAAGAAGGGCAGCCTCCATAGCCCTGGACTTATCATCTTGGAGCTCTAGTATGGCAAAAGTGGGCATACCAAAGAGTTGTTCACAAATGGAATTGTGAACAACTTGTTACCACTCAAACTAGTAGTGGATCTAAAAGGGGTTCCTAAGAGGGCAACTGCTAGGACAAGGGAAACAATGGAGGCTTAGCCCATTGTCACCATAGCTAAGGCTCCTTTCTCTTCACGGAATTTCATTGATGGGTGGAGTCCCTGTATTTTAGGAAGTCACTTGTAGAGTATAGGTCAATGAATAGGTGGGAAGTTGACCCTCAAAACCCTTTCCCTAAGATGAAATAAAGAGTGGGACTTGCTTTCCTTTTAAGCAAGGGAATTATCTTTTAGGGAGAGAGGAGGGGGATTGAAGGGCTGAGGGAGAAGAATAAGACTTATGAAGGAAGTTCTCAATCCCTAAAATCCTTTGGGAACTTGGATTCCCAAATGGTCCTTCATGAAAGGCCTTTGACACCAAATGGGACCACACGGGGCCAAGTGGACCCAGCCTAGGTTCAGGGATGGAATTTAGCAACCAATGATGTTCCTATCCTATACAAGGTGATGGGAAAGGATCAGACAAGTGTTTTTACTTCGATAGGTCAAATTGATCCTACTAGGTTCTATCCTCGGGAACACCTAGGCAAAACTTGATCCTACAGCTAGGGCTTGAGGTATTTGGAGATTCCACTGTCAGAATTGGCACAATTTCTGAGGAGAGTGACAACACCCAGTAACGCATCTGCCTCTAGGAGATAGAAGTTTTCCTCTAGCTAGATTCCTGGGAAATTGTTGCCCTAGGTGACCTAATGGGGCTAGACCTAAGGAATGTGAAAATTTCTTAATCTAAGAAACACTATGGCAATATCTCGATTTACTTCTCCTACTTGAATTAAGTTACAAGTTAATTTCTGAAATATTCAATAAATTAGTGAAGTAAATAGTAAATACAACTAGCAACCTACACATACAAATCAAATACTAAGTAACATGCTCATAGACGAAGTGACACACAGATTTTCTGGACAACTATCCTCGGAAAAACCCCAATGTGGGAAAACCAGTGCAGCTAGCTCTGGAGGGTTTTCATTATTATGCAGAATCTAAGTACAACAATCGTGGACACCAAAACTGGTTCACCTAACAGAGAAATAAAAATGACAATAATACGCTTCTCTGAATCCCTCTACGTCAGCCTAACTGGCTTGCATCGGCATCTGAGCTACTCAGTAAGGGCCTGCGTCACACCTGAAGGGCTTACACTACCCTTGCGCTGCTTTGACTGGGCCCGCGTCAGTCCTGCATGGCTCCTGTTGCCTCTGCGCTGCCCCTGCTGGGCTTTGGCTGTACTGTGTGGCTCCTACTACCCCTATTGCTCTGGCTGGCTGGAATGCTTAAGTAGAAAAATCATAGGTAAGAAAGAAGGAATTGGCCAAAGGCAACACATAACAGTCAAAAAAATTGAAGAAATGAAATGAAAATAGATCAATGTCCACAATTAATTGAAATAGCTCAATGGGACTAGAGATTAAAATCTTTAACAACAGCAATAAGTGCTTATAGAATCAACTAAGAGAACAGAGGAGACTAATTCATGAGGTTAAAATGTTGTATAATTGTTGGCACAGGAAAACTGCAGAATTGTTAGAGTAAATCTCTACAGGTACCATTAGTTGGTGATCATCGATAATCATTTCAGTTCATCAAATACCCTGATGAATGGGCCTCACAAGCTATTTGCGTAGACAAACCCCACAAAAGTTGTGTGATGGAAAAATAATCACACTTTATTGAAGAAAACACCTACCAAATAAGGATGACATTTCAAATGGGGCAAGAAACAATAGAGAGATAGACATCGAAAAAGTTAAAATGCTAGGGAAACAGGAAAGCAACTAGGCAGCATGGTAGAAAGCACAAAAAAGAAAATTATAAAAATGGAAAACCCTACAAAGTAGCACCCATCCAAACATCACCACAATTTTTTCTTCAACTCTAAATCTCCAAATTCATAAAATTATATCCTGTATTCAAACCTGATCCTCTCTGTTAGCCATTCTAAAGATAAGGCTGAGAACTTACTACAGAACCATCACCTACATGTAGTGATCTTATTCTGTGACCAAACAACCTACTTTCGTGAAGACACGGAAAGGTAAACACTCTCTGCCAATATTTTCCATACAGCCAAGGTTAAGCAACCACATATACATCACCAGTTTTTTCTCTTTAGATTTGTAACTTAGAAGAGCTTTGTCTGACGACCTTCAGGTTGCTCCCAGAGTCACCCATGCAAGCCCTCTCAACATCATCCTCTTTCTGTAGTCCCTAATTGGTAATTTAATTAACCATAACAGTTTCTTCATCATGCAGGTATTTCAAATATATTTCCAATAAGCATAAATCTTTCATGTTAAACAATCAGTTCAAAAGACTTTAGACTATGATGCAAAAAATACAAAGAAACCTCACCAACACTCAAAGGACAAACAAAGTCAAACCTCTACAAAGTATAAATAGATATCTGATAAACTTCATTCCACCACAAAAATGTGCTTAACTAAATAAAATTCTAATTATTGTGCTTTCAAGACAAAGCTTTCAAGGGCAGTGATGTTATAAACATACCCCTACACCTCGTGAACAATCAATGTGTATAAATAGACCATCATAAGGCTCATTTTAAACATCATTATTATCATTTTATAAATCATTTTTATTGAATGAACAAGAAGAAAGCAACAATTGCATTCAGTTCCACTGAAGCAAAGTATATGGCAGTTTCATATACTTATTATGAAGCTATCTAGATTTGCAACTTGATTGTAGAGTCAACAAATCAGCTGTTGAAGACCAATATTGTCTCTTGTGAGAATCAAAGTTACATCAAGCTCTATGAAAATCCAATGTGTCATGACCATTTCAAACACATTGATATTCAATACAATTTCCTAAGATTCCAAGTTCATTAGGGAGTTAGTAGTGTTGGACCACATTCTGAAAAATTTTCATATGATTAATAGTTTGACAAAGCTCCTAAAAAAGGAGAAGTTTGACAAGTTGGGGGAGAATCTTGGGTTATTGGAAAAAAAAATTTTGCCAAGAGTGTTAGATTACCTAGTTGGTCTCGCCTCAGCCTTGAGAATTTGAGCAGCACCAGGATTGCAGAGCTAGATTTTGGTACACGAGTCAGAAAGATTCTTAAATACAGCTAGAAGCTTATAACAACACCTTCGAGGATAGACGAATTAGTTGTTGGGTCACACCCACCAAGTATGGCACACTAGTTGAGGATATTAACACCATCATCTTAGGTGCATTCATGAGTGCACACTTATGGAATGAGGCCCCTTCAGGAGAGGAGTTATATCTACAATGATAATGCACTACTCTAAAAGAAAAGCCTTGCATATAAGGCAAATTTATGAGGGAGTTTCTCATGCTCAAGGGAGATGGACCACTAACGCTATCATTAGCTTGTTTTCTAACAACACCTTCTCTTAACTTATAAATGAAAATGATGGGCACAATAGTTAGACATTTGTAGAAATAGATAATAAGAGTGAGTACTGTTAGCTTGTAGGTTGTAGTAAGAGCTTTTGTGAGATGAAAACTTGTTGTGACATTCTTCTATTTGAGTAATAAATACTTCTATGCAATTGTTGTTGGAGCCTGCTCTTTTTATCCTGAATTATTAGATTACAGATTTGTGTAGGGTCGGCCTAATATATTTGTTGTTTTAATCCATTGTACTCCTTCTCTCTCCCTTTCTCTCCTACCTCGCTCTCTCTTCTCCTCTCTCTCTCTCTCAACCCTCCAATCCTCTCACTATATCCCTCCCTCTATCCTTCTTTCTGCCCCCCTTCCATCTTTGTGTCACTATCTCCCTCTCTTAACCTTCTCTACCTTTCTCACTCCTCTCCCTCTCTCTCTCTCTCCATTCCTTCTCTCCCCTCTCCTCTTGAACATATCGGCAACACTCTGATGAGTTGGCAGCATTGACCCAAAACTGAAGTGAAGGTATGATGAACCATAGGTGATGAATGAACCGTCAAGATGATTACCCAACCCAAACAATCACAGACATGGAGTGAAGGAAGTGTCATGTTCAAGAGCGACTTGCTACCATAAAGAAAATATTGTTTGTTCTTCCCAAATTTTTCCCCGGTCATTTGTCGACCAGTACCTCATTATTTTTTAACAAGCTTGAAGAGGATAGCATTTGTTTGATCTATAATTCAACCCTTCGGGAGAATAAAGAATGAAGTATCGCTAATTAATAATTTAACGAGTCTAGCGATGAATGAAACTCGATTCTTACCATGATTGACAAGTCTGTCGCTATTTTATGACTTAACGAGCTTAACGATAATGACAGCCCCATCCTTTTTCATATTTAGAGAGTCTGAAAAAGAGGACGAAAGAGAAATCTATAATTAATTTTTCGTAGATTTGTCTCTCAGATCCGAAAAAGTGTAAAATAATATCTGAAAGAACCTCTTTGGTCATGTTTAACCAACGGTATTCCATTTTCATAAATAATCTATCTCAGTCCGGAAAAGGGTTAAACTTATACTAAGTAGAAATAAATTCATTTAATTTAATGAGCTTGAAATGACAAGTGCTCGGAAATCTTTTCACATTATCGGAGTTTGAAAAGAGTTGAAAGAAGACTCCAGGGGTTCCTTTTTCACTATTATGGAAGCTCGAAAAAGAGATAAAAGTGCGCTTCAAATCCATTTTCGTTTTAAACAAAGCTTGAAAAACAAGGAGAAAAAGCATGCCTTGTGGTCAAGTCATTCTTAATAGATTTACCTGACTAATCTGTTCATCAGTTGTATTTCCTGTTCAGAGCAACATCAAATGGATTAAAAATACCTATTTCATGATAAAAACATAATAAAACTATAGTCACAACAATAAATTTAACTTGAAAATAATTAAATGACTATTTGAAAGTAGTTTTACTATTTATTTTTAACATTCCATAGTTACTATTGATCATATGGTTAACATTCGCTGATGTTTCCAGTTTTGAAGCCTCCATGTTGTGAAGAAGAATGCTTAAAAGGCCTTTTTTCCCCCTTATTTCATCCCTTTTAAACCTCTGTTTCTTCACCTTTTTCCCCTCTCTTATTTCCTCGTTAACCCCTTAAAATCATCCAAATCCCATTTTAAACCTTTCAAATACCTTTGTTTGGCTTAAAATCCCTTCATTCCCCTTATTGTTACCCCTTTTTGGCCTTAAAGCATTAAAAATAAGCCAAAATCCCACTTTTTTAACATACACAGGCTTAGCCCCTTTTCGGCTAGCCCCTTAACCACTTCCCCACATGACCCCAGCACTAAGACCAAGCGCTAGCTCGTAAGGCAGTTATCGCAATCGTAGAGACGAACGGAAGCGCATTCCTGTGTTAAACGAAGAAAAACTCTGATGCGATGAAATTGTTCTATGAGCCTTGGAAATGATCTCCACCGTCGATCTTATTAAGATATGACGGCCAACGAAAAACCTCTCGCGTGCCCCACAACAGCCCTTTGTGAACCACCGATGATAATCTCCACCGTTGATTCCCATTCGGATCCGACGGTCACTGCACCGTCGACCCGATTGCTAATCACAAATCATAAACGGTGCCCACTCTGCCCTTCTCGATTGTGATCCTATGATTGAATCTCCTCCGTCAATATTATTCCAGATCGGACGGCTGGCGCTCAATCACGCACTTCCAATCGCAAGTTCTAAAATCATCACATGTTGCCTTCCCTGATTCCAATCTGCCAATCCAATCGTGACTGTCTGTTTGACCCAAGATCGACAGCCCACATTTCATCGCCTCCCCATCTAATTTCATGCATCAGACCTTTCCCATGATTTCATCCTTTAATCCCCACCATTGATCTCCCCCTGAAATCTAACATCTCACATTCAATCGCCCTCTGCCTACTGGGTCCCACCATCAAAGGTCCCTGATTTCATACATTTTAACCCTTTTTCCTTTACATTTCGCCCAACGTTAAACCTTTGTACTTTACACTAAGACCATTCCTCCAGGCCACCAAAGCATTCTTCCACCATATCCCATGTATTTTTATAATAGTTTTATTGCATTTTTGCAGGGATTACAGAGTGGCAAATTCACTCAACCTTCACAGTCATAGCCACTATGATTCAATGCGCAGAGATAATCTTTCAGCAGCGACAAAGTGTATTAGTAGCAGAGAGGATTAAAGGGGTTTAAAACTATTATTGAATAATTAATGCTTAACCCCACGTTCAAAGGAAGAAAGCACAGTTTGAATACCAAACACACACGTAACAGCCATATCTATGTTTGAATATCTGCGGGACATTTTTCCCCAGACGGTACACCCTCCTGCTAAAGCCTCCATGCCTCCTTGAGCCCAGAGACAGTTAGTTAGAATGACAGAAGCTTCTTAAATATGGTCAGAACCAACAGTTATGAAGTATGGAGACCCGCAGACCTTATGTCCATGCCATTAATTCCATAAGGCAGAATAGAGAGCTTTACAACTAGAAAGGACTTCACGAAACATCAGAGGTTAGATATCAACCTGACAAAGACCCCTTAAGCCATACTATAAAGTAAATACAGAAATGCAGTCCCATTAAGGAATATGGGCATGGAGCTTCCTCCATGTTGTCTTAATTAATCAATTTTATGTACATCGTCCACTCCTGTTACTCATTTTTCAGAAAAATATGTTGTGAGAGAATTTTGTATGCAATTTTTTTGAACTTTTATATGAATGCAAAGAACCCATCGGGTTTAAATGATGAGGAGTTCCATCTTTAACGAGGATTCTGGTCTTTGTGCTTCACAGTCAGTAACTCTCTTCTGTATGTGATAGTTCAATTGTTCATCTCGTTTTCATCCATTTCGTTTGTATGATGTTCTGGAATGCGAGTGGCTCACTGGTTTTTGGTATGAATTTATCCTAATTGATACTCATGCTAGAACCTGTCAAGCGCTTTAAATATGGCCTAGGCATGATATATTGTTTCATTTTCCACTTCAATCATACTTATGCTATATTATCTTCTATGGGATGTTATTTTTAAAATTCTATTGTCATGTATGGATTCTTAATTTTGTAAGCCCATTACATGTTGATATTTGTTTTTGGATATCATCCCAATGACAGTTAGTATTATCTTAATCTTTCATACACAGTAAAAACCTTCTGATTATTCATCTCTATGATGTATTTTAAAACCCAGCCCTCTTTACAGTAAGCTGCCTTTGAATTATTTGATACATTTGTATTAGAGTTCCACACCTTGCTTTTGCAGTATTTCTTTACCTGTGTCAAGTTTCTGAAAGTTTTGGTCCCATTCAAATTAACCTTCATGTTTACAAGAGATAGCATGAGAGTCGGTTTCTGATAACTTCCCATATTATATTATATGCTCCTTGCTGTATAAGATGTCCTAGGCACTGTTCTTTCACAACTCAAGGTTGTCTCTAGGTTTGACAACATCTTTTTGGCACTATTTCCGGGGAAGTGAAGTTGAGAAAAGTTAAATCCCTGGGCCTCAAAAAAACATTATTCACTCTTCAAATAGGTGAGCATGGAGAGTTGAGAGTTGTATATCCCTCACCTTGGCAACTCCACAATTCATTTATCAGATAAATTTACTTGTAGTCCTGGCTCCTCGTAAGCCACACCTGAGGTCGGATACGTCTCAGCCAAAGACAACTTCTGTGTTTGACCCAGAGAAGATCCTACATAGAAGGAGTTGGAGGGAAATACAATCAGTCCATACTAAGATTCCTGAATTCTTTCTCGAAGACTTTCCATCCTCCTCCTCTCAAGTTGCCTAAGTGCAAGGTCCCGACTCCACTGTGGGAGATACCGACTACTACTCAGATAGTCCACCCCGAGGAGGGGTTCAAATTAAAGGCAAAGTTGAGTCAAGGGATACCACATATTAAACCTTTCACCCTACTCCTAGAATCAAAAAGGTCAAATAATTCACCGAAGTATCTGCTATTAACAGCCCGTTGTTCCCATCAACACCTCAAGCTACTGTCCAATACATTCTGATTGTCATTCATACTTCACTTCCACCTCCTCCTCCTCCTTTTACACACCAAACCCTTGCACTACTTCCACCTCCCCCAATGGCCAATTTTCCTGGCTTCTTGTTGAATAAATATGTCCCCCTGGTATTACCTCAAGTGTTGAATGATATGCCACAGGACTATTTGAAGATCTTACCCTGATTTAATGGGGAAAATGAGATTAAAGCTCAAAAACATCTGGAGGTCTTCTGTTCTTTTGTAGAAAAATTTAATGTGGAACATCTAGACGTAGTCTTAAGACTGTTTGTTCAATCTCTTGATGGTGAAGCCCGAAAATGATTTAAGACATTGGGAGACCGTTCTATCGCCACTTGGGAGGGAATGGAGGATACTTTTCTTAGAAAATGGGGGGAGAAGAAAGATCATGGACATTGTCTTACTAAGTTTAAAACACTCAAGAAAAGACATAATGAAGGGGTTTCAGAGTTCATCAAAAGGTTTAAAATTTTTTATTTGAGCCTTCCTACTGATATGAAACCTCATCAAACTGCTGCTAAAGTTTTTTTCGTAGCAGCTTTTGACTCAGAATTCGGTTTCTCTCTGAGAGAAAGAAATCCTGCCACCCTGGATGATGCTCAGACAGATGCGCTAAAGTTGGAGGTGAATTTCGCCTCCACTGGTAAATCAAAGGGAAAGCCAAACCAAGATGCTAGAGGGAAAGGCAAGGAGGAGGTGTCTACTTCTAGCCAAGATAGAGACTCAGCTGATAACAGAATTGAAGAAATGAAAAAAATGATTAAGAACCTTTCTAGTAAGTTGGTCAAACTTGATTTGGAGGCCAAGAATTCATCCTCCAAGAATTTCCAGAATACTCCAAACAGGGGTTACAATCCTCAGTATAGGAAACCACCTCTGCAAATACTGCAAAGGGAATGGAAAGAGCAACAATATCAGGTACCACATCCACTGTATTTGGAAGGCCAGGTAGATGGTCCCGCTGAAGACACTGCCTATGAACAAGAGGGTGCATATCTTGCCTTTTCGAATAGTGATGGAATAGAATGCCCCTTGCAAGGAAGTGATGGAACCGAGATCTCATTACAAGAAGAAGAGAAGGCTAGAGGCACAAAAGACCCAGAGATTGATGACTATTGTAAGCAATTTTTTTATTTCATGCAAGCACATTTCAATAGAAGATATGATCTCAGATCTTCTAGGAAAAGGACTCGTACTCAAGATCACGAATAAGAGCCACCCCAGAAGGGAGCACCTACTCAGAAGGAGTCAACAATGCAAAAGGTCATAGACAAAGGTAAGAGGCCTCTAAATGAATCTTTTTAGTCTAATGATAAAATTCCTTCCTCTTCAAAAGTAGTCACTCCCCCTAATACCAAGTCTATGTCAAAAAAAGCCAAACCCTTGGCCGAAAATAAAGAGTCAAAGGAGGTCGCAACAGAAAAGTCCTCTCCTACCTTTAGTCTACAAAAGGAGATTGAAAAGGTCAAAATCCCAGTTCCCTTGACTGAATTGTTGAAGCAGCCTACATATCAGTCCCAGGTCACCTCTTTCATGCTCCCTCCAAAAGCAGCACACATCCCAGATAGTATTAACCTTCAAGAAGAAAGACCCATGGTTGTGTTTGGCCCACACGTTGAGGAATTAGATTCTTATACTCCTTTTTATGTGTCTCTAGTGATTCATAACCTGCTATTACATAACTGTATGTTGGATTCGAGAGCTTCCCATAATCTATTGCCTCAGTCATGGAACAACTAGGATTACAAATCACCCATACATCCAAGGACCTCTATTCATTCGATTCCAAAAGATTTAAATGCCTGGGTATGATCAAGGATTTGGTGGTCAATTTGGCCTAGATTCCCACAAAAAGTGTGGTGATGGACATTGTGGTGGCTGACATCCCAGCCCGCTTTGGCACGTTGCTGTCAAGGTCCCGGGGGACAAAAATCGATGGGTCAATCAAGTTGGACTTAACATATGCTACTATCTCAGTTTTTGGTGGCCAAGAGAGGATTTTGTACAGGGAAACCAGATTTGTCAAGATGTTTACTAAGGCTGACAACTCGGTTAATTCACCAGTCTACAGTAAATAACGTGATTTCTCATGTTTAGTGCTGGAGGAATACCAAGATTATGCTCAAGAACCATCATTTTTCCAGATCAAGACCAAGTAGCCCTCAGAGAGCCATGAAGTAGGAATCTGGACACTTCACTTTGATGGATAAAATTCTAGAGAAGGTAATAGTGCTGGAGTACTACTGATTTCTCCTACAGGCCAATGGGTCCCGTTGTATTTCAAGCTAGAATATGAAGCCACTAATAATGTGGCCGAATATGAAGCACTTCTGTTAGGGTTACAGACAACCAGAAGCATGAATATACAAATTTTAAAGGTTCTGGGAGATTCAGAACTTGTGGTTAGAAAATTGAAGAATCAGTGTCAAACCAAACATCCTAGGCTAAGGGCTTATAGGAATGAAGTGTGGGACCTAGTGGAAAATTTTTCTTGGCATTTAACGTTCAATTTATGCCTAGAGAGCAGAACAGGATGGCTGATTCCCTTGCAGTGGCTGATAGTACATTCCATCCACCTCAGAAACCTCTCTTAAGGTATAAAATTGAGGTGTGTTATCGACCATCAATCCCAGATAACATCAAGCACTGGCAGGTGTTTGAGGATGAAGAGCAAGTGAAGATTTATGGAAACAATTGGAGAATTCTCCAACATGGAGATAGATGTTCGTGAGGAAGAAGAAGTTGAAGACCTTTCAGAAAACGAATGGGAGGAAAGGGTGGTAGGTCATAAAGTGTTTCCATTGAAGGGAAACGTTATACCCAGAGGGCTGGTGCCTCTAGAAAGATTGTTTGACAAGAATGATGTCCCGCTGTAGCCAAACAAAGTGGTAGAAGAAAATTAGGTAGAAGATCTAAATCTTGGTACTGATGCTAACCCCAAAATTGTGAGGTTGTCCAAGAAAGTCCCAGGAGAATATAAAGAACTCTACCATAAATTATTTCAGTCTTACAAAGATGTGTTTGCATGGTCTTATCGGGACCTGAAAACTTTTGATATTAGTATCATGCAGAAAAAAAATTCTCTGAAAGGAGATGCGAAGCCGCACAAGAAGAAGCTTAGACAAATTAAACCTCTGCTACTCCCCTCCATAGAGAAAGAGATTATGAAGTTATTGAAGGCAAAAATAATTGTGCCATTGAGGTACTCTGAGTGGGTGGAAAACTTAGTCCCTATTCGGAAAAAGAATGGAGAAATAAGGTTGTCTGTTGACTTCTGGAATCTGAATCGAGCATCCTTAAAGGATAATTACCCACTACCCAAGATGGATTATATTTTGCAGAAAGTGGTAGGAGCTTCTCGGATGTCAATGATGGACAGATTCTCTGGTTACAATCAGGTGGCTGTACTTCTAGATGATCAGAAGAAGACTGCTTTCACCACACCATGGGGTACATTTATGTATGCCAGGATGCCTTTCGGGTTGATTAATGCAGGGGCCAATTTCCAAAGGGTCATGGACATTGCCTTTGTTGGGGAGCAAGACAAGTTTGTGGTGGTCTATCTAGATGATATCACTGTGTTTTCAAAGGATGATACTGAGCACATTGAGCATTTCTGTAGAACTATTGAGAAATGCAGAAGGTATGGTCTCTCTCTCAATCTACATAAGTCATTGTTTGCATTAGAAGAGGGTAATATTTTGGGACATATTGTGACCAAAGATGGGGTAAAAATATATCCTAAGAGAGTAGAGGTTATAGATGGCATCTCTCTTCCCAGAAATAAGAAGGAGGTGCAGGTGTTCCTAGGGCGCATTAACTCTCTGAGGAGGTTTATCCCTAACTATGCTTAGATAGTTAGACATATAACTGACATGCTGAAGAAAAATAACAAGGTAAAGTGGTCCCAGGAATCACGAGAGGCCTTTTCCAGGATAAAAAATTTCTTTGTAGGAGCCCCTGTGCTAGCAGCACCAGACTATGCAAAACCTTTCATGATTTTTTCATTTGCATCACCTCATATAGTGGTAGGAGTTTTATTACAGAAAACGAAGAAGAGTACGAGCAGCCCATCGCTTTCTTTAGTCAGGTGCTCCATGATGCAAAGTTGAAGTATAACATATTAGAAAAGCAGGCATATGCTCTAGTGAAGTCTCTTAAAGCATTCCGCATGTGTGTCTTGCAGTCACACATCACGACATTTTTGTACCCACAACTGCAGTAAAAGATATTCTTATCCAAGGATATAGCGAAGGGAAAAGAGGGAAATTGATTGCCAAAATAAAAGAGTATGAGCTAGACATCCGTCCTACCAAACTGATCAAGGGACAAGGGTTATCTAAAATCTTATCCAAATCAAACTGTCAAGCTCTAGGTATAAATCTGTCCATGATAGAAAATGAGGAGTCTAAGAAGAAAGAAGAGCAAGAGGGAGTAGAGACAACTACTCAGAAGACACATATGAAGTACCTCATCAGCCCGTGGTACAAAGAGATAGTGGAATATCTTCTAACACTTGGCTGCCCTCCTAGCTGTGATAAAGCTAAATACATAACACTAAGGTTGAGATCATAGAAGTACATAGTTGCCAATGGCCGGTTGTACTGGCGAGATCCCTCAAGCATCCTGCTCCTATGTCTCACAGAAGACGAGGTTGAGAGTATAATGGCGCAATTTCATGAAGGTATCTGTGGGGTTCATTACAGCTGGAGGGCCACTGCTCACAAATCCATAAGGCTGGTTTCTATTGGCCCAAACTCTTTGGAGACGTGTTTACTCGGGTCATAGCTTGTGAGAAATGCCAGAAATTTGCTGAAAGATAGAAGTTGGTACCTCTGCACATGATCCTTGTTCACGTGGATGAACCATTCCAGCAATGGGGAATCAACTTTATCAGTGAAATACATCCTCCATAAAGTGGTTAGCATAAGTGGATACTAACTGCCACAGATTATTTCACGAAGTGGGTGGAAGCTATACCAGCAAGGAATGCAAAAAATGTTGTGGTAATGAAATTTATGGAAGAAAATATCATATCCAGATTTGGCTGCCCTGCCAAGATAGTGACTGAAAATGCACAGGCCTTTAAGTCTGCAAAGTTTTTCATCTTTTTCCAGCAGTATAACATTGTGCTAGGTCACTCTATAGCCTATTAACCACAAGGAAATGGCCTGGCAGAGTCTTCAAATAAAACCCTGGTGAGGGCACTGAAGAAGGCAATCAACGAAAATCAGAAAAATTGGGATTCCCAGTTGAAATTTTCTCTGTGGGCCAACAGGATTACCACCAAGAGAGAAACCGTGAAGTCCCCATATGAATTAGTATATGGGAGGTTAGCAGTATTCCCTCTACAGTTAGCCTTAATAGTAGCCTAATTCATGCAAGAAAGTCAAGAAGAACCCGATGATGTGACCAGGAGAATCAATCAGATGTTGGAGTTAGAAGAAGCACGGAACCAGGTAAGTCAGAAGCTAACTGAATATCAAGAGAAGATTAAGGACCTTTTTTATTAGCATGCCAAGGATAGGAAGTTTCAGGTTGGGGATTTAGTGCTTATATGGGATATTCGAAGAGCTGAAAAGGGGAAACATGGTAAATTCGACCCACTCTGGTTCGGCCCTTTTAAAATTGTGGAACAAGGGGGAAATAACACTTTCAGGTTGGAAAATTTACAGGGAGACTTGCTCGATGCCCTTGTAAATGGTCAGTTCCTCAAACCTTACTTCCAGTTCTTATTCAGGTAGAGAGAGCCTGATGTATTATACTGTACATTAGTTTTTTGTTTTCATCTTTGTTTGAATGATGTGTGTGTGGTGATGAATCATGAAGATAAAAATAAAAAGTGCTGAAGAGTGGTGTCCACACATAAGATTAACAGGTGGTCTGCAAAGTTCCCAACACGCCCAAGGATGAACATGTCATCCCTAGGTGGAGCCAATGTTGATCATATGGTTAACATTCGCCGATGCTTCCAGTTTTGAAGCCTCCCTGTTGTGAAGAAGAATGCTTAAAAGGCCTTTTTTCCCCCTTGTTTCATACCTTTTAAACCCCTATTTCTTCACATTTTTCCCCTCTCTTATTTCCTCATTAACCCCTTAAAATAATCCAAATCCCATTTTAAACCTTTCAAATACCTTTTTTTGGCTTAAAATCCCTTCATTCCCCTTATCGTTACCCCTTTTTGGCCTTAAAGCATTAAAAATAAGCCAAAATCCCACTTTTTTAACATACACAGGCTTAGCCCCTTTCCAGCTAGCCCCTTAACCACTTCCCCACATGACCCCAACGCTAAGACCAAGCGCTAGCCTGTAAGGCACTTATTGCAATCAGAGAGACGAACGGAAGCACATTCTTGTGTTAAACGAAGAAAAACTCTGATGCGATGACATTGTTCTATGAGCCTCGGAAATGATCTCCACTATTGATATTATTAAGATTTGATGGCCTGCGCAAAACCTCTCGTGTGCCCCACAGCAGCTCTCTGTGAACCGCCGATGATAATCTCCACCATTGATTCCTATTCCGATCCGACTGTCACTGCACTGTCGCCTGATTGGTAATCAAAAATCATAAACAGTGCCTCCTCCGCCCTTCCCGATTGCGATCCTCCGATTTAATCTCCGCCATCGATATTATTCCAGATCAGATGACTGGTGCTCAATCACGCACCTCCAATCACAAGTTCTAAAATCATCACCCGCTGCCTTCCCCGATTGTAATCCGCCGATCCAATCGTGACCGCCCATTTGACCCAAGATCGAAGGCCCACATTTCATCACCTCCCCATCTAATTTCATGCATCAGACCTTTCCCATGATTTCATCATTTAATCTCCACCGTTGATCTCCCCTTGAAATCCAATGGCTCACGTTCAATTTCCCTCTGCCTGCCGGGTCCCACCATCAAAGGTCCCCGATTTCATATATTTTAACCCTTTTTCCTTTACATTTCGCCTAGTGTTAAACCTTTGTGCTTTACACTAAGACCAATCCTCCAGGCCTCCAAAGCATTCTCCCGCCATCTCCCCTGGATTTTTATAACAGGTTTATTGCATTTGTGTATGGATTACAGAGTGGCAAATTCACTCAGCCTTCACAGTCATAGCCACTGTGATTCAATGCGCAGAGATAATCTTTCAGCAGCAGAAAAGTGTAGCAGTAGCAGGGAGGATTAAAGGGGTTTAAATATGTTATTGAATAATTAACACTTAACCCCACATTCAAAGAAATAAAGTGAAGTTTAAAGACCAAGCGCACATGTAACAGCCATATCTGTGTTTGAATATCTACGAGACATTTTTCTCCAGACAGTACACCCTCCCGCTAAAGTCTCCATGCCTCCTCGAGCCCAGAGACAGTTAATTACACTGACAGAAGCTTCTTAAAGACGGTCAGAACCAGCAGTTATGGAGTATGGAGACCCGCAGACCTTATGCCCATGCCATTAATTCCAGAAGGAAGAACATAGAGCTTTACAGCCATAAATGACTTCACGAAACATCAGAGGTTAGATATCGACCTGACAAAGACCCCTTAAGCCATATTATAAAGTAAATATAGCAATGCAGTTCCATTAAGGAATATGGGCATGGACGCTTCCTCCATGTTGTCTTAATGAATCAATTTGATGTACATCGGACACTCCTGTTACTCGTTTTTCTCCTATAAGAACCCCCAAGAACAGATTGTACAAGGTTCCAGATTTTCAGAAAAATATGTTGTGAGAGAATTTTGTATGCAATTTTGTTGAACTTTTATATGAATGCAAAGAACCCATCGGGTTTCAGTGATGAGGAGTTCCATCTTTAAGGAGGATTCTGGTCTTTGTGCTTCACAGTCAGTAACTCTCTTCTGTATGTGATAGTTTAATTGTTCATCTCGTTTTCATCCATTTCGCTTGTATCATGTTCTGGAATGCGAGTGGCTCACTGGTTTTTGGTATGAATTTATCCTAATTGATACTCATGTTAGAACCTGTCAAGCGCTTTAAATATGGCTCAGGCGTAATATATTGTTTCATTTTCCTATTCAACCATACTTCTGCTATATTATCTTCTATGGGATGTTATTTTTAAAATGCTATTGTCATGTATGGATTCTTAATTTTGTAAGCCCATTACATGTTGATATTTTTTTCTAGATTTCATCCCAATGACAGTTAGTATTATCTTAATCTTTCATACGCAGTAAACACCTTCTGATTATTCATCTCTCTGAGGTATTTTAGAACCCATCCCTCTTTACAGTAAGCTGCCTTTGAATTGTCTGATACATTTGTATTAGAGTTCCACACCTTTCCTATGGATTATTGCTTTCCCTATGTCAAGTTTCTAAAAGTTTTGGTCCCATTCAAATTAACCTTCTTGTTCACAAGAGATAGCATGAGAGTCGGTTTCTGATAACTTCCCATATTATATTATATGCTCCTTGTTGTATAAGATGTCCTAGGCACTGGTCTTTCACAACTCAAGGCTATCTCTAGGGTTGACAACAGTAACCATTTGCATTTTGGAGCTCTGAACCTAATTTTTCCCTCGAACTTCAGTCGTTGATTCTGGTCATTTCTGTGGATGGATTTCGTCACCGTTTCTTCTAGGTTAGTGCCATGAACCTTCTCTTTATATTGGTAATCATTTCATTTTCCATTTCTTGCAATTTTTTCAGGGTTTTAAGACCCCTAGGTTAAATTTTCCCCAAAAAGAGGGCAACGCACCCTTAGGCATCGAAACCTGCATTGCATAGCAGGTACAGTGAAAGGTACTTGCATGTGCAATGCACTTTCTCAAGCCTAAGCCTGCGTTGGGCACATTTCAAATTTTTTGTTTTGATGTTTAGCTCAAAATTTACCTAGTTTTCTGCAACGGATGGTTTCTAATGGGTCTCTTACTTATGTTTCAAGTTTCCATCAGATAACAATGAATATTACATGGTGAGAAAGAGAACATGAAGAACAAGACATGATTGCCCTAAATGACCCGGGTACTATAAGAGCCCTGAGGGATTGTGGAATTTTAAAGTACTCAAGTTATCTGGAATGAGGCAACAGATTGAGGTTCTTGAGTTCTTGGTTTGTGCATGTGATCCAGTAATAGAGGCATTTCACATTAAGAACCAAGTGGTTCTTATCACTGTTGAGGACGTGTACTTTCTCACAGGTTTGTTGAGGAGGGGTTTGCCCATTTCTCTTTCAGGGTCTACCATTGGAGGAGAGATGGTGAGAGATTATATTTTGCAGTATTATTATGTAGGGGAAGAACCGAGCAAATATGGGACGATTACCATCCGTATAGTGAGATATTTCCCTTTGAGAACGATCCTGTTCACAATCGCAAAACTTGATGGCACAGTGACACTACATGTGGCTAACAGATCTTATATGCAGTATGCACTAGAGTGTCTCGAGCCAACAATCTTCAACTGGTCTGAAGCTATTCTTTATTAGATAAAGGAACAACTGAATAAAGCAAAAGGAGGAAGGAAAAATAATTTCAGTTATGGTTGGATCCTCATATCTTTCGCTTTGGAAGGATTCCATTGATGTAGCCATAGCATGTGATGTTGGATATCGCTAATCCTAGAGAGCCTCAGATGCAGATATGGGTGGAACTTATGGGTCGACATGCAGGGTAGTCGACAGTTTTATTTTCTACCGCATTCTTCTCCTGGTTCTGGCGACATATCGTCACCATCGATGATTATGCATACGCATCGAGGGCATCCCTATCAGTTTTGCTAAGTTGTGACCGCCAGGGTGCCTTGTGCAATTTCGGGTGGCCTGTTTTCTATTTTATCCCTTGTGGCATCGTTCGTTTGGGCACGTCGTGTTGCGCCGTGTGAGGTCTCCCAACCGGGCACGTTCGGGTCGAGCCGTTTCATTCGAGGGCACCTGTATCAGTTTTGCTAAGTTGTGACCACCGAGGTGCCTTGTGCATGTTCGGGTCGGGCTGTTTCATTCAAGGGCACCTGTATCAGTTTTGCTAAGTTGTGACCACCCGGGTGCCTTGTGCACGTTCGGGTGGCTCGTTTTCTATTTGATCCCTTGTGGAATTGTCCGTTTGGGCGCATCGTGTCACATCATGTGAGGCCCCCCGACTGGGTGTGTTTGGTTCGGGTCGTTTCATTCGAGGGCGTCCATATAATTTTTTAAGTTGTGACTACCCGAGTGCCTTGTGAATGTTCGGGCAGCCCATTTTCCATTTTCTCCCTTATGGCATCGTTCGGTTGGGCACGTCGTGTCGCACCATGTGAGGTCACTTGACCAGGCACGTTTAGGTCAATCCGTTTCGTTCGAGGGCGCCCGTATCAGTTTTTCTAAGTTGTGACTGTCTAGATGCCTTGTGCATGTTTGGGTGGCCCGTTTTCCATTTTCTCCATTGTGGCATCGTTCGGTCGGGTGAGCCGTGTCGCGCCATGTGAGGTCGCCCGACTAGGCGTGTTCAGGTCGGGTCGTTTCGTTCGAGGGCTCCCGTATCAGTTTTGCTAAGTTGTGACCGCCCGTGTGCCTTCTGCATGTTCGAGTGGCACGTTTTCCATTTTCTCCCTTGTGGCATCATTCGTTGGGCGCACCATGTCACGCCGTGTGAGGTCGCCCCACCGGGCGCGTTCAGGGCAAGCCATTTTGTTCGGGGGTGCCTGTATCAGTTTTACTAAGTTGTGACTCCCCGGGTGCCTGGTGCACATTCAGGTGGCTCATTTTCCATTTGATCCCTTGTGGCAACATTCATTTGGGTGCATCGTGTCGTGCCGTGTGAGGTTGCCCGACCAGGCGCGTTCAGGTCGGGTCGTTTCGTTCGAGGGCGCCTGTATCATTTTTACTAAGTTGTGACCACTTGAGTGCCTTGTGCATGTTTGGGTGGCCCATTTTTCATTTGATCCATTGTGGCATCGTTCGTTTTGGCACGTCGTGTCACGCCGTGTGAGGTCGCCCGACCGGGCGCGTTCAGGTCGGGTCGTTTCGTTCGAGGGCGCCTATATCAATTTTGCTAAGTTGTGACCGCCCAGGTGCCTTGTGCATGTTCAGGCGTCCCGTTTGCCATTTTCTCCCTTATTGAATCATTTGGTCGGGGCGTTGTGTTGCGGCGTGTGAGGTCGCTCGACCAGGCTCGTTCAGGTCGGGTCGTTTCATTCGACGGCACCCATATCAGTTTTGCTAAGTTGTGACCGCCTGGGTTCCTTGTGCACGACGTTTGGGTGGCACGTTTTTCATTTTCTCCATTGTGGCATCGTTCGTTGGGCACGTCGTGTCACGCTTTGTGAGGTCGCATTTGCATTGGGTCGTTTCGTTCGAGGGCGCCCGTATCAGTTTCGCTAAGTTGTGGCCACCCGGGTGCCTTGTGCATGTTTGGGTGGCCCGTTTGCCGTTTCCTCCCTTATGGCATCGTTAGGTCAGGTAAAACATGGAAAACAATGAAATTAGAGATACACATAAACTCATATTAAAATTAAGATAACATTAAACAAAAAATTAGACATACACGGAAACTCATATTAAAATTAAGATATTATAGAAAATAATGTGAAACTTAAATTAATATTAAAATAACATCAAAACAAGAAGATTAGAAATAAATTTAAATGATTGTGGAAACTTAAATTAAAAATTAAATAATCTAAAAAAATATATAGAAATTGAAATTAACAAAAAAATTCAAATTACAACAATAATAATAAAAACATAAGAATTAAAAACAATACCGAAATTAAAATTAAAACAATTTAAAAAATATAAGAGTTAAATCTTAAAATAAAATTGAAAGCTTAAACTAAAATAATAACAGTTAGTAAATCATCGTAATAATAACAATAATGTGCTCTGCCAAAGAGTGACTGGGCCAAAGCAAGAAAGGGAGGCATTCGTTAAAGCAACATATATCGCACACACAAATATTTTATTTTTGTTCGATAGAAAGCAGCTACAGCAGCAGCAGTGCTGACCAACGAATAGCAACCACAAGTTCAAGGGTTCAATTCTCAGGAAGTGGAAGAAAGACACAGGGACGACGAGGGCAAGAAGGGGAGAGAGAGAAAGGAGAGCATTTCGACGCCGAACAAGATGAGCGCGGAGCCGGTCTTGTCATTCAGTGGTTATGGCTAAATCGATGCCCAGATTGAATAGCTAATGCAGTGCAAGCCCCTCTCAGAATAGGAGGCCAGTAGTTTCAGCCTTTAAACCCACCGTTTTAAATCTATGCATTTCGTATGAAGTTTCTGTTCGAGATCCATTTTTTTTCAGAAGTTTCTGTTGCGAAACCTAGGTTTTGTAAAGTTCTGAGAAAATTCACCCTCTCTTTTCTGGGATGTTGCTTGTACACCATGTTAGCACACGGATCCGGCGGCATACGAACCCCCACTGTGCAGATTTTTGGGTTGTTGGTGGAAATGCTTGGTGCGAATGGCTGTATTAGAATCTGATCCGCTGTTCTTTATGGTGTTAGGGGTTTTCGAACCATTTTTTAAAGGGAAATGGTGTTCCAATGGCCTGAAAATTGTGTTGTTCTAGCGCAATGCTTTGTGTTTATCGTTTCAGTTTGGTTAAGTGTGATACTGTTTAGCGTTAAAGAGTTGGATCAGTCATTGTCAAGAAAATAGAACCTAGGTGGAATCTTTGAGATGTATATACCGGATGGCCCAAGGTCTGTAGTGGTTTATAAGTGTCTTGGATAAGTGTGTATCAATCCTTTCCTTGCCTGATGATCTAGTGATTAGAATTTTAAAAATTTGGTTTTATCAGGTGCTTGCATCTTCAAAGGTTGTTTAGTCGTTAATACATTTAGATGTCTTAGACAAGTGTGGAGTCACCTTGGCTACTGATCTTGTGATTAGAATTTTAAAACCTTTTTGATGCAGGAAAAAAGTGTATGCTTATCGATGCCCTTGATATCTGACAAGTAATTGAGGGCACAACGGACCGTGTCCTCAAATACCCTGAGTATTTTTTTTCTGTGGTTCTATCTTCTGTTCTGGTTTTTTCAAGAGGTTACAGGGGATTAGAATGCTAAATGCTAATTTTGGAGGAATGTTAGTTTACTACAGCTACTCATTTGGTTTGGGCTGTTGTGACTTGTTAAGACTTTTGAAGATGTTAAATACTAGAAATTGCACCAGGGTTGCAAGGGAACACCGAAAGGAGGAGCCGAACCTTATCTTGATTATGTTGAAGTGGTTTTTTGGATTCTGGGATATCCATTGAAGGTCGAGGCCATTTCAAAATTTTATGTCCTGGTTTGTTTGCCACCATCGTCATGTTGATGCCATAGCCCTACCACATAAAATTAAAACCCAACCTGAGTTGATTATAAACCTCTTTCTTCCTAATAGTGGGGAGGAGAAGAAAGACAGAATGAAGAGGAATGAGATTCAATTATCTCCTTAATAGTATTTAGTGAACCAAAATTTTCACCTAAGCACATTTCTTCATTTTCCACAGTACCAGGTACACACAAATAATCCATGCCTTCTCCAGTTAACTTTCCAGCTGTATTGGAGATTAGAACCTTCGATTGCTCCTCAGAGCTATTAATTTCTCTAATTCCTGAATTGAGCCAAGGTTTCAGTGAAGTGGCATGCTTTAAACAGGAATTGGATATTGTTTTCCCCTTTAGAGAAAAGTTTCCAAGTAAGCCATTCTCTTGTACTTCATCCACAATTTTACCAGCATTTCCCTCATCATCTCTCATATGTTGCAGTTCTTCTTCTAGAGTATCTCTATCATGGTGACCCATTGATCCTTCCTTGTCCTCTAATTTTACTTTAGAACAACTATTATCCACCCTATTCTCATATGAGACAATAGTACCTTGAACATAGTCCTCTTTATCCACATTAGTCTGGTACAACAATGTCAATGAGATGACTGTAAGATGATCTTGGGAGACATGGGCGCAGACAGTGTGAACATATCTTGTCCCGAATGAAATTCCAGAAGGATCACCGCTTACTTCCTCGAGTAGAACTAATGCATTGTTTGTTGGGTGTAGCCATGAGAGAGGAACATGGTACCTGCTTGAGGTGGTTATTCTGTTTAGTATCAATATGATTGTATTTTTTCTGGAGCAGGTAAAAATTCACTGAAACTATCAAAGGAGAACGGTAGTTTTCTTAGGCCAGCACAGGTAAGGCAGTGTAAGGAGCATTTTCCCTTAAGTAACCCCTCTTGCACACAACATACTTGAAACAAAAGCCTGGTCAATGCCTAATAAGACTACTTCACTAACAAACATCCCAGGTTTATGTCTACCATGCCCAAGGTTCCCCCTTAGGTAACGATTAACCTACCATGTTAATATTACAGTGTTGTACACACCGAAATCAGTTTTAACTCATACTCAAGAAGGTATAGTACTATGAAATCTACAAATAAGCTTGATCTAGGAATGAATATTTCTAATGATTTTTCTAATTAATAGTTACCATTTTTGAGTGGATTCTCCACAGTTGGTGTCACATTTGGATGAGTAATAAGTGCCTCTGTAATCGCATACATTAGAGAAACCATCAGAGGGAGCCTTAAATGAAACAAAATAGCGCCCAATATGATTTCCATTTACCCATGCTTGCCCTTTGTTCATGGTTCTTAGGTCCAAAGCCACTCAAATGGTGCCTTCAGGTGCATTAAACTCAGTCTACATGATCTCATAAAGAAAACGATCATCAAAGCTTTGCTTGTCACTATAACTAGGACGGATCAATCTATGTTAGTAAAGGCATAGTGGTTAGAAGGACTTCGTCATGCAAATAGCCCAAGTCGAAACCTTAACTAATGTAAAGGCTTTGTGTGTGACTAAAAGTGTTTGATATCCCTTATCTAAGCTATAAACACCAAATAGAAGAAGAGTTTCATATCTGCAGATGAATCAGAGACACTGATTACCTTGTACCAGATGAGAGCAGTTTGTTTGGGAATGTTTACTCCTGAAATCCATTCGACTTGCTTTGCTCCAGTGTCTGAATATAGTTGAAAGTATTCTCCCTTCAAACCTATCTATGATTAAAAGGAAAATGGATAGTCTTCAATGTTAGAAGGGGAATTTTTATTGAGTATGCACACATGGCAAAACTGGATCAGAATACTGGCTAGAGAGAAATCATTCCTAGCTATACTAACTCGTTGGGATTATTACTCATGAAAATCAGGTTAGAAATGGGCAGAAAACAAATGGATAGCATAACCTAGTTTGGCAGTAAGTACCTGGTAAGACCACGTCTGGAAGCTCAAATCCATTGGATTGTTTCTAAGTCCCCGCAATTTCACAGGACCATTTATTCCCGTTGGCCATGTATCAAAGAAAGCTCCGATGTTATATTCTCCACAAAAAATCAATTCACATTAGTTCATAGCCTCAGTAATAGATAAATTTGAAGTCCCTGCTCATTTAAAATCAATAAACTTTACTTTAAATATTTATATCCTCTAAGTGTTCAGGTATGGAATTGAACCTGCAATCCAACTGTCATGCTTAGTAGGGCAATATGATTCTCTCCAGCCTGCAGTGCAATCGACTTCTCAAACGTAAACCCCCATTTCGAATAATCTCCAGTCTGAGATCCTATAAAACATCATCATCATGTTGATAATATTTTTTTGAATTCAACCAGCCCATCCATCAATCCAATCCTATATCAAATTATCCAGTTTCACATATAACAAAAATTTAATAAAATGACTTTCTTGTGCCAAATCAACCAACAATAGGCAATTTCTCTAGAAAATAAATAGAAAAATTAAAGATTTTACTCACCTGCAAAATTTCTATTGACAAATACATGAAGTGTGTGTCCTCGACTATCGACATGCAAGACAAGTTGGATTCCACTCTTTAAAAATGGTTCATCTTCATGGATATAGACACTATATTGATAAAATACATAATCAAAATCCTAACAAATTTGTGAAGTAATATTCCTATCATATCTTCAGAGTACTTAGATTTGAGTACTTATTAACATGGAATGAAATTCCTTTATAAAGATATATCTGGATAATAAACACAAACTAGAGAAAGCCAGAAGACATGAAATTGATATTGTTGGGAGTTTTTGCTGAGAAAGGATCCTATAGGCTATAACAACAATTCGTGAACTTGCACAAAAACCAACTTCCTAATTGGAAAAATATTTGGGTTAAGGCGTCATAATCACCTCTTGTATCAAATGCAGAAGTTAATTACAGGTTTAGAATACCTTGTTGTATACCATAGATAATCACTTTTATCTAAAACTGTGCTGAGCTACTCTAACAAGCCGTGGGCAGAGAATTTGTTTTCTCCCCATATTCCAACATCTTCTTTGTGCCATGACCAGTTTACAAATATTTTTCCTCTATATCCACTTGATGTTCCAACAGGATGAAGGGACTCCATTCTGACCTGCTCCATTCCCATTAAGGAAGTCTGTATACTAATATGTAGCATTATAGAAACATCTGATTAGAGGTCCTATATAATCCCACAAATTTCATCATCACTTCAGCCATTCTGATGACAATCAATAGAAAATATCAGTAACCCTTGCAGTGTTATAGACCACTTTTTTGCAGTCGGGCAAGATACTGACAGACTAAGAATATAGATTATAAGATACTCCATTGAATCGCACAGTTGCATCCTACTTAATGTGGACGTTGCTAAGGAAAGAAGCACATACACCAAAATTCTTAGCAAAATATATCATTTCCTGCATATTCAGGGCAAATTTTATGCCTAAAGTGTCACTAGTTTCCATCTCAACAGATTTTGAAATGGCACTACCTTGCAAGGGTTAAACACTTATATAAAATGGAATTATGCATAAATTATTCAATTGAAAGACAAACCTGAAGGCCTTTGCCCAGTGAAATGATATTCATCTCTCCATAGATTAGAGTAGGTTCACATAGTTTTATTTCTTTGTGCAACTCTTTCAGATGCCCCCACTTCGGCTGCCTTATATTCCCTGTAAGGATCACAGAGGACCGCAATTACACAGAGATAGAGAATGAACTTTTATCGATTTTTTTTTTTACTGAGCAGGGGATATTTATAGAGAAAACGAGTTAGGTCTATTCCCATGAAATTGTGTATGGAATTTAAGACTATTTACAAATCGATTCGCCTCACTGCTTACAAATTTACCTGGGTCCAATAAACATAAGCATAGAATAGATATTGTTTCAAATAAAGGGAAAATTTCCAAATATATATTTACAACTGTTCGTAACTTTTTATGATTTATGAATCTGGAACGGTAATTGAAACAAACTTATTCTCCAATGCTATACAACCCAGGTGCGCATATTTTCACAGATTTTTAAATGTAAAACCCTTCACAAAAATCTCCCCCGCACTCTTTCAGTGCCGAATAAATTTGGGCAAGGGAAACTCTGGCATACCATATTTGCCAATAGGTGCATCATATTCATAACTGGTGGTAATGAATGCACCTCCACTTGTCCAGCCGAAATTTGTGCCTCCATGGTACTATGATGCAGGGGCATTAGGCTCAAGAGTTTCTTTTTACATAAGTAGACATAGGGGGCCTTATTTTTTCACTTCTCATGTAATCTCTATTATTTTAATAATATTTAGAGGAAATTGTAACTGCCCTCGAATGATGAGAGGACAGGGAAAGTTAGAGTCAGTTAGGCTAAAATTAGAGCTAGAGAATATCAAGAGGTTCTGTCAAGCTGTTAAGAAGTCGAATCGATTCAATTATGTCTGTAAGTATAAACACCTATAGAATAGGAGGGGATGAAGATAGGCTGCATAGAATTGTAGGGTAGACAGAGTAGAGGAGAAGGGCCAATTGATTGAAGATCTAGCCGACTAAAAGCTTTTAAGTTGGTTCACTATATAGATGAAGATTTGTTTCAGTATTTATGTGCATTGTTGGTTTCCTTTCTGTGTAGAAATGCTTGAATCACCATGAATTATATCTAAATAAGGCTCTGTGATAATTTCCTGAATGGTGATTCCACATAACCTTGGAAATTTAATTAATGCGCCGGACTCAAGACTGTTATTCGAGTCAAATGAGTTAAGGGGTGAAATTAGCCTTGAGAAACTGAAGGAGGATTCCCCTTCGTGAAGTGTCGGGTTGTACATGCTGCGGAGAACTAATTTAATTCCTTTCTAGTTAGAACATCAAGGAAGGTCGAAAAGAATCGCTATGGGATTCACGAAACGCAACGGAAATCCTCTATTTGAATTAACTCTGCATAAAAGCTCATGATGAGTGAATTCTGCTTCCTCATTGAAACTAATCAGTTGATCTATGGATGTTAGCTTACAGTGGTAAAAGGAACTCCCTACCTTAGATGTGTTAACTGGGAATTAGCTTCGGTGGTAGCCCAACCACTGCAGAAATTGCGGCTTTAATCTGGGTGAAGGTACCGATGGGAGCGATGATATTTTGCTATGAAAGACGCACATAGCCAGAATTTATTGATCGCGTGGTTGTATTGAATCAGTGTTAAAAGATTTATCACGAAGGTTGAGATCGAACTGTGCAATAAACCATTGGCAGAACCTTGAGCAAAAGTTGAACGGAACCATGAGTCGAACTATGAACCCAGCGTTCAAGATACCGGTGGTTTTTGTGTGATAGGAAGGAGGTAAGTGGCTTAGTGAAAAATTGCGCGACACACTCCTCGGAGCAACATGTGGGCTGGGAGTGGTATTGTAAAACCACAAATCTTGTGCATTAATATTCGGAAGCCAAAAGGACGCGATACACGCAAACTTCTTCCGATCTAGAGTGAAGGAGATCCAAGGGCAGTCATGTTTCAAGTTATGAGGTCGTTAACAGCAGGTAATAAGCTGTGGGCCTGGGTATATGGTGTTAAATTGTTATGTAGAATCGAGGTTTGTATTAATGCCTATAAAGTTTGGTCCGTCGAATTAGTTGGTCAACAAACATTATATAGAGTAGCAGTATAAATGTATTGTGTTATAATGGTTCGCTGAGGTTTGAATAACCATTGAACAATGGCATGCTCGCATTGTATCATTGATGAGGGCCGAAAGTAATGTTTCCGTAGAATACTGCTTAATCAAAGGCTACCATTGGGGAAAATTCGGATTCGAATGTCGATTGGAATGTTCGTCAAACTAAGTGGATAGGAAAGATTTAACCAGAAGTCCGAAGGAAGGAAGGGTGCGATTGTAAGAGTGACTTGGATTGAAGCTTAATTGAACTTTAAATGTGAGAAGTATTGATACGCAACGAAGGCATAGTGGACCATTGACCTTGGTCTAATCCTATATAAGGTTTGCTCTATGCATATCGGAATTGATAACCCTTGATAAGAGTTCCACATTTGAAGATAGAGAATTTTCTTTAATAAAAAGGACATTTTATGTGGTTGTGGGGGTTATAACCACTAAGGAAGAGTTGAATTTATATCTCAATTCCCTGAATTGAGATATTAAAATATCTCAGATTGTTTAGTTAAATTTTCCAACTCAGAAGATAGAACAGGTGTGCGTTTTCCTAGACTGTGGGGTTGCTTGGAAAGAGTGAAGATTGTAGGTTTGAAGAAAAATTGAAATTATACATGCAGAAAAGAGTGTAGCCCGGGCATCATACTGCAACATAGAAAAAATAAAATAATGGTTCAAATTTTAATAACAAAATTATAAATGTGTATCATCTGGAGATGAAGATGAAATAAGATCAAAATCCACCATGTAATAGTTCTGAAATGTTCCTCCTCTCTGGAAAAATCGGGCCACTACAAACACGACATCCTCAGCAGGCCTGTGAGGGGTCCTCCCTCTGAATGTCTGAAACCTTTATTATAAAAACAATGTTTAATCAGCATGAACAAGAAGCCACCAGACTCGGCAATAGTCTTGCTCTGTATGACGACCATGAGACTCTAGGGAATCTTCATCCTAATGTCAAGCTCACTCATGTAAAGAAAAAAAACTTCTCCTCTCATGAACCTATCATTGTATGCCAGCATGAAACCTTCCCCCGTCGCTTGCCCACAGATCGCAGCAATGGTGGGCACCTTAACCCTCTGTTCAAAGAACACAGAATACACAACCATAGCCCTACTGCATAAAAGTAAAACCCTCTGTTCAGAGAACACAAAATACGCAACACAGAAGGAATTCATTAATACGAAACAAAGATGTGTAAAGACTTCATTGGACATATGAATAACCAAATGTAAAATTGTAATTGGTTGGAAGGGCGATAGGCAAATCTTATCATTGGCTGGAGTGAACAGTGTTTTCTCACCCCAAGCCAACAAATAAAACGCCTCTGGCATAGTTAAATATTTTTTTGCAGATGTTGCGTTTGTTTGATCATTAGTTCAAATTTCAAACCATCAAGACTTTTGAAAATGACTTGTTGAGATTTTACTGCACAGATCTATTAAAGGAGTCAGTTATCTATGATATCTGGGAATGTGGTTGGGATGAAAATTCCAACAATATATCCTTTTTGAAAAATTTGTCAGAGCCTCTCGTGAGATTGAATTCTATGAATTAATGATTAATCCATGAGATCATTGATATGCTCAGGTAATAAATTTCCGAGATATTATTTTACAGTGTTATGAAATAATTCAGTTGTTTGTGTAGACGTCTGGGTATAAATCCTCTATTCTGTAGTAAAACATACCATTGAGATTGTTTGGACTTAGGTGAAGAAGTCATAAAGATGATATATAGTAGGTTATGATAATGGATTAAATTCTATATTGAAGAAAATATATATATTTCTAAGAATGTTTTTCTCATGGTTACAGGTCAAAGGATTGTGTGAAAATGCCAAGGAGATTCTCATGGAAGAAAGTAATGTTCAGGTATGTCCTTTTCTTCAGCTAACTTTGAAATACAAATTATAATTTTCTTTCATCTGTGCCTCAAGGTGTTCAGTTCTATTTTGCATGCATGTACACACCAATAAAAAATATGCGTTGTTGGAATAAAAAAAGAAGAAATAGAACAATAAACAAATGAAATACATTTTACCATTAAAAATTCTTTTAATCTGAAAATATGAAGAAAATTCAAGATTGAAATTGGAATCTATTAATGTTATCACAAAAATTGGGACTCGCGGTAACATAGTATTTACGAGGTACACCAAAGAAGGGAGTGATTGATGCATCTCTTGAGGAAATTGTTCGAGCCCGTCCTCAAAACAATAACATAGAATGAAAAATAAGTGCTGGGGAAGATGGCTAAATTCTATCATTTCAAAACATCCATTCCACTTTTGAAGTATTCTCCTCAAAACCTACTATTTAGGGTCCATTACTTTTTCCACATCAGTGGAATAAATGATAGTGGGGTGAGGACTAGCAAACAAATAGCTAGCCATGCTCTATGATGTTGAAGTCAGCTTCAAGCTAGTGAAGAATCTTCATATCAGTAGAATCATATCTTTGGTGTAGGGAAAAGTTTCCTCAAGAGTACCAATTATTATGTATTTTTCTTGACTGAAAGCCAAGTATCATAAACACACAATAATTTCTAATGTATATCCACTTTTTATCCTATTTCCATTTCAGTGACTTTAATTGAATGCAAATGTTGTTGTGAAGTGGTTCCGTAATCATGATTATTTTACCCTTCTCATTTTGCAAGTTCTAATTGCTCTCTTGATGCCAATTGAGGAAATATTATTGTAATCATGTACCAAGTATTAGTCTATTGCTCTCTTGATGCCTTGTGCACTAAATTACCAAGTATTAGTGGAGAACATGGATTTCCAGCTAGCACATATTGGCCTGTATGCGAGTCGAGATGTATGTGGTTTCTCGTGGAGTAAGTTTTTTTTTTTTTTTTGGTGTATGCATGAAATGGGGAGTCTTCTGCTTAAGAAACAAACATTTTTCTTTAACTTTTTACCTTTAGCATTTTTTAGCTGACTGTGATGGGATTTCTAATTTCTTTAGCCTGAGAAACTAATATTCTGTTTTCACCTTTCTTCAGTCCTTTGTTTTCAGCTGTTTAAGATAGTACTGGTGTTAGAGTAGAAACTGCTTGCATTTACATTAAATCATATCCAGGTTCCCTACTAGGGTAAATTTGTGGTTGAAATTCTGAATTCTTCTGCTTTGGATTTCCATATGTTTTATGATGTCAAGGTTCCCTACAAAAGTTCAATTTTTCTTTCAGGTCTCAACACGTTAATTTGTTCAGGTCATGGGTCGCATAAAACCAAGCAGTTTTTGTTTATTGAGGTTAGTGACAGGTTTGAGATCCATAGAGGCATTTGATGTATGTTCTGGATAGCATAAAATGTCTATGCCATATGGGTCTCTAGATGTGTATAGATAGCATGCAATGTCTATGGGTGTCTAGATGTGTATAGCAAATAAGGTTTCAATATCTGCATGGAATGTGCAGAGTCTCTGCTTAAGAAAGCAACATTCTGTTTTTACCCTTTTTCAGTGCTCTGTTTTGGGTTGTAATTGATAGTCATGACACTAATATAACATGCACATTCATTTCCATATCAAAGTTCCCCTCTATAGCAGATCTATGTAAATTTTTCTGCCGAACTATTTTTTTGTCATACGATGCCAATCCTGCCAGAGCTGAATCTATGGTGTTACAGTTCTAGAGACTTTTCCTTGCTCTGAGTGATGTGGCTAAATAGTTAAGGAGTTTTAGTTCATGCAACCTCAGTTTTATGATTGATGGAAAAATTTGATGCATGCACTAATAAGTAATAACATGCAATATCTGTGGGTTTGTATATCTATGATTCTGTTTGGAAAGAGGGTTTCAGTGATCTTTTTCAGTTCACGCCTCAGTTTACCTTTTATCCCTCTTTAAAATTCATCTTCCAAGCTTTGATCCTTATTCCATACATGCTTGAAAGTAGCCATGCTGACATGATAACATGTATATGTCAGTCTGCAAGTACTTAGTTTTGGCTGCATTACATATGATATATGGGTAAGTCTGCCTGCATGTACTTAATGTAGGATAGGGAGTTTTCGTTTGTTTGACTAAATTTCCCCTATATTTTCGGAACATTTACGGAAGCTAATTTTCATCATTATAGTCAAGGCTTGATCAACCATATTCCCACATTACGTGAAAAGCTCATGTGACACTATTTTTTTAAGTATGATTAATACTTGTACTATTCAATTTCCTGTCCAGTTTGAAAGTTTCATTTTTTATTTTTTTTAAATTTAACCAACACATGATAATTTCTAATGTATATCCACTTTTTATCCTATTGCCATTTCAGTGACTTTAATTGAATGCAAATGTTGTTGTGAAGTGGTTTCGTAATCATGATTTTGTTTACCCTTCTCGTTTTGCAAGTTCTAATTGCTCTCTTGATTTTAATTGAGGAAATATTATTGTAATCATGTACCAGGTATTAGTATATTTCTCTCTTGATGCCTTGTGCACTAAATTACCAAGTATTAGTGGAGATCATGGATTTCCAGCTTGCACATATTGGCCTGTATGCGAGTCGAGATGTATGTGATTTCTTTTGGAGTTACTTTTTATTTTTGGTGTATGCATGAAATGGGGAATCTTCTGCTTAAGAAAGCAGCATTCTGTTTTAAATTTTTACCTTTAGCAGTTTTCAGCTGACTGTGATGGGATTTCTAATTTCTTTAGCTTGAGAAACTGATATTCTATTTTCACCTTTCTTGAGTCCTTTGCTTTCAGCTGTTCAAGATAGTACTGTTGTCAGAGTAGAAACTGCTTGCATTTACATTAAATCATATCCAGGTTCCCTACTAGGGTAAATTTGTGGTTGAAATTCTGAATTCTTCTACTTTGGATTGCCATATGTTTTATGATGTCAAGGTTCCCTACAAAAGTTCAATTTTTCTTTCAGGTCTCAACACGTTAATTTGTTTAGGTCATGGGTCCCATATAACCAAGCAGTTTTGGTTTATTGAGGTTAGTCACAGGTTTGAGATCCATAGAGGCATTTGATGTATGTTCTAGATAGCATAGAATGTTTATGCCATATGGGTGTCTAGATGTGTATAGATAGCATGCAATGTCTATGGGTATCTAGATGTGTATAGAAAATAAGGTTTCAATACCTGGATGGAATGTGCAGAGTCTCTGCTTAAGAAAGCAACATTCTGTTTTTACCTTTTTTCAGTGCTCTGTTTCGGGTTGTCATTGATAGTCATGACACTAATATAACATGCACATCGATTTCCATATCAAAGTTCCCTTCTACAGTAGATCTGTGTAAATTTTTCTGTTGAACTGCTTTTTTGTCATACGATGCCAATCCTGCCAGAGCTGAATCTATGGTGTTACAGTTCTAGAGACTTTTCCTTGCTCCGAGTGATGTGGCTAAATAGTTAAGGATTTTTAGTTCATCCAACCTCAGTTTTATGATTGATGGAAAAATTTGATGCATGCACTAATAAGTAATAACATGCAATATCTGTGGGTTTGTATATCTATGATTCTGTTTGGAAAGAGGGTTTCAGTGATCTTTTTCAGTTCACACCTCGGTTTACCTTTTATCCCTCTTTAAAATTGATCTTCTAGGCTTTGATCCTTCTTCCATCCATGGTTGAAAGTAGCCATTCTGACATGATAAAATGTATATGTCAGTCTGCAAGTACTTAGTGTTGGCTGCATTACATATGATATATGGGTAAGTCTGCCTGCATGTACTTAATGTAGGATAGGGAGTTTTTGTTCGTTTGACTAAATTTCCCCTATATATTCGGAACATTTACGAAAGCTAATTTTCATCATTATAGTCAAGGCTTGATCAACCATATTCCCACATTACGTGAAAAGCTCATGTGACACTATTTTTTTAAGTATGATTAATACTTGTACTATTCAATTTCCTGTCCAGTTTGAAAGTTTCATTTTTATTTTTATTTTAATTTAACCAACACACGAGAATTTCCAATGTATATCCACTTTTTATCCTATTTCCATTTCAGTGAATTTAATTGAATGCAAATGTTGTTGTGAAGTGGTTCTGTAATCATGAATTTTTTTACCCTTCTCGTTTTGCAAGTTCTAATTTCTCTCCTAATGTTAATTGAGGAAATATTATTGTAATCATGTACCAAGTATTAGTCTATTGCTCTCTTGATGCCTTGTGCACTAAATTACCAAGTATTAGTGGAGAGCATGGATTTTCAGCTTGCACATATTGGCCTGTATGCGAGTTGAGATGTATGTGGTTTCTTTTGGAGTTATTTTTAATTTTTGGTGTATGCATGAAATGGGGAGTCTTTTGCTTAAGAAAGCAGCATTCTGTTTTAACTTTTTACCTTTAGAAGTTTTCAGCTGACTGTAATGGGATTTCTAATTTCTTTAGCTTGAGAAACTGATATTCTGTTTTCACCTTTCTTCAGCCTTTGTTTTCAGCTGTTCAAGATAGTACTGGTGTCAGAGTAGAAACTTCTTGTATTTACATTAAATCATATCCAAGTTCCCTACTAGGGTAAATTTGTGGTTGAAATTCTGAATTATTCTGCTTTGGATTTCCATATGTTTTATGATGTCAAGGTTCCCTACAAAAGTTCAATTTTGCTTTCAGGTCTCAACACGTTAATTTTTTCAGGTCATGGGTCCCATATAACCAAGCAGTTTTGGTTTATTGAAGTTAGTCACAGGTTTGAGATCCACAGAGGCATTTGATGTATGTTCTGGATATCATACAATGTCTATGCCATATGGGTGTCTAGATGTGTATAGATAGCATGCAATGTCTATGGGTGTCTAGATGTGTATAGAAAATAAGGTTTCAATACCTGCATGGAATGTGCAGTGTCTCTGCTTAAGAAAGCAACATTCTGTTTTTACCCTTTTTCAGTGCTCTATTTTGGGTTGTCATTGAATAGTCATGACACTAATATAACATGCACATCCATTTCCATATCAAATTTCCCTTCTGCAGCAGATCTGTGTAAATTTTTCTGTTGAACTGCTTTTTTGTCATACAATGCTAATTCTACCAGAGCTGAATCTATGGTGTTACAGTTCTAAATACTTTTCCTTGCTCTGAGTGATGTGGCTAAATAGTTAAGGAGTTTTAGTTCATCCAACCTCAGTTTTATGATTGATGGAAACATTTGATGCATGCACTAATAAGTAATAACATGCAATATCTGTGGGTTTCTATATCTGTGATTCTTTTTAGAAAGAGGTTTTCAGTGATCTTTTTCAGTTCACACCTTGGTTTACCTTTTATCCCTCTTTAAAATTCGTCTTGCAGGCTTTGATCCTTCTTCCATCCATGCTTGAAAGTAGCCATACTGACATGATAACATGTATATGTCAGTCTGCAAGTACTTAGTGTTGGTTGCATTACATATGATATATGGGTAATTCTGCCTGCATGTAATTAATGTAGGATAGGGAGTTTTCGTTCGTTTGTCTAAATTTCCCCTATATATTTGGAACATTTATGGAAGCTAATTTTAATCATTATAGTCAAGGCTTGATCAACCATATTCCCACATTACGTGAAAATCTCATGTGACACTATTTTGTTAAGTATGATTAATACTTGTACTATTCAATTTCCTATCCAATTTTAAAGTTTAATTTTTATTTTTTTTACACATTTAAGCAACACGAGAATTTCTAATGTATATCCACTTTTAATCCTATTGGAATTTTAGTGACTTTAATTGAATGCAAATTTTGTTGTGAAGTGGTTCCTTAATCATGATTTTTTTTACCCTTCTCATTTTGCAAGTTCTAATTTCTCTCTTGATGCTAATTGAGGAAATATTATTGTAATCATGTACCAGGTATTAGTCTATGTAAACTTATGTAGATGTTCTATGCTTGATGCAACTTTACTTTTATCAACAACAATCACATGAATCTACAAGTAAAATGTAGATAGAACATACCAATGATCCTTTAGAAGACAAGTCAGAAACAGATAAAAGTGATGGTGTGTTACAGCAGTCAACAGGATGCTTCAACCAACAAAGACATCATGGTCAGCCAACCTAGCATGTGTCACAACAATCCTCAAAACAGTCACATGGTCAACTTAGAATTCAACCCCAGAAAAGTCAACGTAGTGCAGCAGCACTAAAAGTCAACGCAACTCAACTTCTGGTCATCCTTTTACCTCGTTTCTGTGCCAAAGAGTACGACCTCCTTAGATCGAAGTCTCCTCCAAAATTCAGCCCAATCAGACCATGCATTGACCAAAGTCAACGCTGGTCTAACTTCCCTAGAAACCCTAACCGCAGATTTATGGCTGCAGTAATTTCGTCCTTCTTGCTACGGTAAACTTTGTCCTTATTGCTGTAGTAAAATTCTTCCTTCTTGCTCCTTAGATGCTCGTATAAGAGGAGGAGATGTGTGTTGAGATGAGTGGAAAATGCTCCAACGTTGACCCTATAAATACCAATCATGAGAGGTGTGTGACACATCTGCTGGGGGTAAAAACCTTAAGGCCGACCTGCACTTAAATTTATTATAAATAATAAATTCAAAATAAATGTTCTGCTCATCAGATTAAAATCAATTTTAGATTGATTTTACACCTCTCTGAAAGAGGAATCTTCAACTGAGCATCACAAGATGGAGTTTGGACCTAGTTGTCCAAATTTAACACTCCCTCTCAACTAGGGAGAACTCCATCCACCAGTGAAATCAAACATTGTGCATCATCCTGCCATAACTTGCTTTGTTGGCCTCTTTATTTCAGAACAGAAGTGGGTCAGTCACAAAGACATCATTCCCGGTTGACAGATTTAGCCCAAAGGTCAAAACCTCTATCGGACTCACAAAGAGTCTCCAACCAACCCGAAGTTGGTTCATCTGACCCAAAGTCAGGCAGAGGTCCGAGACCTCACTAGACTTGATCCTAGATCAAGTGGTTGGGCCATGCCATCCTAGATAGGGAGTATGAAAATCTTTGATGTGTCCATCAGTCCTTGCTACTAGTCTCTAGATTTTCCCAACTCATTGGCCAAATGAGAGGTACTTCCCATGAGCCCTGAACTCAATGGGTAGGATGTATACGGGGCACAGATAATGAGAGGTGAGCCAACTCAATAATCACAGCGGTGAGGTCCAAGCACACCAACAAGGTTTGGCAAGCCTAGCCTTGTGGTTCCTCATAGCTCCAAGAAGCTGTCCCCAAAGCCCCCCAAAGCTCCTCGAGCTCATCGTCCAACAGGACCCACATCATAGGGTCGTTCCACGATACCAAGTCTCTCACGAAAGGTTAGGAACTTGACCTTCCCCAGGGGCTTAGTGAGAATATCCATGACCTGCTCATCAGTTCCTATATGATCGAGCCTTACGGCGCCTCGTTGTACCATATCCCAGATGAAATGGTACCTGATATCAATATGCTTGGATCGGTCATGGAACACAGGATTCTTGGTCAAGCGAATCCCACTCTGATTATCACAGAGTATCACCGTGGTATCTAGCACATGCTCGAACAACTCACTGAAGAGATTTCGCAACCAGACTGCTTCACAATAGGCCATACTTGCTGCAATGTATTCGACCTCTATAGTGCTCAAATCCACTAACTTCTGCTTCCTGCTCATCCATGAGATCGAAGCAGAACCAAGGTTGAAGCATCATCCTGATGTGCTCTTACAATCCACCACACTGCCAGCCCAATCGGCATCAATATATCCAAGGAGTGTCACGCTCCCAGTAGTGTATCTCAGCCCATGGTTTACCGTGCCCCAAAGGTATCTCAGAAGATTCCTGGCACCAACCCAGTGAAAGTGATGAGGCTCAACCATCTGTTGACTCAAAGTGTTCAATTCAAAACATATATTTGGATGGGTGTTCACTAACAACATCAGGGCCCCTATGAGTTGACGATACTCAGTAGGATTTTCTAATATGGGCATAGCAGCACTGCCACTCAACTTCTTGAAGTTGAGTTCCATTGGTGTTGACACGGACTTGCAGTCCACCATACCAAATCTTTCCAGAAGTTTCACATTGTATTTTTTTTGAGAAAGGAAAATCTCACCAGGTCTCTACCAGACCTCCAGGCCTAGGAAGTAGTGCATCAGTCCTAGGTCCTTCATCTCAAACTCAACAGTGAGCTCCCTCTTGCATTGATGAATAAGAGGGTTAGCACCTGTCAGGAAGAGGTCATCCACATACAACACCAGAATGAGAGGCTTCCCCTGGACAACCTTGAAGTAAAGGTTCGGATCAACATTACTTTGAGTGAAGCCTAGCTTCATCAAGTAGTTATCTATCCTCTCGTACCAAGCTCTGGGTGCTTGCTTCAACCCATAGAGGGATTTCTTCAACCTGCAGACATGGGTGTCCCGATCCTAGACTTCAAACCCAAAATTTTGTTCTACATACACCTCTTCCTTTATTGCACCATGCAGAAAAGCGGTCTTGACATCCATCTGATGAAAACTCCATCCTTGCATAGCAGCAAGGGCTATGATTGATCGAATGGTGGTATATCGTGCCACAAGTGCAAATATTTCATCATAGTCTATTCCTTCCTTTTAAGAGAAGCCACGGGCAACAAATCTTGCCTTGAACTTTTCAGCACTTCCATTAGATCCATGCTTGATCTTGTAGAGCCATTTTGTGGTGACAACTGATTTGTCCTTCGGTCCTTGAACCACATCCCAAACATCATTCTTCATTATGGACTCATATTCTTCGTGCATAGCATCCTTCCAGACTTGATGCTTTATGGCTTCCTCAAAAGATCCAGGTTCAGATTGTACAATAGTACTCATGGAAGCAAGATACCCTTGGTATCTACATGGCTTCTTGCTTTCTCGGAATGACCCCCTCGAGGCAACATGTCCCTCGGCATATTCGAGAGTGTCCCTAAGCCATGATGGTCTCTTTCTCAGTGAAGGAGATGGATCGATTGGGTCCATTGGTCCTTAAGCATCAGGCATTGTGTCATCCTGAAGTTCTTCTTGATTTCCAGGACTTGTTCATGATTTTCCTCAGATCTCGGAAGATCTACTACTTTCTTCAGGGAAGCATCTTTCGTCAAAAGTGACATCATGGCATATCTCTACTTCCCTTTGACTAGGTACATAGACTCTATAGGCCTTAGAAGTTTCACTATAGCCCACAAATATTCCTTTCTTCCCAGAAGCATCCATCTTACTTCTCTTTTCTTTTGGCACATGAAAATAAACAGGACATCCAAAATTTCTAAAATGTGAGACATCAGGTTTCTTACCAGTGAAAACCTCTTCGGGAATTTTGGAGTCCAGAGCAGAATGAGGGCATCGAATTTGAATGTATACAGTATTATTCACAGCTTCTCCCCATAGAAACTTTGGTAGACCCTGGTCACATAGCATGGCACGGGAAGCTTCCACAATGGTCCTGTTCTTTCATTCAACAATGCCATTATACTCAGGAGTATAGGCAGTAATGGTCTCCCTCTTAATGCCAGCTTCTCTACAAAATTCCTTGAACTCATTTGACTCATATTCAGTGCCATTGTCGATCCTCAAAATCTTGATCTTCTTCCCTGTCATATTTCCACAGAGGCTTTGAAGGTACGAAACCACATGAAAGCCTCATCCTTCTTCTTCAAGAAGTATATCCAGGTTTTTCGGGAGAAGTCATCAGTGAATGTCATATAGTAAGAACATCCTCCCAGGGATGTCACGGGTAGCATACCAGATAGATCAGAATGAACCAGTTGCAAAATATCATATGTCTTTGTGACACTTGAGGGGAAAGGTCCCCTTGTATGCTTTCCTTCGGCACAACCCTTACATACACCTTCATGATTATTTCTAAATTCGGGCATCCCTGTCACCACCTTCCTTGCTTCAGGAAGGGCCCTGTAATGAAGGTGTCCAAACCTCTGGTGCCATAGTTCAGTTTTTCGGATAGTATCACATGTCATAGCTCCCAGTGGACTTCCTCCAACCTAGTAGAGTGTTCCAACTCTAAAGCCAATCACGATAGCTTCCTTGAGATTCTTCTTCCACATGCACACCTTTCCATCAGTGAATGCCACATTGAAACCTTTGTCTTCTATTGCTGATATAGAGACAAGGTTCTTCTTCAATTTTGGTACATAGAGTACATCCTGCAAATGTAGGACTTGTCCTTGAGACAAGTGGAGGGTCACAGTCCCTGTCCCTTTCACGGGATATGTGGCATTATCTCCAAGGATAATTTCCAGATTAGTATCCTTCTCAACCATGTCAGAAAGTGCTTCCTTGAAACTAGTGATGTGTCTTGAGGCACCACTATCTATCAGCCAGACATCCATAGTGTCGGACGGGGATGAAACAAAGAGGGCAGATACAAGAATGTATTCATTTCTTTTATCAACAACATTTGACTCCTCATACCTGGAGTTTCTAGACCTTTTTAAAGGTTGATTGTTTCCGCCAAAGGGAACCTTCCTCTTTCCTTTGGACCTATTGTTTCTTTTATTCCATTCCTCCGGTTGTTGTGGTTGTCATCACTATCGCGAGAATCCTTCTTGAAAGGACATTCTCTAGCATGATGACCTTGCCTTTGACAAGTGAAACACTTGCCCTTCTTTCCTTGGGCCCTTGCTCTTGCTTTTTTCTTTGAACCACTAGAGTTCTTCTTTCTAGAATGAGCAGCATAGGCAGCATTTCTGTAATTTTTGTATTCCTTCATTCTTGTCTCTTCTCGCATGCATCTTGACAGTAGCTCATCAAAGTTAGGAATTGTATTATTATTGAGAATGGTAGTGTTGAATACTTTCCATTCATATGCGAGCCCTCCAAGTGCAGTGAGTACCATCTCACAATCAGCTATTGTCTCCCCAATAGCCAGCAGATTGTTCCTAATCTCGGTGAGTTTCAGAAAGTATGTTTGGACAGACTCATCCCTGCCTTTCTTCATATTCTTCAATTGATCCTTGAAGAATAGCACTTGGTTTGCATTGTTTACTTTGAACATTTGTATCATCTTATCATACATCTCTTTGGATGTGCCTAGCTCAGATATGTAGGCAACTAGACTTTTATGTATGGATTCCCTGATCATTAGCTTTGCTTTGATCTCCCCCTTCTTATACTTGGTTTTAACAGCAGCAGTAGCGGTGGATGGAGGTTCTTGTATCTTACCCAGTACATAGTCCATGAGATCATGGTATTCTAATTTGAGATCTAATATCATCTTCCAAGCATGGAAGTCATCTCTTCCAGTCAGCTTGTCATCCTCCTTAAAGCCATAACTTGTGAAACCCATTTTTCTCTTTTGGTGATTGCTATAAGTTAGGGCTTGTCTTCACCTCAGCTCTAATACCATGTAAATTTATGTAGATGTTTTATGCTTGATGCAACTTTACTTTTATCAACAGCAATCACATGAATCTACAAGTAAAATGTAGATAGAACATGCCAGTGATCCTTTAGAAGACAAGTCGGAAACAGATAAAAGTGATGGTGCATTACGGCGGTCAACAGGATGCTTCAACCAACAAAGACCTCATGGTCAGCCAACCCAGCATGTGTCACAACAGTCCTCAAAACAGTCACACGGTCAACTTATAAGTCAACCCCAGAAAAGTCAACGCTTCCCAAAAAAGTCAACGTAGTGCAGCAGCACTAAAAGTCAACGCAGCTCAATTTCTAGTCAACCTTTGACCTCGATTTCTGTGCCAAAGAGTACGTCCTCCTTATATTGAAGTCTCCTCCAAAATTCAGCCCAATCGGACCATGCGTTGACCAAAGTCAACGCTAGTCAAACTTCCCCATAAACCCTAACCATAGATTTCTGGCTGTAGTAAATTTCATCCTTCTTGCTGCGGTAAACTTTCTCCTTATTGCTGCGGTAAAATTTGTCCTTCTTGCTCCTTAGATGGTCATATAAGAGGAGGATATGTGTGTTGAGATGAGTGGAAAATGCTCCAACATTGACCCTATAAATACCAATCATGAGAGGTGTGTGAGACATCTGCTGGGGGTAAAAACCTTAAGGCCGACCTGCACTTGAATTTATTATAAATAATAAATTCAAAATAAATTTTCTTCTCATCAGATTAAAATCAATTTTAGATCGATTTTACACCTCTCTGAAAGAGGAATCTTCAGCTGAGCATCACAAAATGGAGTTTGGACCTAGTTGTCCAAATTTAACAGTCTATCGCTCTCTTGATGCATTGTGCACTAAATTACCAAGTATTAGTGGAAAGCATGGATTGCCAGCTTGCACATATTGGCCTATATACGAGTCGAGATGTATGTGGTTTCTTTTGGAGTTAGTTTTTTTTCTTTTTCTTTTGGTGTATGTATGAAAACTGCTTAAGAAAGTGGCATTCTGTTTTAACTTTTTACCTTTAGCATTTTTCAGCTGACTGTGATGGGATTTCTAATTTCTTTAGCTTGAGAAACTAATATTTTGTTTTCACCTTTCTTAAGTCCTTTGTTTTCAGCTATTCAAGATAGTACTGGTGTCAGAGTAGAAACTGCTTGCATTTACATTAAATCATATCCAGGTTCCCTACTAGGGTAAATTTGTGGTTGAAATTCTGAATTCTTCTTCTTTGGATTGCCATATGTTTTATTATGTCAAGGTTCCCTACAAAATTTCAATTTTTTGTTCAGGTCTCAACACGTTAATTTTTTCAGGTCATGGGTCCCATATAACCAAGCAGTTTTGGTTTATTGAGGTTAGTCACAGGTTTGAGATCCACAGAGGCATTTGACGTATGTTCTGGATAGCATAGAATGTCTATGCCATATGGGTGTATAGATGTGTATAGATAGCATGCAATGTCTATGGGTATCTAGATGTGTATAGCAAATAAGGTTTCAATACCTGCACGGAATGTGCAGAGTCTCTGCTTAAGAAAGCAACATTCTGTTTTTACCTTTTTTCAGTGTTCTGTTTTGGGTTGTCATTGATAGTCATGACACTAACATAACATGCACATCCATTTCCATATCAAAGTTCCCTTCTACAACAGATCTGTTTAAATTTTTCTACTGAACTGATTTTTTGTCATATGATGCCAATCCTACCAGAGCTGAATCTATGGTGTCACAGTTCTAGAGACTTTTCCTTGCTCCAAGTGATGTGGCTAAATAGTTAAGGAGTTTTAGTTCATCTAACCTCAGTTTTATGATTGATGGAAACATTTGATGCATGCAATAATAAGTAATAACATACAATATATGTGGGTTTTTATATCTGTGATTCTATTTAGAAATAGGGCTTCAGTGATATTTTTCAGTTCACACCTCGGTTTACCTTTTATCCCTCTTTAAAATTCATCTTCCAGGCTTTGATCCTTCTTCCATCCATGCTTGAAAGTAGCCATGCTGACATGATAACATGTATATGTCAGTCTGCAAGTACTTAGTGTTGACTGCATTACATATGATATATGGGTAAGTCTGCCTACATGTACTTAATGTAGGATAGGGAGTTTTCATTCATTTGTCTAAATTTCCCCTATATATTCGGAACAATTACAGAAGCTAATTTTCATCATTATATTCAAGGCTTGATCAACCATATTCCCACATTACGTGAAAAGCTCATGTGGCACTATTTTTTTAAGTATGATTAATACTTGTACTATTCAATTTCCTATCGAGTTTTAAAGTTTCAATTTATTTTTTTTAAAATTTAACCAACACACGAGAATTTCTAATGTATATCCACTTTTTATCCTATTTCCATTTCAATGACTTTAATTGAATGCAAATGTTGTTGTGAAGTGGTTCCGTAATCATGATTTTTTTTACCCTTCTCATTTTGCAAGTTCTAATTGCTCTCTTGATACTAATTGAGGAAATATTATTGTAATCATGTACCAAGTATTAGTCTATTGCTCTCTTGATGCCTTGTGCACTAAATTACCAACTGTTAATGGAGAGCATGGATTGCTAGCTTGTACATATTGGCTTGTATGTGAGTCCAGTTTTAAAGTTTCATTTAAAAAAAAAAATTAACTAGTCGTCGGTATACTGACGCTTTGTAAGCGTCGGTCTTCCATTGCCTTGAACCTTTTTCCCTTTTCGTCGATCTTGCGACGTTTTTTTTTTTTTTTTTTAATTTCTCTATTAATTTTTAAATGTCCGTCGGTATTGCGACACTTCTTCCTGGTGTCGATATTGCGACGCTTCTGCAAAGCGTCGGTATTGCGACACTTCTACAAAGCATCGGTATTGCGACACTTTTGCAAAGCGTCGGTATTGCGACAGTTTTGCAAAGCGTTAGTATTGCGACACTTTAAATGTGTCGGTATTGCGACACTTTAAAAGTGTCAGTATTACGACACTTCAATAAAGCGTCAGAACAAGTGTCGCTCTTCTGATGCTTTATTGAAGTGTCAGAATTGTGATTCTATGGCTAACCACGCTTTGTCCAGCCTCAAACTGTCACTCTTGCGACGACTATATGTCGGAATAATGACACTTTGGCCATCAGAAATTGGGCCAAATTTACTAGTGTTAGGTGAGTTTAGTTTAATTTTATCAACTATATTTTAGTAACAGTTATATGTTGCATATTTCTGAAAATGTGGAGTTGTTCCTTTCCTGTTGCATGTTTTTTTATATTTTTATGTTGTGATTCAAACTTTTAGTTGTGCTTTCCAGTGAGTCTCCCACACAGTACATGCTTTGATAGATTATATCAAAGTCTTACTAATACAATAACATTGACTTTTGTATGTGGACATTATTCAGGATGGTCCATTACATAATCAAGATGAGGAGCTAGATCATGCAATTGCACTTTCTCTTTCTGAAGAACTAACCAAACCAGATGGTATATGATGGAAATTTCATTTTTTTACAGTTACTTTTAGTTTAATTATATCATTTAGCTCGATGCTTTTCATATATTAAACTAAAATTTTGTTGCTTAACAAGACTTTGTCATTTCCATGTTTTAGTGAAACTATTTATGGTTTGATACTCTCATACAACCTTTATCAAGTTACATGCACCCTCATTAGAAAAAACAAGAGAATTTTTCTTGCCATGACTATCTTTCTTTGTCATTGTTGACTTAAGAAAGTCTTTTAGCTAAGAAACTAGTTTCAAGGTTATGGCATAACTTGTCATATAAATTGAACAGAAGTTATATCCAAAATATTAAATTGTAAACTAATTCGATGGTTTTAGGCTTTCCATTTAAAATCTACTTCAGTTTTAACTTTGAATGAGTTGTTCCATAGACTTGAATATTAAGAGATTTTGGTGTAAGGATTAAAAATTAGCCTGTAAGGCCTCTCAGTAATTCATTTATTTTATCTGAATATAACATTTACTATTAAATTATAACCACTGGGCACAAATACATCATAGATCAAGATCATACTTGTAGACTGTCATAGAATAAAAATAGGAACAAGGTCACTGAATTCTTTCAATTTTCCTGGTTCTTATTCCTTTGTGTATCTTTGCACCTTTAGGGGGAATTGCTAGTTTAAAGTCTAATTCTTTAAAGGGTGCTAGCTCAATGGAAGAGCACCTGCTTTACAAGCAGGAGGTTGGTGGTTCGATTTCATCATGCCCTGATATTCATATATAGGGAATGACGAAGGTCTTTTGACCATCACTAATGAGCTTATGGTGACATTTTTCGACCCTCACCAAAATATGAAATGGTGGCGATCAACGAACGCCACCATATATACGCACCAATAGTGACAACTATTAAAACTCTGTCACCGTAAATCATTGTTTGACAAAGACAAAGGTAAACCAGCTGACAACTATTAAAATTCTGTCACCGTAAATCATTGGTTTGACAAAGACAAAGGTAAACCAGCTGAATCAGCTCATTCTGTTCTAGCACATTGTAACAATGGAGTAACTGAAAACCTATTTGATGTTTCATTTACTTCATGGAGAGATGATTGGTTGCTAGATTCAGGAGCAACATGTCACATGACATTTAGAAAAGATTTTTTTGAAGAATTCACTGACAAAGTTGATGGAGCAATATATTTCGCAGATAAATCCAAACTCAAGCCATCAGGGCTTGGCACAGTCAGGCTTAAGTTGCCTGGTCTTCCAGATCATATTCTACATGAGGTTCTATACCTCCCTGAGTTGAGGAGAAACTTGCTGTCCCTGGTCCAAATCTGCTAGCAATAACACTCCATTCACTTTTTTTATGGCAAGGCAGTGGTCAGAAAAGCATCAGATCACTCACTTGTCATGGAGGGAATAAAAGAAGGGAGACTCTTGAAGCTGAAAGGTTCATCTGCTCATGCTCAAAACTTTGCATTCAATTCACATCATGATGAAGGTACATTCCCATCAAGTCTTTTATGGCATGCTAGATTTGGACACTTAAACTATGAAAGCCTTCGTTTGTTGAAGAAAAATGGTGTTGATGGACTGCCTACAATTCCTAGAAAACCTAAGTAATGTGATGCTTGTATTCTAGGAAAGCATAGAAAACAACATTTCATGATTCACACTCAAGAGCACATAGGAAACTTGAACTTGTTCATTCAGATTTATGTGGCCCTATGCCTATTGCTTCTGCAAATGGAAACAAATACATGATGAAATTTATTGATGACTACACCAGAATGTGTTGGATTTACTTACTGAAGAATAAGTCTGATGCTTTTCAAACTTTCAAGAATTTTCATGCATGGATTGAAATGATGCACAAACACATATTGGCTCTCTACGTACTGATAATGGAAAAGAATACACTTCAAACGAATTTGAAAATTATCTTCGTCAACATGGAATCAAAAATCAAACAACTGTGCCATATAATCCACAACAGAACGGTGTAGCTGAAAGAATGAACAGAACTATTTTAAATATGGTCCGCTCCATGTTATTTTTCAAGAATGTAAAATTGATGTTTTGGGCTGATGCAGCTCTATGTGTTGTTTACATAAAGAATAGGTGTCCTTCAAGTTCAATTAGAAACAAAACTCCTTTTGAAATGTGGCATGGCCACATTCCTTCGGTAAAGCATTTCAGGGTCTTTGGGTCCACCTGTTATGCCTCGATACCCAAGGGTCAAAGGAACAAACTTGGTGCTAGAAGTCGCAAATGTATCTTCTTGGGGTACTCCAATACCTCCAAAGGATATCGTCTCTATGATGAAGCAAATAAGAAGTTTGTGATAGCAAGAGATGTCATATTTTTTGAATCTTCCAAGAGTGACAAGGTTGTTGAGCGGCAACTTGATCGCCTGGATAGATTCACACATGCAAAGTCTTTCCAAGAATTTGATAATGTGATTCCACATCTTGAAGGGGGGATTCCGATATTGAATCAAACTGTGGAATCATATCCTGAAGAATTCTCTCCCCCACATGAAGAAACAACCATGGATGACACATTGGATGATGTGATTGACAGAATTGGGAGATTGAATCTTGAATCAATCCCAACTCAGTCAAATGACCAGCCTGGGCCATCTCAGAAAGGTCCTCCCAAATGGTTGACAAAGACACTGGAGAATGTTCATCCTGATGAGGTTGGAAAAACAGGAACAAGAAGTTCCACTCAACAAATCGAAGGTGATGTAGATAATTCTGATTCCCCTGTTGATATGGATATTGCTTATAACTGTGAATTCAATTTGTCTACAGATCATGAACCAACTTCCTTCAAAGAAGCCGCTTCTCATGATGAATGGAAAGAAGCGATGCAGAAGGAGTATGATGCCTTGATAAAGAATGGCACTTGGAAGCTGGTTGATCTGCCTTTGGGAACGAAACAAATTGCCTGTAAGTTGGTCTACAAGAACAAGTACAAATCAGATGGCTCACTTGACAAGCACAAGGCCAGGCTTGTGGCAAAAGGATTCGCATAGAAAGAAGGAGTCGATTATGAAGAAACTTTTGCTCCCACAGCAAAATGGACCACCATCCGGACTCTCTTTGCCTTAGCAGCTTAGAATGGATGGAAAGTACATCAGATGGATGTAAAAACAGCCTTCTTGAATGGAGATCTAAAGGAGAAAGTTTATATGTCCCAGCCAGAAGGATTTGTGATAAAGGGTCAAGAACACAAAGTTTGCAAACTTGTAAAATCCTTGTATGGCCTTAAGCAAGCACCACGAGCCTGGTATGAGAAATTAACCGAGCATCTTCTGAAACTTGACTTCAAACATTTTGATCTTGATGATGCAACTTTGTTTGTTAAGAAAGTTGGAAAAACAATTGTATATCTTGTGGTATATGTAGATGATATTTTGATAATAGGAAACAATGAGAGCTATATTGCATCCATGAAGAAAGAGTTGAAGAAATGTTTTGAAATGACTGATTTGGGTCATGTTCATTACTATTTGGGTATTGAAGTAATTCAACATCCTAAATTCATATTTCTTTCTCAGAAGAAGTACATTGGAGATCTCTTGAACAAATTTGGCATGAATGACTGTAATCCCTTAAGCACTCCAATGGAACAAAACTTGAAGCTCACATCTATTGAAGGGAAGGAATTTAAGGATGCAACTAAGTATAGACAGCTTGTAGGAAGTCTTATCTACCTGACCACCACCAGACCTGACATTTCATTTGCTGTTGGAATCCTCTCAAGGTTCATGCAAAAACCTTGTGAAGGACATCGGTCTGCTGCAAAAAGAGTGCTAAGGTACTTGAAGGGGACTCAAGACTTTGGACTCAAATATACACAGGTAGGCGACTTCAGCTTGATCGGATATTCTGATTCAGACTTTGATGGCGACAAAGAAACAGGGGTGTCTACTACAGGTTACACCATGAGTCTTGGATCAGGAGCTATCTCATGGAGATCACGCAAATAGTCAGTTCCAGTAGATTCCACGACCGAGGCAGAATATGTGGCAGCAGCTGAAGCAACAAAAGAAATTGTGTGGCTCCAGAAGATCCTGGAAGATTTGCAGATGAAACAAATGTATTCCACACCACTCATGATCGACAACACTTCTGCAATAAATTTGGCCAAGAACCCAAAGTTCCATGATCGAACAAAGCACATCAATACAAAATACCATCTAATTCGACATCATGTTCAAGCCAAAACCATCCATCTACATCATTGTTCCACAAATGAGCAAACTGCTGACATCTTCACCAAAGCACTTGGAAGAGAAAATTTTGAAAAGTTCAGATCGATGCCTGGACTCACCAACATCCCTTCGGATTAAAGGGGGGAATGTTGACACCTAATCCTATGGATGGGTGTGCATATTTAATATTGTATATTAATTAATATTAGGAAATAAGGAAGGCCAAGAGTCATTGGGAGATGAATCCCAATAGCCTCACCTCCATGTATAAATCCATGTGCATTCTTCAGCTAATACACATTCTGATTTTGAGGAGTTACCTCCTGGTTTGACAGTTGTTAATATGAAATGGTGAGGGTCACTGTTTGTCATTATAGTCATTATTCGCGACGAACCTTGATGTCACCAATGAGTTTATGGTGATGGTCAATGAACGTCGCCATATATATGCAAAAATAGTGACGGCCATGAAAGGTTCATCACAAAAAATCATTTCTATTCATTTGAAATGGTGACAGTCACTATCTGTCATTATAATCAATATTCGTGACGAACTTTGAATGTCACCATAACACATACTTTCAGCGACGCCACCTTTGGTGACGTTCAGTTTTTTGGTGACAGAGGCTATTGTCTGTCACCATTGCTCATATGAAATGGTGACGGTCACTATCCATCACTATAAACCATGATTGGTGATGGACCTTGAATGTCACCACAACACCTATACTTTTGGCGATGCCACCTTTGGTGACGTTAAGTTTTTTTGGTGACGGAGGCCATTGTTCATCACCATTGCTCATATGAAATGGTGATGGTCACTATTCATCACTATAAATCATTATTGGTGACGGACCTTGAATGTCACCACAACACCTATATTTTCGATGACGCCACCTTTGGTGACGTTTAGTTTTTGGTGACGAAGGCTCTTTTGACCCTCACCAATGAGCTTATGGTGACCCTTTTCGCCCCTCACCAATGTGCCTTTTTCTTGCAGTGTTTGTGGGGTACACAGAAACACCCCATAATTATCGTGTGTATTTTCCAGACAGTCGGATGATTGTGGTGCGATGGGATATGAAATTAAATGAGGTGAAAGCCATGAAGTTGTCGCTTGAAAGGGAGCAACACTTGCATGGAAAGGAGGAACTTTTTGTTCCCAAAGATGAGCCTCTAGATGTGAATCAGCCAGATGAGGAGATCCATGGAGTGGAGGAGTCCACTCATGCTGAACCAAACATCAGACAAGGAAGAAAGCGTACCATAGAAGCTGAGAGACTGAAGCTTGATGTGGCACAGAATGTAGGAGTCCCTACATCACAGCACAGACAGAGATAGTCACCTGACCGATTTACTAGATACATGTCTCTTATGAGCAAGTGTTTTGTGACAGAGCCATTTTCTTTTGAAGAAGCAGTGCAGGAGCCCACATGGGTAGATGCCATGGTGGAGAAGTATGACTCCATTGTAAAAAACAGTGCTTGGGAGATTGTTCCAGGACTATTGGGTAAATCAGTTGTAGGATCAAGATAGATCTACAAGGTAAAGCAAGCTATTGGTGGGAGCGTTGACAAGTATAAGGCAAGATTTGTTGCCCAAGGCTTCTCACAGATCGAGGGGATTGATTATGAAGAAACCTTTGCACCTGTCGCATGATATTTTTGCATAAGGACCATCCTTGCTCTCTCAGTGCAGATTGGTTGGCACATTTATCATATGGATGTGAAGAATGCGTTCCTTAATGGGATCATTGAGGAAGAGGTGTACATTGAGCAGCCTAAAGGATTTAAGATCTTCAGCAGCGAGTTGCATGTGTGAAAACTCAAAAGAGCGTTGTATGGGCTAAAACAAGCACCTCGTGCTTGGTACACACAGATCGTCAGCTATTTCACTGGACTTGGCTTCACCAAGAGTGAGGCGAATGCAAACCTGTACCAAATTGTGGTGGAGGGTAAGCTTTTAGTCATTGTTCTTTATGCTGATAATTTAATACTAACGGGTGATGAGTAGTTGATACACTCATGCAAGGTAGATCTTGCAAAGGAGTTTGAGATGAAGGATTTGGGCCTCTTTCATTATTTCCTTGGATTGGAAATATGGTAGCGGGAAGGTGAACTGTTTGTGTCTCAAAGCAAGTATGCTTGAAAGATACTTCAGAATTTTCACATGCAAGGCTGCAAGCTTATCGACACTCCTCTTCTAGCAAATTTGAGGAAAGAGGATGCTACATCGGCAGAGGTAGTGGATGCCACTGTTTATCGATAGTTGGTAAGTTTTCTCATGTATTTAGTTAATGCAAGACTAGGCATATGCTATGCGGTGAACCAGCTTCCACAAGAGATGCTTAAGCCTACCAAGCTCTTTGGGAAGGCATGCAAGCATGTCCTGAGGTATCTCAGGGGCACATCTGAGTATGGCTTATGGTACAAATAGACGGATGAAGTGAAGTTGCATGGCTTCACGGATGCAAATTGGGTAGACAACCCAATAGAAAAAAAGAGCACATCAGGAGGGGTTTTCAGTATCGGATCTACAACAGTTTCTTGGTACAACAGGAAACAAAGATCTGTGGCACTCAGTTCAGTGGAAGAAGAATACATTGTAGCAATTCAAACTGCATGTGAGACTATCTAGATGAGAAAGATCCTGGTTAGTTTGTTTGGTTCACATTTAGATCCTACAGTGGTACATTGTGATAATCAGAGTTGCATTAAACTCTTGATTAATCCTGTGTTTCATGATAGATCTAAACATATTGATATCCGGTATCATCATATCAAATATTGTGTGCAGCGGAAGATCATGTTGCTTCAGTACATTGCTACGGAAGATTAGGATGCAAATATTCTGACGAAGGTGCTTACCAGGAGCAAATTCAAATACCATAGAGGCAGGATCGGGGTGAAGGATAATCCCTATCTTTTTTAGAGGGAGTGTTGAGATTCAACAAGATGATGAGCTTTGTGAAAATCAGTCACCTTCACTAAGTGGGCCCACAGGCTATTTTTAGGTGTAAGTCTATTTTTAGACTATGTTTATTTTTAGACATGGTGATCATATTTCAGAAGTTGCAGGATGCTATTTGTGGATGGTTGGTCAAGTTGGAAAAATAGAAGAAAATCTATTTTTAGAATATTGGGCGAAGTCTATTTATAGATCTTCGATCTAAAAATAGAAGCGTCGATTATTATTAGCCCTTAATATTAATCAGACTCTAAATATCAACTTTTTCTCTTGGAGCGCTTTATTTCAGTGTACAGATTTGGCAAATCAATGGGCTGAAGGAATTACACAATTCCTAGGGTTTACTAGTGGTTTATGCATGGAGGACTTAGGTAGAACTGAAGTGGCAAAGTTATGACAGAGTTGGAAGAGTAATTCATGGAGTTGTTATTCAATTTAACTCGTTTAATGGAATTAAAGTCAGTTGAGCTAGTTGTATCTAGTCTAACTGAATGATACACTAGTGAGAGTGTAGTGAATTAATTACTTAATTAATTCACAAATAATATCTCACTAATCAAATGAACAAATACAACAGTTAACTACAATGCATGTGAGTTCCAGTGGAGACCCAGTGGAGAGGTAGGTGAAAGGGAAAGATGGATTATCCGTTGTGACTATAGTGATGCATTGATTGCACCACATATACATTGGAGTTTCCAATGAGGATTGTGTAGTGAAAGCAAGGTAGATTCGAATTCATTCAGGGGTCTTCTTCAGTAGGGATTGCGCAGTGGAGGCAGGCTATAGGTGGTAAGAAATCAGTGCATGGATTTGCGAATTTCTTCTGATTAGTGTGTGACGATTGATTGTACTGAGAGCTTGATGTACCAAGCTTTGTATGAGATTGTTACATGATCTCCATGATACATAATATATGATAGTTGGGGTTTTCATCTTCACGCTTTCCCGTTAAACAACTGTGCTATGTGCGATTGTTTTTATTGCTTCATGTGTTTGCAATTGATTTTTTAAATTTCCGCAAAAAATTAACAGTAGAAGGATTTTGTATTTAACAAGATAAATATTGTTAGATCAGGAGAATCTGGATATATACATGCATCTTGTATATAATTTCTACATTTTTCGATAAATATTTAGTGAATTCTATATAAATAAATTGAAAACATAAAATTTATAAAATTTAAATTTAAATTCCTTTAAGTTCAAATTTTAATGAAAATTTTCATGAGAGGGTGGAATTTCAACACTTCTATAAGAGGCTAACAGGCAAAGAGGGGCTCAAATTTGAACACTGGTACTAGCGTGTAGCAGACAATTACTTACGAGCTATAACCATCATGCCCATTACCGAAGAAACAATAAGCACATTCCAAATAATGTAAAGCTTTGTGATATGCATATCGAAGTTGTCTACCCAGCATGTGGAATAGCTTGGACGACAGTTTTTTGCTGGAATCGGGTAAAATAAAATTCAAAAAATCAAGCAGTTGGAGTGTTTGGAATCCATTTTTGATAGTGAAAACGGATTCAACACTATCAAAATCCTTTAGAGCACTCAGAATACTAGAGTTTAACAAGTGTAAACAAGATTCTCATTAAATCTTTGCCAGATTCTAGGCCATTTCACGGGCTGTTTAGAGTGCACCTATGCATATCTGCCAATAGTGTCAACTTTGTCATTTGCATATCTGCCACGATGATGGTCAGATCCACTTGATTTGTGCCAAGCGTTGTCATATGCATCTCTGCCAATAGTGGAAAACTTTGTCGTATGCATCTCTGCCACGATGATGGTGAGAAAAACTTGATTCGTGCCCGCCTTGAATGCTGTACAAAACTACTATTTGATAGTCATTTCCATTTTCTACTTTTGTCGGTGAACGTTTATATTATTGTATTGTGTTAATCTGTAGCTTGACCAGTCAATATTCATACCGTACAGACTTTTGCGTCTCACGCATATTGGAATTAATCATAGAAAATTCCAAATCCGCTGGTGTAGAAAAGCCAATAGATTGCATTAAACCCATTCGCTGGTTTTGTTAGAAGATTATTCATGACGTATTGTTACATGAAAGGACGTTGTTAATCCATAATCGCTTTCTATCGATCCGGCAGCGGAATCTATGATTCATAGACCGTATCCAACTTCAAACAAATCGAGCAACTTGAAATTATATATATATATATATATATATATATATATATATATATATATATATATCTCGAGGCAACGGTCTCCCGTGAAAGTGGAGGGGAAGTTTGATTATACGATGAAAACTAGAGAGGCTCATTAATCGCTATTGGAAGTCATTATCTGAGCTTGTGCTGTCCTTCGAAATTTAGACGTGGTTGGTGTTGTCGGTCAGAATGGAATATGTTATATTAGATCACAAAACAATCGCTGTTGATAGATATGAAATTTTTATTTATATTTTATTGTTCAACGGACGAGGAGAAAAGGTATATTGTATTGGTGAAAAATGCAATCGCTGTGGAAAGATATGAAATTTTTATCTGCTTTTAACTTAATTTTTTTTTTTTTTTTTAAATTGTTGAACAGACAAGGTATGGGTGAAAAAATGCCATATGTTAATATTATATTGATCTTCACGGCATCATTCAAGTCTGGTTTAAACCATAGTTACCAAATTCGGCCATACTGGCTGAAATAATTCGAAAATTCGGTCGTTCGATTCGGTTCGTCGAATAATACGTTGTTTTGCAGTTCGGTACGGATAATCCAGGAAGGACAACGCAGGTTTCAAGCTTTTAATGAATTACAAAGGTCAGAAAAGCTCTTTATTAGGACTTTTACTTCAGTGATATATATTAATAATTTGTTTTCGCTTAAAATAGATATACGGGTTATTTTAAATTTATATATTAATAATTGTGAATAAAAATAAAGTATTATTATGATTCGAAAATTTTATGACATTTTTTTTAAATGGATTTTTTTATTAAATATAAAATTATTAAATTTTAAATTTTAAATTATAAAAGATGTTAGTAATTATCAAAAATTAGAATTTGGTTTGGTTTAATTAATTATTAATTAGTAATTTATATTTTGAAAGAATGTTTGCACATATATTATTTTATTTTAAACATGATAATGTGGAATTTATATAGAAATTTTGTTTATATTGAATATAAATCTATGATATAATTAGTTATATGGACAAAAAAAATTCCTTACAAAACATTATTGGAAATGTTAAACTATAAACTTTAGAAGTATACTTCCCAATTTTTTCCGTATTGAATTTTAAGCAATCAAATTTTTTCGGTACCGAATTGAATTCGAATTCGAATTTGAACTTGGTAACTATGGTTTAAACCTCAATTTTATCTTTCGCTTCCATCGACGTAATTAGATGTTATCTTAACCAGCGTTACTAACTATACATACTCTTATTAAACGATAATCTGAAATGGATGAAACTATATATCGGGAGATTTCACCACCAAATTCACATTTCAAGTCGTGAAAGCATGGCTCCACGGCGTTCACTGATAAACAACTGCAAGTGATTAAAGCTCATCATTTTCTACTATAATTCTGAGATTTGTTTTCTTCTCGATTAATACCATTATCTAACTACAGATATAGTACTCGAAATCTTTCACGGATAAACCAGTGTAGTGATTAAAGCTCATCATTTTTTACTATAACAGTGAGTTTGGTTTTCGTCTCTATTAGTACAATTATCTAACTAAACATAGTACTCAACATTTATTACTCTGCAAAATAAACAGAATGTGAGAAAGTCGATAATAATGATGTATAAAAATACCATGATACTTGCTTATATAAAATTTAATTATAACGATGTAAATGATTCTCTCATTCAAATTAATAAATCTATGAGAGCTTAAGATGATTTTAATAATAGATGTTTAATTAAGTATTCATAAAGTGATTTTTGTTATTTAAATTAATAAAGTAAAGGTTTATTTTATTTTTTTTACATAAAATAATTTATATAAATGTATAATACAAATTAATATATAAAAATACAAACTATATATTTAAAATAAATTTAATTAATTATAATTATAATTATAATTATATATATATATATATATATATATATATATATATTTGATTAAAGTTCATATATAAATTTGGTGATAAAGTAAGTCTTTACTATAAAACTAAAATTGCCAATTACCTCTAAAAACCCAAAGTACACTCAAAGAATAAAGATTTGGAAATAGCTAATTAGTAACATGAGCAAATGTTGAAATTGTAATAATAAGTTATCCTATTGCTTGAAGCAATGTGTTAGGTGAAAGTTGTATTCACCTTATCTTCATCCTGTGGCTAGAAAACTCTCAATATCAATGCACCTTGAGTCAAAGTTTTCAAAAATATCAATACGGCCATGTCAAAGTCTGAATATCAATGCAACCCAAGTCAAATATTTTGAAAGTGCACTCCCCCTCTTTTTTTTTTCCTGAATTCACTTTACTTTTTTTTTTGGGGGCTGAATTTAGGAATAGCTCAGATTTACTACTCAACAAGGTCCACTCTCACAAGTTTTGGACTATACCGGATTTGAAGATTGGCACACCGGCTAGCTATGCAAGTTCCTCCCCTTAGAGTTGTATGTGACATGGAAGTTGTATTTTCCTTATTTTGTCATGTGATCCTACTCACTTGATGACTCTATTCAGTGCACTTCAAGTCAAGTTTTTGAAAGCTTGGGTAGATATTGGATTTTTTTAATATTTAACTTTATCAATAGTTTTAATGATTTTGATTTAGAAAAGACAAAAATGAAATTTTAGTGTTTACAGTGTGAGATAAATAAACTTGGTGAAGAATGATGACAATGGATAGTTTCAAAGTGGAAGTTCTACCATGTTTTTATACTATGCATTTGTTCAAGGTGAAGATAAACATGACTAAACTTAATAGTAAAGTGATCACAGCCATGAAAAACTGGTTACTCAAAATTTTAACCATTTAGATATTATAATTTTCAAAACTATTCACATATTTTCCAAAAAGAATATCAAAAACCCATTCCAATTTAATGATAACATTAAAGATTTAGATCATATAGTTTTCAAATATTCTCATATTTTCCAAAATTGTTATGGGAATTTTCCAACCCTTAAGACCCATCTCAATTGAATTCATACGGTAAACCCCTACCTTTCCATCTTGTACAAGAAGAGATTATTCATTAGCAACCTCCTTTTTCCAATATTTGTAAGCTGCTTACAGAATTAGTTGCATTTCTCTTAGGGCACTTCCAACTCCATTTGGTATATGCAACTAACAAATCCAATAAAGTCCGTGAAGCGGAGGTCTGACGGTGGAGGGAGATGGCTTTCATCCAATCCACCAAGGCTCAAATCTCCGTGGAGACGTATGCCTGTTGTGTCTTGGCTAGAAGAGTAGGTGACCCCAGAGCAGACGTCTCGGCTCTTGTTGAGGCAGAAGTTCCTTGCTATTGTGTGCGGCTTGCAGGCTGTTGCACCTAGCCTAGGTTTATAGTGGCAGCCAGTTAGATTTGAACCTGGGCCTTGCTGCAACTCTCACCAGTTACCGATTACCCTAGATCTAAAAAATACAAATCCAATAAACATGAATGGATAATTACCCATTATTTCTGTATATGGAATGACATATACTTCTTAAAGTAAAATTATGCATTAGCTAAATTACTTATTTCACTCGAGTAAATGGAATTGTAGGAATTCCTGTTATTTTTTTCTATGGAATGAGATATACTTCTTAAAAATAAATTATGTATTAACTAAATTATGTATTTGACTTGAGTAAATGGAATTTTCTAAATGATTAGAAAGATATTTTGAAATCAATATTTATAATAAAATTCTAAAAAAAATTATAAATAATATTTCTATGGAATGAGATATATATATTTCTTAAAACTAAATTATTTACTTCTTAAAACTAAATTATGTATTTGAAATTAAAATTTGTTAACTTTCCATAGAATTACATTGTTCTTTCCTTTGATAGTTACCTATCTTCAATATAATGTTAAGTTCATCCCAAATAATTATATCATTGTACAAATGTACATTATTAACCATCATAAAATGCAACTACGTAGGAAGAATAACATCATCATCATCATCTAAGCAATGGAATGGAATGTAAAAGGAACAAGTGAAGAGAAGCATGAATACATAAAGACAGTAGGATTGGTCTGGGACAAAGGAAAAAACCACTAGAGAGAAAACCCTTGAAAATTCCTCTTCTATATCATCATCAAATGATTCAGTAACAAGAGTACAATGATCCATAGATCCATATCTTCATAATGCAAAAAACAACTAACACATGCATAATGTGACCTTACACATATCTCTGCTTACGGAACTTGATTCCAAGAACTAAGATGCACTAACACTCACTGAAGCATACTGAAAAATACTATACTGAGTGAAGACTGTAGATACATATTTCAATGGAAATACATAGATCATATCTACAGATCTGCAGATATACAACCTCAAGAGCAAGGATCTGAAGGATCATCAAGTGATCTCAACTACAAAGTCCTAGATCCGAGTCCACAATGATGTTGATGAATGTTTTGAGGCAATTGTGACTGGGAAATGGATGAATAAAGACATTGCGGAATTTATTGACTATGATTCAAATCAGATCTACCAATAAAAATCTTCACCCCAGCTTTAACATTGTGAGCTCACGGTTATACTAGCCCTAACCGCGACCTAATCGTTATGTGCCCACGGTAGAGGGTCTGAAAAGACTGACACCGTAATTGTGCCCTGAAAAAGGGCTGCCCACAGTTCTACTGTCTCATTCGTGGCCTTGACAAGGCTTTCCCATGGTTTTGGCCCAGCTCAATCACTACCTGCTCGTGGCGCAGGCAGATATGGCCCAAAACACCCAAATCTAATGTGAGCCTTTGTGTGTGATCTCGATCCTTTGCATGAGCTCCCTCTGATGTACCTATGTGTGCCAAGTTGGAAACAAATATGAACCAAAACTAGGAAAGCATGAAGAAGATCTGATGAGCGAATGCATGAAAATGAACTTGAGGTCACCTCTATTTATAGCTTTCGTGTGTGACCACTTTGGGTTTAGGCTAACTCCACATGTGGTTAGGCTGACCCATTCCCTTTCAGTTTAATAAATAAATTAATTCATATTTTATATTTCGCTTAATTGATTGGGGCGATCTATAGGTCGATTTTGGTCCTCTCAAAAAGAGAAATCTAATGAAATTATAATATTGGCCATATGAGCTATCCATAGTGGATTTTAACTAAAATTTCATAATTTTAACACTCCCTCTCAACTAGGGAGAATTCCACCTGGTAGTATTTGTTCATCAATCAATATGCCATTACGTTACCTTCATGCATCATCACGTATCATTACTAATCATCTCTGTCATGTAGTCATCATGTTGTGGATATTTCTCATTAAAAATCATCAATGCATTTCTCATATTTATTCTTGCTTATCTCTTGATCTTTATTCCTGCTTATCTCTTGATTATTCTTGCTCGTATGCTGAACATTCTCGGATGTAGAAGAAGAATTTGTCACCAGCGGGAACTTAGGTTACAGTCACCCTTCATCCATCAGGTTCTCATTATGGATTCTCTGATAGTGGGCTACTACCTGGAATAACATCATTAATTATCATCAGAGAACATATCATCATGGAGTACATCTTGACTTCTAACCGCAACGGGGAGCGCATCTCTACTCGGAATCTCATGGGGGAGATATACGTCTACAAACCCATATCTAGCAATAAGATATATGTCCACACAGGTGAGCCCATATCGCTGTAGGATTACATCAGGGAGCTCACTCTCAACCCGAAACCACATAGGGTTATCTCAACCCATCCTATTTCCTACTGCTCTTCCCATTGATGACCCTAAATAGTCATGTGGTAGAACACCTACATCATAATTTCCTTAGTTTGTACACCCCAAGTACAGTCTCAACTCGTTGGAAAAACAAGGAGCGGTATTCCCGAGAAGCCCTTCTTATGGGTATGATGCCAACTGGGGTATACTCTACAAAGACCAATCAGGGGAGAAACATTGTATGACTGTATGAATATAGGGTATTAACATCTCCACCCTATGGGTAACATATAGAGACCACACCATATTATCTAGAGTTCCCTTGACCCAGTAGCCTGCTATCTTGATTCCTCATCTTGTGAGCTCAAACAACGAGGGAGAGTTGGCTCAGTGTTCCCGATCAACACTTCTCTCATCTAGTATCTATTGATTCATGTTCATACAGGAAATCAGTCCAAGTGTTATATTAGAACATACATAATCATGTAAATAACAATAAGATACAAATCATAACAAGATACCATAATAATCCTCCCTCTCACGGAGGTGTCAATCACACATGGATACCATAATCATCCTCCCTCTCAAGGAGGTGTCAATCATAAGCCTAAGCTTGTCTCGAATAGATGGATTGTATCAATGAATGGAGAAATCACAGTCTCAACTATATGTAATAGGGATTCTCTGCCATCACAACATATCAGTGTCTTATCTAGATCATTCTTAGACAACTCTCTGAGGAGCTTCTACATCATGCCTCATAGCTAGCCATGCTAGCAACATTTTATCATACCTCAGTCCTGCTATAAACCTCTCCTCTAAGATATCATGATAGATCTCATACTAAGGCATCATCCAACTCTTCTCATCAATAGTAATCCCAAACATCATCATTTCATCCATGCAACTACATATCATGAGAGAAATATCTCAACCTTTAAGAGTTGATCAACTAAAATATTTTTGGTGGCAATTCTAAATGAAGAAGCTCAATCATGAATTTAATCATATTATATACAAATCATATACAAATGGACTTTGAAAATAGAAAAACAATGCTTCAATGAACTAACAGATGTCATGTCACGTTCAATCAAAATTTGAACATTAAATTAGAGTGTGCAAGGATTTAAATTACACAAATACATTTCAACAGTCTTTCAATATGGAATTTCTTTCCTAAATTACAAAAATTGATTCACCGTGCCATGATACATTATTACGAGGTTCAGAAGGTGTCTCCCTCTTACTTATATTTTTAGAGGCTCATCACCTGTCAAGGATAGACTATCGAAATGTATAATCAAAGCCAAAATCAAAATCAAGGCCATACCTTGGAACCCATTATCCCAACTTGACCATACCACTTTCAAATATAGAAAAATATGAATCGAGGAGCTTACATCACACAACACTCTCTACAATCATAACGCCTTACCAGGCCAACATAACTAGCCTTACATAAATCAATGTTGTGTCAGCGAAGTCAATTCATCATATTTTAAAAGCCAAACTAAAGCTATTATCAAATACATTGATTCCATAGTAACAATTATTTCAACCAAGTGATAGGTAGTATTGATGTCAATTCTTGACTTCATTTACTATCAAGCCATCAATTATGTCATTTAAAATTTCATTATAGGTCATTTATCAATATCAATAGGCTCAAACATGTAACATAGTCCTAAGACATAATTACATAATTCATATGGATGTCTCGGTCACCTGCAAACACAAGTTTTGTTCAAACATACGACCTATCCTTGCTGACAGATCCTACGGGCATCTGTAACACATCTCCAGAACTGTGATATTCCAAGTGACCATCTTATTTCATGTTCAATTCCAACAATTCCAGAATTCAGATGACAATGGAAAAACATGTCAGAGATCCCTTGATTCGGAGTATATACCGAATTCATCATACATAGATTAAATTGTGTCTATCGGGCATGGTCACATATATGGGCCTTCCTTTGTGTGAGAGAGGATCAAATCTCTGATGTAGATCAACAATGTCAGACACTCATAAATCATAGACGAGCATGCAATTTCATTTTTGATCATGTCATCAACCTGTCTTTACTGGAGTCATGCTACAGTAGATCTGTTGGATTATAAACACATACCTATCATGATCATCAACATCATATCATAAATATTTCATCAAGGGCTAGACTTGAAAAGATCAGGGTAGTAGGCTGATGTGACAATATAACCTTGTGAACAATACATCCAGTTGAGACATTTCATTTCACGATATTCCGTAATCATAGGAAGTTATAGATCTAAAAAATCAATCTCATAGATATTACTCTATGCTCATGGTCTTCAATACCATGGGTATCATGATCAATATGATCAAGCTATATTATTCGATAAACCAAAAAAGTACACTCTCTCTTTCCATGAGCTTTCATCATGCTTATCACAAGCATTATCAATACCATATTAATATTGTAAACTTCCATAAGAGATCCAACTGATCTAATGCATATCAAGAGTCAACAGTGTCATTTACTAGATTCAGGATAAAGATATCAAAACAATAAATGTTGGAAAAAAAACAATCTATGCCACTATATCCAAGATCAACATATGTATCCTTGCAAAATTAGTAATATCATCATCATCAAAATATTCACTACCAAGTGCACCATTTCATAATAGGAATCATAAATCCCAATCACTCTCATATGCATGCATGACCCATTTGTGAAACAAATATTCTAGTTATAAGCATTGATTCCCATGTATATATCAAAATTTGGATTTAAACATAGTTCTAGTTAGATTGAGGATAAATTCGCCTAGAAAAGCTAGGTTGTTTCAATGTTGTTTATCCCATGGTAGAGTGGAAAGCCAAGTGATATATTCTTGTAGGACCTCATAAATCATAGACATTGTTCACTACTAAACTTTATTTATGTAACATAATGCATACAATTAGTTACAACCAATATCTATCAATAGAATAACGAAGAAAATAAACACAAATCATTGCGATATGTACCCATACCAAGATAATGGTAAGACCCATTTGATTCCTTCTTGACTTAGATTCCAAAATAAACATCCATTAGACAGTAAACTTGAGCATCAGATAGGGTGTCATCACATTGCCCCGTTATTCTGGAAGTTCTCCCCATCAATGTTCGTATTCTCAAGCAATAGGTAGTATAGCCCATCAATTCTCACACTCTAAGGATGGTCATGTCTAACACACAATATATTTAACTAATGTGGAAATACGAAAAATTTCAAATCCATGTTTGCATCTAATGTGCAAATGGGTTTTAGACAACCTATTACATTAACTTAGGAATAGGTTATTCATGCGAAGAAATGGGATGATGGGAAAACCCTTTTGGTCCCATCCTCCTCCTCTTGTCGACCCTTTCTCACTCCCCTCATCCTCCCATCACCCTCGAGCCCTACCGTTCGTGGAATCCTGGGAGCTCTCCCCATCCACCACCCTACTCCCTTACCCCACCCTCCCCTACCCACAAACCCGATGTCCCATCACCCTTCCTCCCCATATTAACTATGAGGTTCGAATTCAAATCACCATTCTACACGTGCCCATTCAAAGCTACATAAAATAATGAAAATTCATTCCCAGCAGGGATTTCCCCCCTGCACTCCAAAATTCCCACATTTGACCATTGTAATTTGGAGCTCTATAGGCTTGCATTGTGCTCCAACAATTTGATAGACTCTAGCTCCATCAATTTGGAAGGCTCTAGCTCTAAAAACACTGTACATAACCCTCTTCCATTTTAAAAAGACTTTGTAATCAAGTTACCCACAAATTTTATAAACTTAGGTACTCTATTTTGTTTATTTGTAATCCCCAAGAACACTAACACAGAATATGTACAACTCATAAGGAAAATTGATATAGATATCAATAATAATTGTAATGTAGCATTGGAAATTTATTGAGATCATTCATGTTGACTTCACCAAGCCTATAACTCTCATAGCTTTAGAAAAATATGGTCAACTAATTCTCTGCAAAAATCCTTTGGGTTGTTGACTATCAGTGAGTGAGATTCTTTGACATGTTATTTGGGTGCATCCATTAATTTTTTTGTTTCTATTTTGACATTGTTTCTAATTTTGGTCCCTTTTTTATACCAATGTTTTGGAAGGAAAATTTGTACCTCGAATTTTATGAAGTGAGGCATCGTTTTGGTGACTAAATGTTGGTATGGATTTATACATAAAATTTTTGAAGACCTCTCTTTTCCATTTTGATGTGATCTATTTTTAAAATTGTGTCTTATTTTAGGGTGTTGAGGAATTATTTGATATGGATTTGTACATAACTTTCTACAAGACCTCTTGTTGTAAATTTTTTCTTGATTTATATTTAAATTTTTGTAGCCTTTTCTTATTTTAGGGTTTTCTTAATTTTGAAGGTCACAATTTTTGTTTTTGGATTCCTTTGTAGACCTGTGGAACCTACCTCCCTCATGGTTTTTTTCATGAATTATTATCTACGTGAAAGAGAATATGTACCTATCACTTTGAAGAATAAAAAATAGCAATTTGGATGATGAAAATATTAATGAGTCTTGTACTAAAGAATAAATTCTAGATGATTCTTATTGAACCTTTATTTCTGAAGATCCAACCCAGGGGTGAGGAAATCGAAAGCTTGTAGAGAGATATATTGAATTTCTAAAAACCATAAGCCTATGGTTAAACCTTTAGTGTGATAAAGGGAAAATAAATCCTTAATAGAGGGGAAAATATGTCCTTAACAACGTTGTCCATATTGGAGAAACTCAACCAACCATTAGGATTTGGTAGATAGGTTTACACTACACATCATAGAAATTACAAATTCAAAATAAACATCAAACAACACTATCATATGATATAGGCAGTTTTTGTTGGCTAGAAAAAAATCATAAAAATTACACATGTTTATTATCTCAACATTCATCATCATGAATTCCTTCCAATCTCATTCAAAATTCCTTGGTTGTAGCATATTCAAGAGATCTATTAGCAGTCAAACCAAAATTGTTTTCAACAAGTAACATGTTGACATTATGACTTGCACAATGATAAATATCATTCACCCATTTCCAGCAAAGATGTAATGGTAACGCATGCTCACATATATACCTTGTATTAGACTAATATTTCATATATACTTAGAATAATTATGTAACATGCTAATTCGGCAGTTAAAAAACTCTTGCACGAGATTTATAAACATTTAACATGTACCATTGAACTCAATAATTTTTTTTTATATAAAATTAATTAATAAATAACATCATTATCCCTTGTTGTTGCTGCTAAAGGGGATTTTAGGGTGAAACCAAGAAACCTTCAGATGGGAAGAGAGGAAGAAGAGAGGGGGATTTTAGGTAAAAACCAAGAAAATCGATGATGGAATAGAGGAAGAAAAGAGGGGAATTTTAGGGAAAACTCAAGAGATGCTAGGATGGGAAGAGAGCAAGAAAAGATGAAAAGTAGTCAACATGAAATATTCAAAATCTTGTCCCTTAGAAGTTGCCTTGATAAACCTTTTCAGATTCCCTCTCATCTAACTATCCATTCTAATTGATTGAACTAATCTACTAAACTAGTTTATTATGTCTATCCATTCAAATTGATTGATCTAATCCATTAAACTAATTTCTTGAGTCTAAATTGAGTTCAACAATTTGTATTTAAATATTTTTCATTTTCGAAGTTAAGTTGGATGAAACTTAAATATATGGTATGATGTAAGAATTATGACATGTAAGTTTATTATTTTGCGAAAAACTAAGTAGATATATAAGTGGCATGCACCTAATTATGTAAATTGGTGTTTGGAAGATAGGGTATATTCACACAAGTCGAACATCCCAAGACCATTGTTAATAGATATGGATCAAATACCAATACACTAATACCTAGACGATTTAAATATTTTTTCATTATATTAACACAAACCATTCGTTCGCAATTTGTCAGAAGTTAAATTCCTTCACGGGGAGACTAGTTCCATAAGAATCCTGTCAACTACTGATAATTCACCATTAACACATCAATCATTAAGAAAATGAGAAACTTGTTTCCCCAAGTACTGTTTTGAGGGCCCTTGAACATTTGGGGAAATTAGATATAAATAAATAACAGAGTTAGTAAGTGGGTATTTGAGCACATATATACAATAAAAACCATCTTAATGGCAGTTTTCTATAGTTATGTAGCATGATATTCTAAATTTGTATGCTTTCTTGAGTGATTTTCTTATGCTATTACCCTAGCATTAGTGCCAATTTGGAATGACTAGTAATTTTATTGTATATTTTTATCTTATGTATCCTCATGTATTATTGGAACTACAGGTTGTTTAATGTCAAAATTTAAATTCCTAATTCTAATATCATGTTCTTGTTATCTCTTTTTCCAGCTATTGTAAGCCTAAAATTGGTGCAAAAGTGGATCGTGTGCATTGAGCTCTCATGTTATCCTAATCCAGGACAAGAAATCATTAAATTCTTTCTTTAAAATATTGCAACAAAACATTTGTTGCATAGAAAGAAAGTAGTGCAGGTAAGGACTACAAATAACAAGGCAAAATTCATTTCCCTTGTCAAAGGGCTAAAAGAGAAAAAAAATAATGGTGTTAATGATATCACCATTTTAAAAAATTCAAAGTTAATTTGAAATGAGATGAAAGGAACATGAAGTTCGAAAGGAAAATCTCAAACCCATTTATAAGGAAGACAAAATATGGTGTTATAAATTTCAATCTTTTAACATAGATTACCACACAAATATACAAAGAATTTCCAATGATCTACTGTGTGGAGTTGTGAATGATGACATAGGATCATCATCTGTTACACCATAAGTCATTGAGAAGCAACAAGGTAGGTTGATGTTATGGGAATGCGTGTTTATTGTCATTTTTGTGGGGCCGCTCATGGCATGGTTCTTTCATTAAAGAATCACCTATTAATGTACTTTTTCCCCCTAACCTGCCAATGTTGGGTTATCTTGTAGGGTGACAAGTATATGGCCAACTGTGATATATTCCATGTATATGGAGAAATGTAATATTTGAATGTTTTGTGAATAAATAATTTAATTTTGTTGAGGTTATAAATATTTTCTTTTCTGTTATTTTACCATGTTAGTGATTTGAATTTTCTAATGCATTGAGGAAATTATATCTTCATTTAAATTTTAAATTAGTGAAGGGGGGTAAAAATGTTAACATTAATGTGAAAATGTTTTATTTTTGTGAGTTAAAACACAACCCATAGCAACCTCCATTTCCCTCATCCATTTTTTTTATTGGGATTGGGAAATTAGGCTTAAATTATAAGAAATAAAATTGTATTCAAAACATTGAATCCAATGATTTTCGGATCATAAAATTGACCATGAACAAATTATTATATTTCAAATAATATTAAATCTCTAACATCAAGAGAAGTTGAAATACACTATAAGTGTAGGTCATAAAGGTACATCCTCCAAGGGAGGGCCTTATAAATTTGTAAGGCTCTGTGTTATTTACCAAATCCTAGAATGATAAACAATTTTAACTCAATTTGTAGTAGCGAGTAAATTAACATAGTGAAGGTACATGGAATAGAAATCCCTAGTAAGCCATAATTGTCATGGGCCATAAATACAGATCAATTAGATGGAATATGATCCATGAGGCCTGTTATCACCAAAATGGGACTAATTGGGTTGTTCAATAGTCAATTTGATGTAACTATTTCAAACCACTTGGGGTTGGAAGTTAGCCCTTCCAACTAGAGAGGGCTCTTAAGAAAAGGTAAAATATTCAATAAAAATATTACAATGAAGATGGATAATTGTTATATGTATTTTAGATGATTTTTGCAGGTGGAATATGAGTGAGGGCTACCATTTTGAATAAAGGCAACAAGTAAATTCAATTAGAAATATGTATCATTCATGTAAAATGAGGGACATGAGATTTTACGAGGTAACTCTGACAGCAAACATAATATGTAAAGGAAGTTGGATCATAAGATTTTATAAATTCCAAGTAATTATGTATTAGAAAGCTGAATCAACATTCAAAAGATAAAACGACACAAACACATAAAAGCTCAATCAAAATCTTATGTATCAACAAAACACTTATGTAATTGTGTAATAACTTAATGAAAACAAGTTACATAGTAGCTCTGGTCATTACATCCGTCACCCACCTATAACTCTAAAACTCCTAGATTTATAGAGTTAAATCCATTTTACATAGGTCTTCCACCTGGGCTAGACTGTCGAACCTTTTCTAGAGATCTAATCCAAAAAGGATTCCATTACATTTAGAAAAAATAGAGATAATTATGTTTGAAATATTTTATAGTAAAAAATGACTCTCTCTCTATTAACTACATCAACAAGAACTTTTAATAACTCATGCTAATGATGGATATCGAACCAAACAACTTTGTTTAGGTGAAAAAAAACATGTTCGGGTGGAAAACTGTCATACTGGGTTTCAGGTCCTGATATACCAAATTTTATGATGATTTGTCCATTGGTGAGGTGGAAAAAGTAATGTGTTGTTAGCCATGTCAACCTTATGAAGTGTATTGTTGAGCTGAATTCATCAAAAAATGTCCCAATGATACTTCACAATCTTTTTTTATGACTCATCTTCTTCCCAAAATGCATTAAATTCCTCAAAATGAACAAAACTTTAGCACGCTTGAAAAACAAAGTATTTAGGCAAGTTCGTAGTGTAGTTTTCGTAGCATTTTCACTACACCACCTTCTGCAACTTTTTTGAATTTCCTGCCTGTGAGAGGACCTTCATTTGGTATAATAAGGTAAGAACCTATATTCATTTACCTCTGACATGACTTTTTTTGGGAATTTTTTCTTCAAACAATTCTACAGCGAGTTCGTAGCGAAAACTCAGCTTCAAGCCTTATGCTCGCTATGAACTTGCCTAATTTCAACAAATTTTTCATTTTTTCTCCTTAACTCCAAAAACATGTTTGTAGCCCTGTAAATGACTTGATATGATATCCTAAGAAAATAAGTGGCAAAAAAAGGTGTTTCTTAAACCAATCACAATCATTTTTAAACCTTTTTTCTTCAACTATGCTTGCACCATCTCCATTTTTATTTCCAATTTTATGATTTGGCTTTGTAACTTCCTTCCTTCCTTCTGATTGCAACCATATGTTCCTTATGAAGAGATGTTTCATCATTCTGTGCAGAGGTAGTTTCCTCTTCAACATCTTCCTTCACCTCTCTACAACCTCATCATAAAAATCTATCTGTTTGCTCACTTATTTTGTGAATTTTGTGAGCTCATGCCTCTCTTGTTTGAAGTCTGTTAACTCTAGATTATTTTATAAAATATCTTCTCTAGCTTCCTTATGTTGTTATTTTAAAAGCTCAAGTTCATATTTTTCTTGAACTTTTTCCTTGCCCTTCCTTGCCTTGCTCATCTCTGCCTCTGTTGGAGATAAATCTATTATTTCTTCCCTTGCTAGTTTTTTCTCCTTTTATGGTTCCTTATGCGCTTATCATATTTGTCTCCCTTTGATAATTGTGACCTAGTGAGTGGCTTCCTAGGTTTAAAAACAAAACCTGAGTCTTCTTTGGAAAAGTATATTTTCTTAGCTTTAAGACTCTTTTTATTGGTTTTTTCTCCGTTAACTTCTACATGCTTTACAACAGGAGATTCCTGAATGTCAATTGCCTAAAAAATATCTTCTATCCTTTCTCTCCCCTCTGTCTAACTTCTAGTGATCCTTCTATGAGTTCTTAAATCAGTTTTGACTTTACTACTATTAGGGGTTTGTTGAGGCACCACTGTCTCCTGCAATTGATCAATTTCTACCTCCATTGGCTCCACCATGGGATGCACCTCCATATACACTTCCACCTCATGCTCAACTTATTTTTCAGCCCTAGAGTCTCTATCTTCCTTTGGAGTATTTCCCTTTGATCTAGGTGTCTTTCTAAGAGTGAGGGAATCCAACTCATACCCACTTAAAAACAAAAATGTGGACCAATACCTATTTATCTTCTTTAAATCCTCCATAACTAACAATTTTATCAAACTATGTTGAACAATAGAAATGTCATAGCTCTTAGTTTTAGCTTGAACCTTATCAACCATTTTTCCTAAATTCCTAAAAAGAAAAAATGGTAAACCTAAAGTTTGTTTACCTATGAAATGAAGCAACAATATAAGGTGGTATTGATAGTTCATGTGAAATCTACCTTCACAAGTAAAGTATTTACGAATCACCATCAATAGTTTTGAATAATTGTCCTTGAGGAAAGTCCTAGAGATGCCTGAGCTCATGTATATTCCTATTTTCTCGTCCTTTAGAAACTCATAATAGTTTTTAATATTAAACTTTGTTGCCTTAAACCACTCCTCTCTAGACCTTGGATTATCGGTTGTTTGTGCAATTGTCTCAAGAGACACAGTAAAATTGAGGATGCCCACCTTCGAACATGTAGTGATGAAGTTTAAATCTGAATATTTAGACATCTGTGCATGATATCCTTGAAGTTTCTCGCAGAACCACATGCAACCTGCATTCGAAAAATATTGTGAGAAGTTGGGGTCTTCTGTAACTAGCCTCATATCCATGGGTTCATATCTAACTAGCGTAACACCCTTGTTCAGATTTTTATGTGAATATGTACCTTCAAACACAGTGTTGCTCAACTACTTCTTTGACACCTACAGAATTTTTTTCAGACTACAAGCACCTCCCTTGATACAGGTAACACCAAGCCTAAGACATCTACTAGAGAAAAATAAAGAATCTAGACTAATGGAAAAGTGTTCAAACAACTTACATGAATATAAGGTGCTTCTTTTTGGATTAGGGATTGGGATATATTAGGAAAGAGGAAATGCGTGGGAAAAACGAAATAGTGTGAGGAATAATAATTACCACTCATGCAGATGACATATGATGACACATAAATAAATAATACCATGATAACGAAGCGTGAACTAACCACAAAAATTATGACAAGACACAAATTATCCCACCATTACTAAAAAAAACAAAATTCGTAGCGTTTCCAGTACTCGAGAGGGAAAATTCGCTGTGGAAATGTCATGCACTTTCGTAGTGAAACCAGACTATTTTACACTGACTACGCTGCAGAATCCAAAAAAGTTTCCAAGTGTCACAAAATGACCTTTATTACCCATAAAATCATATTTTTTTGAATTTTACCTTGATACGACCTTTATTTCATGACTAATGACTATTTATACCCCTTAAACTATGTACAATTTTCTGAAATTTAATGAATTTCATGACCTTATTTCATCCAAGTGACCCAACCTAACTTACCTAAGACCAACCTAGACAAACTTACTTGTTATCAAGGATTACATGGCCTATGAGAGGTAAGTCTTGATGTTATAAAAATTGTGGTGAATGCAAATATGGGCCATTGATAAGGTAAGTTGGTGATAGAGAATAGAAACCATGCTCATCAACTTAGCCCTTATAGTGATGTGGAAGGGAGACACATAACCCCTTACCAACAATTTGAGTTTCCAATCACATTTTACATCGACAATGGGGAAGGTTCTTGATGATAGATGTGTGGGACTTAGAAAATGGGTTTGTGAGGCCTGAAGTGCACAATTGATAGGAGGATATCTACATTGAACATTTCCTCATGACATAAAAGTTACTTTGAACTACTAAATAAGGGAAATATGGCATGCCCTTCTTAGTGAGATTAAGTTGTTTTCCAATACAATGGAGATATTGTGACCCCACGATGCTCTTAATCATTTGATTAATTTTTTATCAATGGTTCGTATTTGCCCTTCTACATAAGAGATTGAGTGTTATTATATGGGATTTACGATTGTGGACAAGGGTATCTTCGCAAGGTTTGGTGGTCAACCTAGAACAATAGAGAGATAAGGAACTCAATGCTTTGCCTTAAATTAAATAGATAATGGAGTGCGGCCTACCTGGAAATTGTCACTCACTTCACAACTTATTTATCTTGGAAGATGCAATTCCAGCTATGATTTCCAAAATAAGAACTTTCATAGTCATATAACACAACACAAGAAACATGTTGGTGACCAACTCTTCCCACACTAGAGCAACCTGTAGGTGGTAACACCCAAGTAGGCTTCCAAGGTGCGTTGGTCCTCAAACTAGCTCAAATAAGGAAATTTAGGGTTGAAAATATGAGGGATGAAAGGTACATGCTTAAGAATTTGTGCAAGATGATGACAAGGGGAATAGGATGTTGATTGATCCCATTAGGAGGGTCACTTGATCAGATGTGACAAAATGGCCTATAACAGAATTCACCCTAAAGAAAAAATTCAGATATGGTGACTGATGACTTCAGTGCTTTACCTTATGACAAGTAGGGATAAAGGACAACTAGTGAGCTTCATCTATTACAATACATTTATTATGACATCGTGTTGCCGAGGGAGGTATAATCATACTTATTTCATAAACTAACATAACATGTACAATTATCAGAAGAAACATCCACTTATGCAACGAGTGGACCCTTGACTAGATGACTATCTATATGATCATGACCATCATACATTGTGATCTTTGTATAACTCTAGAAAGCATGACACTGATCGATGAAGTTAGATCTAGGCCATTCTACATCATTCAAAAGACCAACTAATGTATGTTTTTTTCCATGTGAATCAATGAGTTGGAGTTAAACATGCTAGAAACCATCTGATTACCGACCAATGATGTGATTTGTTAAGTGAAACGAGAGAAAACACTGATGATGTTAATTATTCTCAAGGTCTATCATACAATTGGTATGGTGTGAATAAATTAACTGATGTCTAAAAACACACAAAATATTCTAGTCGAAGTGTTGGGTGTGGAGCCTGATTATCTTGTTTACTTTGTATCACAACATTGGACCCTTGTACCTTAAAAGGGGCGGCAACGCCACCCGTAATTAATCGCTGCCGTGGGGGGTCTAGGGGGGGCGGCATCACTTTTCGGAGCCACCCCCTGGCGGGGGTTTTCAGGGGTAGCGCCCCTGAAGCTAAAAACATATGTAAAATTGCCTTGTAAAAGTATAGTAATTTCTAGTCAATCTGGGCTGTTCATTAGGAAAATGATCTGATGGTAGAAGTTATGTTTAGATTAGGGTTTTTTTCCCTAGAAGGCAACCCCTTTCTTTTATGAGGACATTGTATTACGTCTGTGTAATATGTATGTGTATTCTCAGAGTGAGAAACAAAGAGGGAGACTGTGAGAGAGAACAGAGGATATTACAGCGGATTTGTTGTAGGTTTTGTCTCTTCATTTTTGCTGGATAATAGAAAGGAAGGACTGGCTATTCGGGGTGGACATAGCCCAGACTGGGTGAACCACGTATATATGTGTCTCTCTAGTTTTATGTGTTTTTTGTGCTTTTATTTTCCGCATATTTTATGTGTTGCACTGCTCTGTAATATTTAATTTTATAACAACTGGTATCAGAGCCAAAGGTATATTTGGCTGATAAACTCGCAGGAAAGAAGGGTTCCTGGTTCGAGTGAGAGCAATGGCAGACGATGGTAAGTTTAGGGTCGAGAAATTTAACAGCCAAAACTTCCCATTGTGGAAGATGCAGATGGAAGATTATTTGTATCAGAAAGATCTGTACCTACCATTGAGCGGAAAAACAAAGAAGCCGACGGCCATGATAGACGCGGAATGGAACATTCTCGATAGAAAGGCACTCAGAATAGTACGGTTGTGTCTTGCGGCATTAGTCGCCTTCAATATTTCGAAGGAAACAACAACAGAGGGTTTGATGTAGACGTTGGCGAAACTATATGAAAAACCCTCAGCCTCAAATAAGGTATTTCTTATGAAACGACTATTTAATACGAAGATGTCGGAGGGTGGATCTGTTGCAGACCATTTAAATGAATTTAATACAATTACCAGTAAACTTTGATGATGAAGTTAGAGCTCTGTTATTCTTGTGCTCATTTCCAGAGAGTTGGAATGGTTTAGTAATGGCCATTAGTAACTCTGTCTCTGGATCTAGTACTTTAAAGTTTGATGATGTTGTTGGTGCTATCATTAGCGAGGAAATGCGACGGAAAAGCTCCGGTGAGACATCGGGTAATGCTTTGAGTGCAGAGTCCAGGGGAAGAAAAATGGAAAGAGGAAAGAGTTTATATCGCAGATCAAGGTGCTGGGAAAATCCAAACCAAGTCCAAATCAGAGATAGTTATATTGAATTAAGTGAAAGAGGCTAGACACCTAAAGAAAGATTGTAGATCTTGGAAGGGAAAAGAAGGAGATGCACAACAAGAAAACAATCATGAAGAAAATGTGACAGGTGATGTGTTACAAGATGCTTTGATTCTTTCTTTCGAAAATGTTACTGATTTTTGGGTTGTAGATTCAGGGGCTTCATTCCATGCCACACCTGATAAGAAATATTTTCATGACTATGTTCAAGGAGATTTTGGACAAGTTCGTTTGGGTGATGATAAACCCTGAAAAATTGTTGGAATGGGTAAAGTTCTTGTAAAACAACAGAATGGAAACCAATGGCTACTAAAGGAGGTAAGGCATGTTCTAGATCTGAAGAAAAATCTGAGATTTAAGTAGGGCGCTTAGGTGGTGAAGAAGTTAGTGACAACTACAAAGATAAAGCTTGGAAGGTCACCAAAGGAGCCCTAGTACAGCAAAAGGTAGAAAGAAGTTAGCAAGCATTGTATTTATGGCCATATTTCTCAACTATGAATGTTGAACTTCCAAAGGAGCAAGATGAAGTGGACAGGTGGCATCATAGGCTCGGACCCATGAGTGAGAAGGGAATGACGATTCGTCACTCAAGAAATTTGTTTCCAGGTTTGAAGAATGTTGATTTGCATTTTTGTGAAAATTGCATTTATGGAAAACAAAAGAGAGTCAGATTTCTCAGAGTTGGGAAAGAAAAGAAGAGCGAAAAATTGGAGCTTGTGCATACAGATGTATGGGGACCTGCTCAGGTATCATCTCTCGGTGGCTCTCGTTATTATGTTACTTTATTGATGATGGAAACTAGAAAAACAGCGTGATTTATTTTATTCTAATAAATCAAGGTATTTGATACTTTCAAGAAATGGAATAAGCCAAGGAGATTGGGATAGGAAAGAATTCTAAAGTGTCTCGGGACGACAATGGAGGTGAAGATTTCTAAACAAAGAGTTTGATAGGTATTGTTCGTGAGTATGGAATCTGGGAGAGATAAGACAATATATGAACACCACAAGAAAATGGTGTGTCGGAAAGGATGAATAGAACAATCATGGAGCGTGCAAGGTGCATGAGATTGCATGCAGGATTGCCTTTACAATTTTGGGCAGATGCTGTAGATACTGCTGTTTATCTAATAAACAGAGGGCCTTCAAGTTCCTTGGATGGTGGTATTCCAGAGGAAGCATGGACAGGTAAAAAGGTAAACTACTTTTTAAAGCCTTTTGGTTGTGAGGCCTTTGTCCATATTAATAAAGAAAATAGAACAAAGCTTGAGGAAAAATCAAAGAAATGTACCTTTATTGGATATGGTGCTAATGATTTTGGTTATCGCTTATATGATTATGAGAATCACAAAATCATTAGGAGCAGAGATGCAATATTCAATGAAAAGGTCTTGTATAAGAATCAGGAGCAGAAAAGAAATAGAAAAGAAAGAAGAACATGCTCGATAGAGATATCTCAAAGGCAAGGTGCTCAAAAATAATAATAATCAACAACCACAACAGCAGCAACCACCACAACAGCAACAGGCACCTCAAACACCTGAAATTGGTGTTAGAAGATCTACCAGGATAAGTAGACCCCCTGAACGATACTCTCCTTCATTATATTATTTATCGCTGACTGATTCTGGTGAACCTGAATGTTATGAAGAAGCAATGTAGTTTGAAAGTAGGAAGAAGTGGGAGCTATCCATGGAAGAAGAGATGGACTCCTTAATGCATAACCATACTTGGGACTTAGTCAAGTTTCCTGCAGGTAAAACTACATTGCAGAATAAATGGGTTTACAGGATGAAGGAAGAAGATGGAGGAAAACAGAGGTACAAAGCTAGACTTGTGGTGAAGGGGTTTGCACAGAAGAAAGGTATTGATTTTGATGAAATATTTTCACTTTTTGTTAAAATGAATTCAATCATAACTATTTTAAGTCTTGTAGCAGCGGAAGATTTACATCTTGAAAAGTTAGATTTAAAGACAACATTTCTCCATGGAGATTTGGAGGAAGAGATATACATGCACCAACCAGAAGGATATGAGGTAAAAGGGAAAGAAAAATTGGTGTGTAGGTTAAAGAAGAGCTTGTATGGTTTAAAACAGGCTCTAAGGCAGTGGTATCTAAAATTTGACAAGTTTATGTCTGAACATTGTGATATCACTTTGATCAGTGTGTTTATCACTCGGATCATTGTGTTTATCTAAAAAGGAAAAATGATGGCAACTATATTATATTGTTATTGTATGTAGATGACATGCTTGTTGCAGGGTCTAACATGTAGGAAATAAATGTGCTCAAAAGAATATTGGAAAATTCATTTGCAATGAAGGATTTGGGAGCTGCAAAACAAATCCTTGGTATGAGGATAACTAGAGACAAGAAAAATCGCAAATTAACACTGTCTCAGAATGAGTACATAGAGAAGGTGTTGAAAAGATTTAATATGTAGAATGCAAAACCAGTTAGTACACCTTTTACTAGCCATTTCAAACTTAGTAAGGATATGTGCCCAAAGACCTAAGAAGACATGGATTATATGTCTAAAGTTCCATATGCATCAGCAGTTGGAAGCTTAATGTATGCAATGGTCTGCACAAGGCCTGATATTGCACATGCAGTGGGAGTTGTAAGTAGGTACATGAAAAATCCAGGAAAAGAACATTAGATGGCAGTAAAATGGATTCTCAGATATTTGAGAGGTGCCACAAATGAAGCATTATGCTTTGGTGGTTCAAACATTGATCTACAGGGATATGTTGATGTAGATATGGCAGGTGACAGAGATAATAGGAGGAGCACTACAGGATATGTATCTACTATAGGTGGAACAACTATCAGTTGGGTTTCAAAAATCGAAAGTGTTGTTGCACTTTCAACAACAGAAGCCGAGTATGTCACTGCTACAGAGGCTAGTAAAGAAATGATTTGGTTACAAAGGTTTATGGATGAAATGGGTAAGAAGTATGATATGGGCACACTATATAGTGATAGCCAAAGTGCTATTTATCTTGCAAATAACTCAGCATTTCATTCTAGGACTAAACACATACATCTCAAGTACCATTTCATACGGTCAGTATTGGAAGATGGAGAGTTGAACCTAGAAAAGATACACGCTAGCCAGAATCCTGCAGATATGCTAACAAAAGTTGTAACCAGGGAGAAACTGAGAACATGCTCAGTTTTAATTGGTCTTCAAGGATGATGATGAAGATGAGAAATGACCAGGTCCAAAGAGGAGTCATTGTCCAGCAAATGAAGCAGCGGTGGAGTTGCTACAATCAGTCTCCAAGTGGGAGATTGTTGGGTGTGGAGCCTAATTATCTTGTTTACTTTGTATCACAACATTGGACCCGTTTATTGCCTTAGGGGCGCTTCCTTCACCCATAATTAATATTAGTGGGGGTCAGGGGGGGCAGCAGCGCACCGAACCACCCCCTGGCGGGGGGTTTTTGGAGAAGTGCCTGACTAAACAGATGTAAAATTTCCTTGTAAAAGTATAGTAATTTCTAGTCAATCTGGGCCGTTCATTAGGCAAATGATCTGACGGTAGAAGTTATGTTTAGATTAGGGTTTTTTGCCCTAGAAGGAAACCCCTCTCTTTTATGAGGACATTTTATTGCGGCTGTGTAATATGTATGTGTATTCTCGGAGCGAGAAACAGAGAGGGAGACTGTGAGAGAGAACAGAGGATATTACAACGGATCTGCTGTAGGTTTTGTCTCTTCATTTTTGCTGGATAATAGAAAGGAAGGACTGGCTGTTTGGGGTGGACGTAGCCGAAACTGGGTGACCCACGTATATCTGTGTCTCTCTAGTTTTATGTGTTTTGTGTGCTTTTATTTTCCACATATTTTATGTGTTGCATTGCTCTGTAATATTTAATTTTCTAACATGAAAGCCATTGATGTAAACCTATTTTCGAGAGCGATGAAACTTGCCATTGATGTATGAAAGCACCAAGGTACCGAAGGGGTGTTCTAAGTCAACTTCCTGGATGATGTGCTGATGTCGACATGAAGTGACCCATCACAGGAGGACCTTGATATATCCCACATTAATGAAAAAAACAGATATTACGATTAAGAGATAATGATAAGAATGATGTTGATATGGAACTAGATCAGGAAACGTAGATATAAATTGAAGGCTTAAGAGTATCGTAGTGGAGATTAGCTCAAGGAATTTTATTGAACACATAGAAAAACTGAAAAGAGATGGCATCATTGACTCAAAACCAAAACGGAGGCTCTACAAATGGTAATATAACCAATATAGAAGCATATCACCCAATGTAATAGTTGTAATATCCCTATTTTCAACATTCTATAAATAGAAAATAAAGCTAAAGGTCAGGGGGACCTAAGAGGTAAATTATGAAATTATATATTAATTGTGGGAATTAATATATATAAATGTGAAAGTTACGTTACTATATAAATACAAAGTAAAATGAGACCATGAAGTCAAAATCCATGAGGTTTGACTAGATTCCTAGGACTTTCCCAAAAATCTCCAAAAATTCTTGCAAAAAAATAAAAATAAAAAAATTATTAGATTGGAGAAAAATATTTAATAAAATCCTTAGTAAAGTGGAAATTTAATGAGAAGACGTAAGAATAAAACTAGAAATTAGAAAAGCTAGTTTTAAAGAAGCTTTTGTGGAAGAAACAAAAGTAAATCCTAGGCTAAGGGAAACAACATCCCAAATTAACTAGACGTAGTTATGGAAAAATGCTAAGGGAAAGCAAGCTTAAATAAGCTATTCCTAGTTAGACAAGAGCTTTTCTACACTCAGGAATAATTAGTTTTTGCTCGGGGGGAGTTGTGGAATAAGCTCAAGGTTAGGAGGAAAATAGTCTTTATTATAGTGGTATGCACATTCTGTAAAGTTGTTATTTTATACTACTGTGAGTAATTATGATCTGATTTCTAGAAGGGAATGTAAATGAGTGATTAAATTATAACTTATGAGTTGAATTTAATTACATTAAGTCTTAAAAGTTATGTGTATTGTACAGTGTCATATGTATTTGACAGAGATTAACCATAGAGGAAAATAGTTAATCTTTCTGTGTTGTTACATTGACTATTTATAAATTTAGGGTAAAACAATAGAATATCTAAACCTTACTCTAGCCTAAATCTATAGTTTGAATCCCAAATTTTAATATCTAAAAATTTCTAGTAGGCTGACATTGTGTATATTCCAAGAAATAAATAGTAGACAACTCTCAATCAAAATTGAATTATAAACAAAACATAATTTAGAAACATTGCATAAATTGAAAAATACAATTGAATTATTCAAGATGAATATTCAACTCTCATTGAGAATAGAAGTAAAAATATGCAAACTATCATATTGAACTTCCTGTACATTCTAACCATCCACAACTCAGTATATAAGTGAAACTGTATAGAAAATAGATGGAAGTATATATTAATAAACTTATGTACATTGAGATTGTCCTTACATAACCTCCACAAGAGTGATGAGGTAAAAATATTACCAAATTAAATTATAAAGTGTATTATATACCTGAATGGTTACAATGTCATCAAAAACATTACTCAAAATTCATATACAATTTTGATAATAAACGAAGTGGAAATAGAGTAATTGGAGGGAAGTCTCCATTTCCCTGATGAAAGATCCGAAACAAAATGGGAGTGACTATCACATTAGCTGAGATGTGATGTGACAACAAATAAAATAATGTTTGCAGAGGCAACAAGTCAAACCTGCAAAAAAAAAAACAGTAAGAGTTAGAACTAAATTTAGAAAATAGTATTGTAAACTTAAGAGTAAGTATAGGTAAAGGAAATACCTGAAAGTTAGTCTTTACTCTTGAAGGATCCCTTACTACACCTACAATGAAAGGATATGTAAGTAATGATGGAAAAAATCTATAAATTAAGTATATAGTTATGAAAGATAATAATTGAATGGAGACAAACCTGGAAGATGGTAGTATAGAGTATTTCATTGACGAAATAATGTCGATTTTATTCCATTTATATGTAACCACACAGAAGCCCAATGATATTAATTTTGGCCAATAATTGTAAACCAATTTTAAATAAATATTTTGACGTAGGAGTAAAGCTTCAAACTCGAGGGGGGGGGGTGAATAAACTAATGATAGTAAGTACCCTTAGCAAGTTGAAACATATAATGAACTAAATTATTATGACAATTTCAAAAGAAGGAACATAAATCCAATATTATGGATATGAATTTTGTGGTGAATTTTATTCCAAAGGTATTTGGATTAACTTTCAAGCATTCACAGTATACCCTATTATACAAAGTTCAAGATATCTTACAAAATTATATACAAGGACACATAGAATATAGTAATATGAAGCTCATATGATAACATGCAAATACAAACTTTCCCAATGAAATTTAGAAGAGAGAAATAATGGTACTGTATGTAAATTATAATAGAGAAATTATTTACCGCATGGGATGGAGTTTACCACGTGAATGAATATATACAGTAGATCAATCTCATACTGTAAAAGTATACAATGGCGTCGTAAGGTAAAATTCTTCAAAATCAAGAGAAACGAGCAAGAGTATAAAATCTCGAGTGATAAGTGAGTTTCGTATATGGAGTAAATATCCATCGTCCATGAGCAAATGGATCAAAGAGACAAGTCTGACAATACACAACCCATGTGAAATTCAGTCTGTCACGGTAATTCCATAAATTCAGAGAGGAAATAAAAATGCAATGGTACAGATGGGTAAATGCCTTATGGGCCAATCCTTTCGACAATAAATAATGTGACTTGTATCCAACAAATGCATATAGGTTCCATTAAGTGATCATAAATCGAAAGGATATCCAACGAGTGATTATATTAGTAATGGGACACTGGATTTAACCAAATGATACATAAGTGAAGTATATAAATATTTCACAGTTTGTTGCAATGTTTGGAAAGGATACAAGATTAAGTCATATTTAATTAAGGTGACATTAGTTCCTAAATATTAAACATTGTCTAGAGTTAACATATAATAGTTACAAAGGCATGATAGACTCCATGCTAAGGGTATGTCCAATAATTAAGGTGATGTGGGAAGAGTCCCATCGTTATTAAAATCTGAATTGTAAACGTTTTTCAAAATAATTAAGCAAGATATTTACCATATGATAATATCTAATATGATGAGCTCCACGTCAAGTTAAATATTTCTTTGTGATATATGGTAGACCTCATATGTTGAAGAATATATGGTATCTGGCTTAATTAAATATGGGTTAAATTAACTTTAATAAAAATTGCAATGAGACAATTATAATTCCCATTAGTGGGATTACTTATATCTTATACCTTAAAATGGGTTTTCAATGGTTAACGTAAGCGAAATTAACCTGAGGAAAAATCCTGAGGGATGTATGGTTACAGTTGCTAAAATGAGTATGACATTTACATTAAATAGTTATCCATGAAATATGGTAAATTGAGTGAGAACTCGAATGATTTTAAAGTTTAATAGGAGTAAGGATGATATACAGAGTTAACCATCTATTAAACTATAATCCATTGATAAGGGAATTTTTATGGAATATAGTGAAGAAATATGGAATGATATATAATCGAAATTCCTTTGGAGTTATATGTCTTGTCCATAATTAAAAAAATATGCCTTGGGCATGGCTCATAGGATAACGAAAGGAAATTAAGCAAGTACATCATATATATGTCAGTTATGAAAAATGAATCCCATTTAATAGAACTCCTTTCTATGTAAAGTGAGTATAGTTATGATAAGAAATCGTACCATAATCTTGTTAATTTCTTTGGTGGAGTTATGGGTCTCAAAGGGGGACTAAGAGTCTCCATGGTGAATTAATTTCATATGGGTAAGTGATGGATGTTTACATTGATATGTAATAAATTCATAAGTATCTTATAGGATACATATGGGAGATATGTATAACATACTAAGGGAAAAGGAAAGATGATACTAATGAGTCCAAAGAAATTAGTAGGTCTTATAAATGGACTGGGAAATGAACTATACAAGTGGAAACGTATAAAATAAGACAAAATTTAGTGAGGAAGAAAATAAAAAGAAGGAAAACATTGATTTTGAAATGTTTTTTTAAAGAATTAAACGATGAGTATGTCATAATAGATCACTGGTTAAGAGAAGAATTAGTATAAAAGAAAAAAAATGGGTAAGTGGGGACGTTACAATAGCTACGGAGACGAAGTGGAAAGTGTCATGTTCAAGAAAGGGTCACTGCTATTTAGAAAAGCCGAATCCCCTATTTTCCTAATTTCCCAAACCATATTGGTTAGTACCTCTTTATTTTTTAACAAGCTTGACGATGATAACATATGTTTGATCTATAAGTTCATCCTTTGGATGAATCCCTCCAAGTATATTTAACGAACCCTAAGAAGGAGTGGTTCAAAATTTTCATGTTTGATCATTCCAACACTATTTGATGTTTTAAAAAGTCCAGTGAAGGAAAAACTCGACATATTTTTCATTTTTAAAGAGTTTTAAAAAGAGGCAGAAAATAAAAATCCACATGTCCCTTTTCGTAGATAGTCTCTGAATTTGGAAAAGGTAGAAAAAAATACTCAAGATAACCTCCTATGCATATTCGACTAAGGTATTCCTTTTTCCTATTTATTTTAGGTAAGTCTAAAAAGAGTTAAAATTATGCTGAGTAGATGTATTTTCATTTACTTTTAGGAGATCGAGGGGACAAGTGCTTGAAATTTTTTTCATATTTTAGGAGTCTGAAAATATTTGAAATAGGAATCTAGGGGTTTCCTTTCTCATTGGTTTATAGAGTCTGAAAAAGAGATAAAGGTGCACTCCTTGGTAAATGTAACATGTTAAAACATAATAAAAACCTTCTAATAGTTGTCGGTCTGGTTAAAACACCACAAGAAGGATTAAACATACATTTTTCATAGTAAAAATGAAGCATATCTATGTCAAAGTGTTAAAAATGAATAAAATAATGATAAAATGACCATAAATATCCAAAATGGATTTTCATTTTTAACATTTAACATTTTACCTTCAACGGTGAGTATTTGGAGCCCTTTTTCCCTCAACATTTTGCAGCTCATTACAACTAATCCAGGGGGAATTTTCAAGTGTCTTTGGATCCAAGTAGGATCTAAAACCCTTGTCTATCTTTCCACATTTCATTTTTGTGCTTTCATGAAATTTTTTCAATCTTTTGAAGCCCTTGGGTTCATAAAAAAATCCTTAGGACCAACACACCCCCTTTCATTATAAGGAAAAGACCCTCTAGCAGAGGTTATAAAGGAGGTTTTTAGTGTTATGTAATTGCCCAAAATTGTCTAAAAAACAATTTCTACAACATCTATTTTTGGTAAAGGAGATTTTCACGGAGCTTCTAACGGAACTTGAACACAACTAAAGAAAGCTGGGTCGCTGGAGGTTTTTATGGATATTTTTCTCATCAGTGCGTGCATCATGTGTAAACGCAACAGTGTGTTTTAACCTGTACACACCGATATTGTAAACATACCAAGAACTAGGATGGAAAACAAATTTTGGAACCCCCATGGTGTTTAGTAATGTCCCGGTGCATGTCACCTACAAATATGAACCGAGCCAATAGAATATTCATGCACCCATGTGGTTAAGGTGTAAAAACACACCTATTCATTAAGGTGTTAAAACGCACTGGGTCGTTAAGTTATAAAAGGCAGCAATGCGTTAAAGGTAAACCATACTGATGCATGCAACACCTATCCGTCTTGGTCATAGTCACCGATAAAGAGAAATGGGTGTTCTAATTAGCATTGTTATTTGGTGTGGTGCTCATAGGTCATAGAAACACACCGATGTGCAGTATCATACAAACACGCCAGTGTTCATTTTCTATTTTTTCAAAACATTAACCTATGATAGTGAAATTATTATAATTTTTTAAAATTCATTATTGATCAAAATTCGACACATATCTTATAGCAGTATTCAGATCAATTAATTTTTTATTATTTCATTTGGATGTGATGTTTGGATGAATTTGTTATATAATATCATCATATTTCACATCTCTTCATTATAATATTTAAGCATCCATATATTTAATCAGTGGTGTAACATTTCACAGCGAAAATAGAGAACACAATAGAATAAATTAAAACACATTTTATTGTATATATATAAATAAGACACTCTTTTTCATACAAAATGGGACAAATATTGGTATCCTTTTGGCTTTCAATTGCGACACTATGTCCATTACATTAAACAAAATGTCTGATTTCACAAACAAATATTTCAAAAAATACAATGCCTTGCTTTGATATCCAAACATACCTATCATCATCCTTCAATGGAACTGTTGTCACTGCTTGAGCTGCTTCCATGACTTGGTTTATTTGCGAGAGTATTTTGTTCATTTTGTTGATTGTTTTCTTCTTCTTCAAGTTCCATATACAAACATAAAAATAAAGTGTAATGAGTGTATATACATTGGTGATAATATTGAAAATTGGAATATTAAATAATATACATCAATGTAAATCTAAAAGAAATGTACCATATAAATAATTGACTCGCGATCTATATACATTATTTCAAAACTAAATTTCATGTCGCCTTTCAACAATTCATTCCTTGGCATAGTTCCATACTTTCTTTCTTGCAACTTTTATACCCCATAACAAATCATAGATTTAATATAAAAGTTTTTTGTTCTATTAATTATAGACGGAGCTAAGTAAAACAATATAGATGCTTAAAAATTCCACAATTAATTTATGATATGCCAACATATACTAACAAACCATATTTAACCCAATGTCATAATTCTTCTAATAGTTCTTCTTTGTATGTTAGCACCTGTTTGAAGACATTCAATGATGATTGTTGTAAAAAAACTTAAAATATACAAAAATGAAATCTATTTAAGTTGTTATAAGGAAGTGAAAATTACTCACAAACATAGATATCAACCCTTCTCTTCCTTGTCGGCCTATTTTATGTGTTGAATGGGTTCCATTTTCTTTTCTTTTCTACAAGAAAATACTTGGAAATTAATATTTAATGCTAAATTATTTGTTTATTGTATCTAATTAAAAAATTCAATGATTACATATTACATTTTAAGCACGTTGTTTTTGAGATGGCGCCTCGTGCGATGCAATTATGTCTATTTCTTTAACCATCTCCTTGTACACCTTTTCGGACATTCCTATTGGAATATTTATGATATCAGCTCATTCATCCTTTGAATTTTTCATAATCTTCCTCAAAAGTAACATGGCAATAGAATATTCAATTTTTATATTGATATATGAAAACTAAATATAACAAAAGTGATATTTATAAATGATTGCTTTGCATATATATATATATATATATATATATAGATATAGATATAGATATAGATATAGATATAGATATAGAGAAAAAAATTTAAAAGGAATATTACTTTTTCAATCCTTCTTTTTTGTTGTTGTATGTTTTTTCTATCAAAAGTCTAACATGTCTCATTGACCAATTCTCTGGAAACTCTTCATGTCGTTTTAAAAAAAATTGGTTCTTGGAATCATTGGATTGATTTTTGTATTGTATGTTTAAATAAATTCTATACATTCATTCCACTAGATCCCTCAAAGGTTTGTAAAAATTTTCCCCCTTTCGTTAACCTCTGCCATCACTCCAGATGAGCTAACGAACAATTAATTTTCATTTGCATATTTTATTTTCTTTTCTTTTCTTAGAACAACATTCCTTTTCTTCATTCTTGGTTGTTGTATAACATTAAACATATCTGAATTAATTGATTTTTTGAAACATGTTATCTAATACTTTTAAGTATATTATTAATGAAAAATAAAAAAAGGAACTCATATTGGATCGATAGTATTTTTTCAATCACCTGATTCATCCTTTTGTAATTTTTCCAACAAGATTTTACACTCTTTTGGTCTTAGATCAGAAAGAACCTTATTGAGCTTTTTCATTTTGTGGCTCTATGTGATATATAGTAAACAATACATATTATTTAAACTTACATATAGTTCAAAAATAATAATTTTTCTAAATAATTTACAAAGAAATTGCTTTTTTTTCTTTTCTGTATGTGCTATCAATATTTTTGTTACTTGAACTCTAGTTAGCAATTTATTTATCAATATAAAACTTGTATCATTCATTAAAATATTTTATAAAAAAATCACATAATTTTCAGGTAAAAAATAATCAAGAAAACGGTGTGACTTTCGCAACTTACACACTGAACGTGGTGCGGTAGTTACTTATAAATGCACTGGAAATAAAGCAAAACTATTCTATAGTGATATTTGTCAACAAGGAGACCTAGTGTGTTATATTAATTCTGGAGCACCGATCAACATAAACATAAATTAATAAAAAAATGTTTTTATCAAACAATTTTTTTTGTCAATACGCGATCAGTCTGCTATACTACAATCATGCAATGGTGCGCTATTTTAAGCATTGCGCACTGATTAACAATTTTTTTTTTTTTTTAAATCATGCAAGGGGCGACAAGAATTTGGATCTGACTTTACAAGTGGTCCTACGGGTTAGATGTCATATGCATATATATATTGTAATAAAAACCCTATAAATCTAAAATGAAAATACCTAATTGTGAAGTCACATAAACAAGAAGAAATAGGGGTTTAACGTAAGAATGGATTTTTTTTTCCCCGAATTTTAATAAAGTGTAATTAGTAATAGAGATCGTAAATGATTTTATTAGTAAAATACACTGTAAAATTTAAATTTTTTATTATGCATGTATTAAATCTAAAAAAAACTGTAAAAAAACAATTATTATAGTAAAATTTAACAATTTTACTACACTACAAGGTTTTTGTATGAATCACCAGATGTTTCAAATTCTGATTCTCTGAATAGTGCTGTTATTCAAAAGTATTTTTCTACTCAATATTACTCTCATGCTCTCTTGCTCCAGGTATGTCTCTCATGCAAATCCCTCCCTGAAATGTTTTGCAAAAATAATGAAATAATGAATAGCTTTTACTATTTAAAGAAATTTTTTATGAAATTAGATTTCCGAAAATCATTTTCCGCTCATTTTTCAATTTACCAGTTTTTCTTTCACTTAAATTAGGTGTGTTTGTTAACTAACATCACCAGTGTGCCCGATAATAAAATTGCACTGGTGCGATTAACAATTATTAGAACTGATAACTATTAATCCTTTTTTAAGGCACCAAAATTACTTTTAGGTATGTAAACCAAAATTTATTGTTGATTTTTCTCAAATGCAAGAATAAAATCTCATAATTATATCAAATGGAAAATCCTTCAAAATCCAGCTTGTTCCATAAAATTTCTCAAAGTCCATTGCGAAGTTCTCCCTATCTATCTCCATACGTAATTACCTCATATTTTATTTATATTTTCATTATCTTATTGAAATTTTTTTTTTTATCCATGTCAATAAACTCAATAAAATTAATGTATACACATTTTCAAGTTCATGTAGATTCAGAATTGAGTTTAGATGCACAAAATATTCAAATTTCCAAAACTTCGCAAGCTCTTATCAGGAGCAGCATACTAAAAGGCGTGGTTGGTAGATGAAAATGGACATCCGCTTCACTCTTCCAATTGTAACATGCCATATTATATCCATGATCATGGGACAATGATGGTAGTAATAATTATTTGGTATAATGTAATTATTTCAACGTTAAACCAATTAATCTTGCACAGACGTGCTTACTAATTGATATCATTGATTTTGTACTAATCATGTTCAGATATATTTTTTGAAATTATTAGGATTAAAGTGATGATGAGAGACCTACCTACCATATTCATTTGTACCCCACGAAAATTTCAAATTGAGAGAAGGTTAAATAAAGAGAAAAAATAAGAGAGGAATGATACCAAGAATGCCTTAATCAACTACCTATTCAATTCCCACTACGTCCAGATTCACAAATTAGGAATGACTATGGAAATAATAGTTCTTCACAAGCTGGCAATGGAGGCAATAAAATAGAGGTTGGAATGGATGATTACTTAAGGGATATGACTTCCATGGAGACAATGTTGCTAGATGCATTACAAAACGATGATCAACTAGGGGATGATGCTCATATCTCTTATACCTTTTTCGAAAGCCTTAAATTTACTTCCACCACCCCTCTCTTTTGACCTGGTGGTTAGCCAATGTCTACCCACTTGGGGAAAATGATGTTAATGTACAACTTGAAAGAAATGCTTTTCTTGTCTACTGCATGTTTCTTGGAAATTTTGCGATAATTAACCATCAAGTCCCTTATATTTTGAGAAATGTTGTCACAAAATTAACATTAAAACTGATTAATTTTATTAACATTAATAATTATTCTAATTGTACATTTAATATTGTCCATGACCAACTAGAGGTTATTCAAAGATAAGATTCTTTTGAGTGATAATATCGTGCTTGGTAGCTATGTAGAGGCAAAGAAAGTATTGAAATTGTTGGGTGTTGAGTACATATCATATCATGCATGTCAAAATTATTGTATTATATATAGAGCAGAATATGCAGACAAAATGATATGTCCGAAATGTGGGCATGAAAAGTATGATAAATAAAAAAAAGAAGGATAAATCACGTGTTCATTGTTTTAAGATATTGAGGCACATGCCTATAATCCCAAGGATTGAAAGTCTCTTTATTTGTAAATAATTAGCTACGTTATAGGGATGGCATGCCTCACACAGAAGTGAGTTGGGAGTTATGTGAATCCCAACAGATTCAATAGCCATGAAGCATATAGAGGATACATGGCCCAAAAAATTCAAGGATGAAGTAAGAAGTCTATGACTCAGCATAGCCATGGATGGTGTCAACCCATATTCCCTCTAGAAAACCAACTATTTTTTTTGCCCTATAGTAGTGATCAATAAAAATATCCCCGATGGTTTTCCGTGAAGAATGAACATATTATGTTGGCTCTCATAGTCCCTAGTATAAGACAAGTGAAGAATATGGATTTCTACTTACAACCAATTATATATGAATTGAAGGAATTATGGGATGGGATAAATGTATATGATGTATCAAGACCCATCGCAACAGAGAGGAGTTGTACGTCGTATTGCATATGTCCTTACAGGACACATGATTATCCAGGCTTAGAATTTTTCTCCGGTAAATTACATTTCTATTTATTTGTTAATATACATAACAATGTTCTTTCACATACTAATTATTTAATTTGTTGTAATTTTTCTAATCTTCATGATATTCTTTAATGTGCCATGGATATTGTATACAATAATTTCGCAAGTCTTGTAACAAAAGGGTATTATGCATGTAAATTTTGTGGACCTTCTCTGAATGCTACATGGTACAACTACCTATGAAAGCCAGTGTATGAGTGCTACAGGGTATTCCTCCTAGAAGAACACCCTTACAGAAGAGTAACATCTATTTTCAATGGTAAATGAGAGAGAACCCAAAGGCCTACAATAATGACACTAGCTAAATGGCTTAGAGCATATGAGAGAGAGAAGGAGAAGGATTTCATATAAATGTTCGATTCAAATGGGGAGCCTATGTTCAATGATCCAGAATTCTTCGACACCTATTTTGAGAAATATCCCATTGAGATGAAAAGGAAATCTATCTCTTATAACCTCCTATATTGGGAACATATTAATATTAAGCACTTATTAGATCCCATGCATATATTTAAAATTGTTTCATCTTCTTTATGGAGACACATATCATGGAAAAAAAGTGATACATTAGTTGTTAGAAAAGATCTAATTAATTCAAAAACTAAAAATAAACATTGGCCAAGACAATTAGAAAGTACATGATCATAGGCTAGCCCCTCTAATTGGTATTTCAAAGAAGGTGATGTCCCATGGATTTTTAAAAAATATGATCTTTCTTGGAAAAGGAAGTTATAATGGGTGTGAGGGTGAAGTATTCATCTGCGTCTTCACTATGACACTACTTCATTGTGGAATACCATTTGTTGGGGTTGAAATCGTATGACTATTTAAATATTCTAAGAGTACGTATAATGTCAAAAGAATGATTTTATTATTTGTTATATTATTAAATTTTATCCCATGGGATCATAAAACATAACTAATTTTGTATATTATAACACGTATTTATAACTTTTCATTGGCATTATCCTTTGTTGGTGCATGGGTGTGTGAAACATGACTTCCCACAAGACCTAGGATGTGCCATATCTAAATTATCTACATTTTTACATTGGATAACGTCAAAGGAGATTCATGTGGCTAAAATTCCATGATGGCGTCAAGAGATAGTTGAAATTTTTTGTATATTTGAGAAGGAACTACTGATGAGTTTCATGGACTTCTAGGTTCATCCTCTAATCCATCTAGTAGATGAGGTTGAATAAGTTGGGGTGGTTTCTTGTTGTTGCATGTTCTTCTTAGAGAGGTACATGAAGAAATTGAAAGCATTTTTTCGACAAAAGGAAAAACTTGAGGGCCCTGTGGCAGAGGGGTACATATCGTATGAGTCTTTCTATTATTCTAGTGAGTACATTAAGCAGATAGACAACCCACCAAGTGCGGTGATTTGGGATGATGAAAAGGATGAAGACAAAAGATAATGGGAGATTCTCCAAACAACGAATGGAAAAATTCACTTGATAAAGAGTAAGCGACTTATAATTTTTAAAATTTACAAAAAGTGAATATTCACATTAAACTTCGATATAATTTATATTTTTATCTCATACGTACTATATGCTGGTTTGATTTCACCAGCTAATGCATAAATTGAAGGAATCAATAAATTCATTCTTTACCATTTTGAAGTGACACAAGCATGGGTCGTATTGTACGAACAAAAGACGATGAAATGGGATAGTGACAAGAAATAATTTAGACGGTTGAATGGTAGATTCATTGCTTATCCCGATCATTTAAGAGAAAATGTGCCAATTATATGCCCTAATAGTTGGTTTGTTCACCAATTTAGAGAGAAATACGGTGAAGCTGGTCACTACATGTGTTCTGAAGAGGATGCTCTAAACGTATGGATTGGGTGCAAAAGCTCAGTAATAATTTATTTATGTACATTTTAAAATTATTAATGAACCTTTGAAATGTAACATTTATATTTTATAATTTAACAGTTGGGCTATTAGACACATGACACTATGATTTTTTAACATTTTTTATAATTTCATTTGTTCCCATCTATGTGGGCATATGGACACCATTTTCACGCATAAAATGTCGATGGTGGATACATGAAATGATATTGTGGAGTGGAAGTCGAGTTCCATCCATCTAGTCGAGCTAGCCATCGTGATCAAAACCTAATATGAGGGACGTTAGGCTACGTTGAAAAGATACAAGATATCATTGAAGTGAACTTCTCTTCTTTCCAATGTGTTATTTTTAAGTGCAAGTGGTGGTACACCTTTTATCGAAATAATGTAAAGGAATATCACGATAGTAAGCCGATATGTATCAACTCTAGAAAGATGTGGGATGAAGCTAAGGAGCCTTATGTTTCCCCAAACACTACAACCAGTTATTTTTTTACCCAGATGTATTCGATAGGAATTGTTTGTTTGTATTGATACATGACCTTAGATAAAAACATATTTTTGAGAACAATAGTGTTATCATGCCAAGTGAGCTCGAAGATAATGGGGGTGATCATGAGAACAAAGAGTGGTCATATGGTACATGTGTTATTTCATCATTTATACTATCTAAGATGGGTTTTTATAAAGAAGAGTACTTAACCTTATAGTTAAGACTCTTATTTTCCAAACATTATAATATGTATTTTGAATTAATTGGTTTGCATTTCATTATTGTTAAAATCATTTCACTTGATAATTTTCAATTACATTGATCTTGAAAGAAATGCACTGTATCAAGTTCTTTTCTTATGTCAATTCCTATAATAATACAAGTACTTGATTGCTTTAAATGGTTTTTCACTGTATCATTACATAAATAAAGCCACTCTATATATCTGTGTGTGTGTGTGTGTGTGTGTGTGTGTGATATCTTCAAAATTTAAAATAACAAATTAATGAATATTTTTATTATTGTTATGTAAGATCATAATAAAATAATGATAATTTGAAACCTGAATTTATTTTCATTATTTTCTAAACTTTATTATGTCACAAAAATTCATATTATTCTAGATTTATTATTTTACAATTAATTATATTCATACAAATTTACAAATTTATAATTTTACAATTATGGTAATTTAACAATATGTACAATATACATTTTACTTACGGTAGTTATGGTTGAAAATTGACAATTAATTTATGATTTTACAATTTCACAAATTTACAAATTTACAAATTTTACATATAATTTCAATTAAAATTACAATTACAATTTTACAATTTCACATACAATTACAATTTTGGAATGTTACATACAATTACAATTACAATCACGATACATACAATTACAATTACAATTTTACAATTTTACATATTTGCAAATTTTACAATTTTAATAAAATTGAATCATGACAATACATACAATTATAATTACATTTTTACAATTTCACAATACAATTACAATTACAACTACAATTTTACAAATATTTTACATACAATTACAATTAAAATTTTACAATTAATAAAATATAATCATTACAATACATACAATTAAAATTAAAATTACAATTACAATTACAATCACCATACATACAATCACAATTACAATTAAGCAATTTTACAATTACCAATACATAATATTTAATAAATATCACGATTTAATATTAAAATTAAACATCACAACCATGATAACCATTGTACAAACATCATATTCTAAAATACAGATTCAAATTTGCTAACTGTTAGTATGAATCTTTTGTCGAAGCGTACGAAAAAAGACCACTTTAGCTACGCATAACTTATAGCCCTAACATCAAATGTGGATGTTAAAATCTTCAGATCTGCAATTAGTTGATCAAGACAAGGGCTGCAAAAAACCAGATCTATGCATAGAAAGACATTAAGCAGTAAAATGAAGAGTTTTCTCCATACATCCAATAGACAAGACAAGAACAATGTTTTTTGAAAGAATTTTTGTATTAAGGGCACCTGGGAGGAAAACAAGAAGGTGTATCCAAACTCTCCCCTTGGGATGGCTCTCGAAGTCCACCGGCACTTCGCATCTAGAATCTCTCTCTCTTGTTGGTGTAGAAAACCTGCATACAAAGATAGAAATCAAAGGAGCTCACATGAAGAAATAATGTAGAATGAACCAAGTGTATAGATCCGCAGTGATCTAATAGGCAACAAAAGGTGAAGAATGATAAGAAAACCCTCCTATTTATAACAAAATACCAGGGTCATTCTAGGATCTTTTTGCATGATTAAAATAACATTAACCAAATCTAGATCCACCTTATGGAATATTTTATTATATTTGTTGAGGGAAAAAGTATTTGACTTGGGTCAAATCCCTTTATTTTTGAATAATAAATAAATAAATGATTTATTTATCATTTTAAGGAAGTGGTTGAAGGATAATCAAATAAATAATGATTTATTTAATTATTTATGGGTGATTTAGTCATATTTAACAAGGAATATTATTTAAATAAGATTTTAAATAATTATTCCTAGAAAATAATAAGATAAATAAAGATTTATCTAATTAATTTCTTTGTTTTGGGTTAAACATGACCAGGAAAATCAAACAAATATAGGTTTGTTTAATATTTTCTTTTGGGGTTTCCTATTTAGACCATAAACAACCTAATAAATGTGTTTTATTAAGTTATTTTACATAGTGAAAGCAATTTTACTTAGGGTAAAATTGGTCTTACATGGTGTACTTGGGTCCATCTAATGATAGTAGGTTAGATGACTAAAAAATGGTGTAACAGATTGCCCCCCAGCGTGCGAGTGTTAGGAGCAAATCGTATGACCGAAGTACGTTGTAAGAACTCAATCACCAGACATCAAAAGGGAAGTCAGAGAGAGAAATGTGAGGTAGACTAATGTGCTGAAGAACTAGACGCTGAGGAGACGAGACTTACAGGCGCAACAAGTTTCTTTTTATGAGAGGGTACATGTGCTAAAGGCGGTGGGGGAGGCATACCTATGCCCGCCGAGACAAAGTAAAAAAGAATAGTGTGTCCAGTAAACAAGGGACCGAACCATAAAGTACAACCGACATAAACATGAGCCAGATAGAAATACAATGAGGGATACCATATACATGCTGTGCCTGGGATAACAGCCAGGAATTATACAATAATATCTAAGTACATGAGATACCAATACAACCCAAATGCCCCCTACAAGCGGGGAAGGGCTCACAAAATCTGACTGATACATGCAAATCAAAGAGGCACTGCAAGCGGCTAAGGCCAACATCATCAAATATATGGAGCTGCATCAAAGGCTGCAATGAAGAGGTCATCTGGGCATGTGGGGGGCTACCTATAGGGCCACCCCCTCATGAGGGCTGAGACATCTCACACACACCCGGGCATCACCAAGAGCTACTGCTGCATCACTGGACCATCAAGCATACGGATCTCGATCATGCTGAAAGGAGCTGAAGTGGAGAAACAATCAAGTCAAAGGATAATGAGAGATCCCTTTGCCTAATCTGAGGCACCGAACAAGAGTGGAAGCTGGAACCAAGGTACACCGCCCTCTAGACCTGCCTTCTGGAATGGAGGAACTGATGTCGATAGAAGGAGGTCCTCCATAGGTGAGGCAATGAGATATCCTCAACTAAGGCACGAGAGAAAATAGTAGAGCGATGGACAGACTAATACCAATGATGATGATGGAATGGAGGGGACTGAGTAGCGAATGGACGACTTCCCTTGTTAGAGCATAAAGGGCATGATAGACACGGCAGTGACTGACACAATATCATAAGGGATAGGGGACAGTGGGACTGAAGGTCATAATGTGCGACACAAGATAGAGACCAAGCAATGAAGGATGGAGGACTATAGCGGGGTACAAAGGGACTCGGGATAGACTCCACGAATGCGATGATGACTCAGCTTGGATGCTCTAAACAAGGGTGACTCGATGGTGCTGCCACACAGTAAAGGTCCAATGGGGGACCATGAAAACATGAGTATAAGATGGTATCTCATGACGAAAATCGACACGAACAAAGACAAGTATGGAGGCAAAGTGGTGCCCCAAGACAAGTGTTGTAAGTGAGGAAATTCGATTTGGAGGAGAGGTGAAGTGATCCTTCTTGGACAAAGTATGTCCTGGCGAGGTATCAAAGTATGAAAACAAAAATATGTTGGCTATCTAACAGAAAATAAGATGTGCATTTCAGAAGGGAAATGCTAAGGGTAATATTTCTTAAGATAGAGTGCATTGCAAGGATTAGGAAGAGGATTGCCTTCAAAGTATTCTAAGAGGTATGCCCCCTTACCAAGATCCTTACTGATGACATAAGGGCCTAGCCATAATGAGTCAAACTTCCCGTGACCGAGGACATCATGGGCCTAGTCATATACTAGAACAAGGTCGCTTTCATGAAAAGTACAAGGCTGGACTTTTCTATCATACTGAGCTTTGGTGCGTTTTTTGGCCGCTTCCATGGTTTGCAATGCAACATGACAGTCTTTGGAGGCGTGCTCAAGCATGATAATTCATTGTTCTAAAGGTTGGGTGTCAGGGAGAAGTTCAATAGCCAGATGAAGGGAAGGGATTTCACACTCGATCGGTAAGACTGCCTCCTCTCCAAAAACGAGGTGGAAAGGAGTAAACTCGGTGGCGGTTTTAACAGAAGTTTGATAGGCCCACAAAGCAGGGAAGAGCATGAGATGCCAGTTGGTTTTGTGCTTATTCACCGTTCGTTGAAGCATGGTCTTGAGGATATTGTTGACTGCTTCAACTTGGCCATTACCTTGGGGGTAATAGGAGGAGGAATATTGGTGCTCAAAACCCAACAGGGAGGATAGCTCACGCCATATCTCATCTTCAAAATGTCGGCCGTGGTCAGAGACCAGTTGTTTCGGAACTCTGAATCGAGAAATAATGTGGTTAAAGAGAAACAGGGCGGCGGTAGCGGCCGTATTTTTAAATGTGGGCATAGCCTCGGCCCATTTGGTGAAATAGTTAACCGCCACAATGATATACTTATGGTTACCAGCAGATAGAGGTCGACACTCCATAAAGTCGATGGCGCATTTACAAAAGGGACCAGTTGTGACGACAGGATGGAGGGGAGCTGGGGGAGCTCGCACCTTAGGGGTGAAATGCTGGCAATTGGGACAGTGTTTGACTGCCTCAATGCAATAACTGAAGAGGGAAGGCCAAAAATACCCAGCGCGCATGACTTTCTGGGCGGTAGCAAGTCCGGAGAGGTGGCCACCACAAGCGCCACTATGGCAGGCATTGAGGACCTGTTCAGCTTCAGCGTGTGTGAGACAACAATTAAGGACAGTATCGATATCGTGACGATAGAGGTCATCACCGATAAGAAGGTATCGGGGAGCCTGGTGTCGGATTCGTCGGCGAGGCTCACGATCAAGGTGGAGGTGAACTTTTGGGTTCGAAAGTAAGTAAGAATATTGCCGTACCACGGATCGTCCGAAGTAATGGTGAATAAGTGTTCAACAGGAAAATCATCATTAACTTGAGGGTCCTACGTTCCGGTAGGTAATTCAGAAATGAGTTCAGTGAGGGCTAACCCTTTCTTACTTTTTGGTGTGACAAATTCGAGGTCGAATTCCTGAAGGATAACGACCCAATGTGCATAATTCCCAATGAGGATGCGGCGACTCAATAGGAAAGCCATAGGGTTGGAATTAGTCACAACCTTGGTGGAACGCATGAGGATATAATGACGAAGTTTTTGGACTGAGAACACGACGACCAACGCTAATTTTTCTTCGTGTGAGTAGGAGACAGGAGGCCCTACGAGGTTCTTACTGACGTAATAGATCACATGCTCGATACCGTTATCATCTTCCTGGATTATAACTCCAGTGACCGAATAGGTGGAAGCGGAGATGTACAGGATGAAGTCCCTAGCAAAGTCAAGAGGGCGGATCAAGGGAGCGGATGTGAGAGCCTGCTTGATGGCATCAAAAGAATCATGAGCATAGGTATCCCATACAAACAGGATGTTAGATCAGAGGAGTCTAAGGAACCCATGTGCGGTGGTGGCATAGTTAGGAACGAACCGACGAAGAAAATTAGCTTTGCCTTGGAGACTCTGTAGCTGGCGTAAGGTACGAGGGATGGGGAGTTCAAGAATGGCTTGGACTTTTAAAGGGTCAAGAGTGATACCGTCTTTGGAGACGATGAAGCCTAGGAGATGGCCGGCAGGGACGCAGAAGACACATTTCAACGGGTTAAGGTGGATATTATACTTGCGACATCGGAGGAAGATGGTGCGCAGATCGTGGAGATGTTGCGCCCGATGTTTAGAACGCGCAGTGAGGTCGTCTAAATAAGCAAGGATAATGTGAGCTAAGTCATGGAAACAATAAGACATGGCCCATTGAAAAGTGGCGCCGGCATTTTTAAGGCCGAAAGGCATGACCCAGTAAGTGAAAGTTCCCCACGGACTGATGAATGCGGTTTTAAGTTGATCAGCAGGATGGATAACAATCTGGTTGTATCCGGAGAAACCATCCATAAAGGATAGAACCTCATGCCCCGCACACTCGTCAATGATTTGGTCAATGAATGGTGTGGGGAAGTTGTCTTTCGGACAAGCTTTGTTCAAGTCACGGAAGTCCGTGCAGACACAGATGGTGCCTTGTTTCTTGAGGACGGGAACTGGGTTGGACACCCAAGTGGTGTATTCAATGGGGTAAATGAAACCAGCCTGCTTGAGCTTATCAATTTCGGCTTTGATAGCATCACGTCTGGAAGGATGAATGGGTCTCAACTTTTGACGGACTAGGTTGGCATCAGGCCATGTGTCGATATGGTGTTCAACAATGGCGAGATCGATTTCGGGCATTTCGGAGTAGGACCAGGCGAAAATATCGTGGAATTCCTTGAAAAGCTTAGTGTAAGCTTCAATTTCTTCCGGGGTGCATTGGGCGCCCAAGGTGACATATTCTTCGATTCCCGGTTTGACCGAAATGTCAATTTTAATGGTAGGAGAGATATTGGCCATGTTTCCTTCTTCGAAAGAATCGGGTGCAGGGATGGGATTTTTGAACCAGTCGACTGCATGGGGGATGAAGTCTTGGGTCTCCACAGCATATTGGTCATGGGACTGCTGTGGGAGGAAGTATGCGCGATGGTGCATATCATCCCAGGGAAAGTCAGGGTGGGTCATGGCTTCCATAATGTCCTCATCTAACTAGAAGATGGGAAGACTGGAGGAAGGGGGATCACCTAGTGATGTAGCAATACCGGACGGGTCATCTTGAGAAAAAGGGCTCATATGGGCAACGTCGGCAGATCCAAAGTCTACTGAGGTGGAGCCGAGAGTGTCTGCAGGTAGGAGGGTAGATGAATCATCTCTCAAGGATGATGATAGGTAAAAGATGGTGGACGAAGGCTCAGTTGTGTCAACAGATGGAGGGGGAACATGAATGGGAGTAGGAAGATCCTCTGGTCCTACTGGGGTAGAACTCGCAACCAAGGGAGAAGGTATCTTGTCATGCGTAGCCTTGAATTGGTGGTACGTGGCTAAGGAGGAATGATACTCATCGAGGCGGGGATAGAGGTGGGTGTAATGGCCATGGAAATCACACAAAGCACAAGGGTGATTTGTGCGCAAGGTTTTGAGTTTCGGGATAGAATCAGGGATAGTGACGTAGACTTCAGGGAGATCAGATTCCGGAAACGTCTCATTGACCAGGGCCTTGAGATGCGGCAATTTAGGACACGTATGGGTGGCGTGACCGAAAATATCGCACAAAACGCATTGGATAGCGCACTTTGGCGGTCGAGGAGGGGTAGGGTTTGTCGGGGCAGTGTGGTCATTATTGGCTTTGGTGTGAGCTTTGCCCCCTTTTCCTGATATGGTCGCAACAAGAGATGGTGTTGGTGAAGGTGGGTGAGGTACCATAGTAGCAGGAGAAGTGGTAGGGACTGGTTGAACCGGGGTCAAAGCAAGGTATGGTTTGGGGTGACCGGGTGGGGTAGTGGCTGGAGGGTCAAGGTACCAGACAGGTATACCCAGGGTCAGGTTGGGGAGAGAGAGGGTAGCCATAACACGTACCGAGTACACTCCAGGGGGTGGAATGAGTAACGGTATCTGACCGGAGGGGTAATGGCCGGGCGGAATGGCACCGAAGTGGCTAAGGCCTGGATGAACCGATCTAGAAGGATAGAGGGGTTCATGGATACTAGCTGTAGAAGAGGGGCCAGAAGGAGGAGGTCTGACTGGCTGAGATGAATGGCTAGGAGCGGGTTGCAATGGGCTAGGTTGAGGTTGAGGTTGCTGACTAGCCGCAGTGGGCGGCGTAAGGTCTGCCTGAGACGATTGCATCATGCAAACATTCGATAAGCTAGGAAGGAGACCATGGAAAGTTCCAAGCAAAGCGGAGTCTTTGTAGACGCCGGGAGAGACACTGGTCAAGGAGTCGACGGTTGGCTTATTGGCTACAGAAGAGATGGTCATCTCAGGGGAGGTCTGAGACTTTGGCTCATGATAAGTCAACTGGTCAATGGTGACTATCTTTCCATTGTGAGGAAAAGACATCTTGCGGAAAACCGCGGATGGGAAAGAAGACATGGCATAGGTGTAGCTTCGCCCCAATAGAATGTTGTAGTCTAGAGGGGCGTCGATGACTTCGAAGTCGACACAAACAGTCTTACCGGCAAGGGTGATAGGACAATTATGAAAAAGGCCAATGGGCTGGGAGGCGTGGCCGTCCCACGCTCGAAGGGTGATCGTGGAAGGGGCCAAGTCAGGAGATTCGAGTTGCTTCCAAACCGAAGCGGACATCACATAGGTGGATTCCCCCTCATCAATTAACACCGAGAAACGTTGGCATTCCAAATTTTGACTGGGATTTGGAAGGCGATGGAAGTAGGAAGAGGAGGATGTTCTGATTGATGGGTGTCGAAAACAATCATTCGGTCATCAGCAGGATCTACAGCGCCCACGACAGATAGCAGAGCCTTCTTTTGGGAAGGGCACGACTGGAGGAGTTCCAATGTGGAAATGGCTGCAGGAGATTGCGCGAAATCATCTACTATGCTATAAGAATGAGCAGCTCGACCAGAAGCAGCATTTCGACGTAATGGTCCCTTAGGAATCTTGGTATGAACCTCAACTTTGGGTTGAGGGATATGTAAGGGGCCATTGGATGTCAAAAGAGGCTCTGTAGAACCGGAAGAAGGGGACTCGGGGGCAGACTGAGCGGGAGGCTTGGGGTACTGGCGAGACCGAGTTTGAAGGTGAAGGTCGACGGTTGGGGATGGATCAGAGTTCATCATGAGGATCTGGTAATCGGAGGAACGAGAAGGGGAAGGTTGAGTGGCGACTTGGCCATCAGGTGGTTGGGTAGCCACGAATCCTTGCTGAGGGAAAGGATCAGTAAACACAGCTGGTTGAGTAGTGGCCACATTAGGGGGAGCATGAGGGGAGGCATGTTGTCCTCGCAATGTGGCTTGACACTCCCACATCTGCCGCATCTATGGTAAGAGGGGACAATCGTGGGTGTAATGACCGTAAACACCGCAACACGAACAAGGCTTATTTGTGCAAAGAGGCCTGTCCGGCTTGGGCTGAGTGCCCTGTTGCTGGTTAGCAGTGTTAGGGTCAATACCTTGAGGATTGGGTCCACGAGTACCAGGGGCAGATTGGTTTGGATTGCCTCTCCGCCTTCTTTGAGAAGAAGGGGGATTAGTCGTGCCCTGCTGTGCAAATACTTGCCCTGGAGGGGGCTGTAGGTGTTGTTGCGGGGTTAGAGGAGGCAAGGGCGGTGGAAGCGCATATGTTGGAGGAGCTGGCGCACCAGGCTGCGGATAAGGGTAATGGTTAGGTTGGGCAACATTGAGGTAAGCAGGAGGTTGGGCAAAAGGATGAGGCATGTCGTATCCTGGATACATGCTACCTGGAGGGGGAAAAGTGCTAGAGGTGCTGGCCCCTCCCGGAGGGAGACCATAGCCCATAGGAGGTTGAGCATATGGATGAGAAAGGGCTCCAACGATACCGTCGGCGGAATGAGATGCCCCCGGGGCGTTAGCGCCTCCGGGCCTGGGGAGGTCAGGAAGGACGGTATAAACATAACCAGACTGAGCATAGATCAGGTCATATTTCAAGGCTATTTGGAGGGCGGCTTCTTCGGTTTGAGGGAAATGGGAGGCGACATCTTTGCCGATAGGAGCTAAGAGAGTGCGAAGGAACCAGTCCATATAAACCCGATCTTCGAAGGGGGGGGCTCGACATAAGCTCCGTCTTCTTCGCTATTCCTGGACATGGGTAGAAAGGTGGGTCGAAGAGGTTTGCTTGAAGGAAGTCAAGAGCTCTGTACCAGTATCGTATCGGAGAGGGAGCTGGAAATAAGATAAAAAGGCTTGGGAAATGGTCGCAAAGGTGGTATGGGAAGAGGTGGCTTGGTCAACATACCATTTAGAAGCTTCGTCGGTAAGCGTGCGTTGGAACAACCGAAGACGGATGGAATCGTCGGTAATGGAATTGGAGGAACACCACATGTGGAAAGATCGGACATGGTTGGTTGGATCTTCTCCAGCAAGGCCTTCGAACTTAGGGATGTTGGAGGGGAGCTTGGTTGGCATAGCAGGCCAACCAACATTGTGGCGGATAGGGTCATTGATCAACTGATTGAAATCGGGGAGGCTAAGGACTGCGGTGTACGGTAGCAAGGGTGCAGCCGAGGTAGTTCCTGTGGCGGTTCCGCTAGTATTAGTTCCAGCATTAGGGCCAGGAGCACCGCCAGCGTTAGGCCCTGGACCAGACATAGTGAAGGTGTCAGGGGGAGAACCGGAAGTAAAAGGAGAACCCAATGAATCAGAAGAGGAGTCAGAGTGCAGACTCGGAGGAGGACTGGCTCGACGACGGCGGGACGGAGCAGGTTGATCAACCAGAAACTGAGGGTGAAGGCCAAGAAGTCTCCGGGAGGCGCACCTTGGGGGCGCAATGGTGAAAACACAAACACCGCACGAGGGGAAGAAGAACGACTAACAAAGGCAGGGAGGTGCAGAATCAAGTGATTACAATGTCGAAACAAGGGCAAAAAGGTGCAGTGTCAATTGATTTTAAAGTCTTTGCCTGGCGGTGTAAACCAGGCTCTTCTTCGCTTAGGGTGAGTGTGTGGCGTGCGTTAATTTTAATTTTTAAACCCTTTTTGTTTTGAGAGCAAGAGAAAAAGTGTGCTGCGTAACTGAAAATAATGCTGCAAAAATAGTATATAATGCTGAAATAACATAAAATTAACAGCTACTAGTGCATCGATTCAACCCAACAAGGCGGGTCTCTCAAAACTAATCTAAAAGAGGGAAAAAATCTAGTCAAAACACACTAAAAAGAGGCCGATAGATCTAGGTTCGAAAGGGACAAGGATCTAAAGGAGAAAGCTGTTGAAAAGAGGTGCAGATCACAGCCAAGAGGTAGAGGCAAGGTGGCTGGAAAAAAGGAGGAAATCAGCAAAAAGCAGAAAGGACAGGGAGGAGGTCCTAAAGGGAGGTCCAAAAAAAACTACAAGAGGTGGTTTGAAAGGAAGCAGAGCTGATTTAAAGGGATCTGAGAATGAGGGATCAGATCTGAAAAAGGGAAGGCTGAAACTCTGAAAAATCAGACACTGGAAACAGCTAAAACTCTTCCACAAAAACTGGAGGGTATTGAAGCCCTAGGGGGATAGGTTCCCACTTAGATGAGAAAAAAAGATCAGAAACAGGTCCAAACGGGCGGAGACAGAGGCTGGAAAACCCTGGTAGAAGCTTCAGCAAAACCCAGAAAAATTGCAGAAAAACAGCAGAAAAAATCACAGGTCGCAGGTTCTGACCTGTTTTCCTATTCAGGTCGCAGAATTTGGGCTGAAAAGTGCGACCTCCAACTTCGGTTGTCCCAGCGGAAGATTTGCGGAAAATTTGCCGTCTCAGTTGCAGCTGATGTCTGTCACCTGCGCAATAGGGCCAGAAACACGCGGAAGTTAGAAATTTTAATGTTTTAGGGTTTTATAGGTGAAAAACAACATGAAAATAGGAAAAACAAAAAGCTGAAAAGAAACCCTAGGGTCTCAAGTAGTTGGATATGCAGGAATATGAAAAAGGACAGTGGTCGTAATTGAAAACCCGTGTGGAGTCGCCAATTGTTAGTATGAATCTTTTTTCGAAGCGTACGAAAGAATACCACTTCAGCTACGCATAACTTATAGCCCTAACATCAAATGTGGTTGTTAACATCTTTAGATCTGTAGTTAGTTGATCAAGACAAGGGCTGCAAAAAACCAGATCTATGCATAGAAAGACATTAAGCAGTAAAATGAAGAGTTTGCTCCATACATCCAATAGACAAGACAAGAACAATGTTTTTTGAAAGAATTTTTGTATTAAGGGCACCTGGGAGGAAAATAAGAAGGTGTATCCAATTCTCCTCAATGGGATGGGTTCTTGGAAGTCCTCAGCACTTCAGATCTAGAATCTCTCTCTCTTGTTGGTGTAGAAAACCCAGACAAAGATAGAACTCAAAGGGAGCTCACATAGAAAATAATGAAGAATGTGACCAAGTGTATAGATCCAGAGTGATCTAATAGGCAACAAAAGGTGAAGAATGATAGGAAAAAACCCTCCTATTTATAACAAAATATTGGGTCATTCTAGATCTTGGTGCATGATTAAAATAACATTAACCAAATCTAGATCCACCTTTTATGGAATATTTTATTATATTTGTTGGAGGGAAAAAGTATTTGACTTGGGTCAAATCCCTTTATTGTGAATAATAAATAAATAAATGATTTATTTATCATTTTAAGGAGGTGGTTAAAATATAATCAAATAAATAATGATTTATTTAATTATTTATGGGTGATTTAGTCATATTTAACAAGGAATATTATTTAAATAAGGTTTAAATAATTATTCCTAGAAAATAATAAGATAAATAAAGATTTATCTAATTAATTTCTTTGTTTTGGGTTAAACATGACCGGAAAATCAAACAAATATAGGTTTGTTTAATATTTCCTTTTGGGGTTTCCTGTTTAGACAATAAACAACCTAATAAATGTGTTTTATTAAGTTATTTTACATAGTGAAAGCAATTTTACTTAGGGTAAAATTGGTCTTACGTGCTGTACTTGGGTCCATCTAATGATAGTAGGTTAGATGACCAAAAAATGGTGTAACACTAACATAATCTAATCATTGTTATCATTATGATCATATAACAAAACACAAGCATTGTATAACATCAACACAACACAAAAATATAATATACATTTCATGTCAAATAAATGCTATCACATACACATCTATCTACAGGCATATTAAATGTACATATCTAACACTACCTAACAATATATGCATCATGATGAACACCAACATGTAAATTAAGTACATCAACATGAACATAAAATACATGCACCATATATATATATATCTATATATATATATATATATATATATATATATATATATATATATATATATATATATATATAATGTAAAATATCTGGTAGCACTACGTCAATACTATAACTAGTACTCAAGTCCTACTCAGTTAATGGTGCAGCGTCATGCTCAGATGGATGACGTGCATGCTCAGGAGGTGCCTACTGATCAGATGGTGTCTACTCAAGAGGTGTCTGCTGATGATTCGATGGTGCAAACTTCTTAGTGGATTGCGCCTACTTAGATGGACATGCCCACTTAGGATCAGGTGCTTGCTCAGTCGATGGTCGTGTCTGCTTAGGACTAAGTGCCTACTAAGATGGTGCCTACTCAGAAGATGCCTGCTAATCAGGATTTGATGTTGGCTTCTCATATCTAGTGCTAGGTGAAGGAGGAGGAGGTGGAGTACTAGAATGACGATCACTCTGCTTGTTATCATGATCATCCAATGAGTTTCTCTATCATGCATCTCCACGATGCCTATACCTCGAGGCTACAAGTAACCTGGATGCTCAAATAATATGATGCATACAGGTCATAATATCGCGAGGCATGTATCTTAAGAGCTCTCTGAGCCTACGATCAACCTATATCTCTCTGATCATAGCAGGGAGGACTCCCTCATCAACCAGGAGTTGACACAGTCCATCGCCCAATTCCATCCCGAATCGAATGTCCGCCATACTCCGCATCCCCGAGTCTGTCACCCTGATTCGCGACCTTTGCCATCTCCTCATCATGATCTACATGATCATACAGTGGGGGTGGAATCATGTCCCCAACGAATGTGCCAATATATACAAAATATATAGTACACAACAATCATTAGACAAATGCATTAAACAATTTAATAAAACAAGTTAAAGAACGTGTTAGAATAAATTTTATTCTAATTAATTAGGAAAATAAAATGAAGCTATATTAATTTAAAGAAAACACTAATATTACCTCTAGAATCCGATGGCTCATCATGTGTAAACATGATGTTTGTACACCCTCGCCAATGCAAACCCACATATGGACACAACACCATCACGAACATGTGATCATCAACATTGGCCAGCAGCTCCAGTGCATCACTAGATCTCCTAGACGAATAGTCAGGTAGGCTCCTCTTGGGTGTCATCTGGCCCCACATCTGCATCCGTACATGTAACATCGACCTCTGAGGCAATTGGAAAAAAGTAGGCCTCGTCTACGAAAACCCCTCAAAAAATAAACAAAATAACTCTGAAGCAAAAAAAAAGGTCAACCTCCCACGTGCCTGAGAACAACATCTATCTAATGCTATACAACACTGTCGCAAAAAAATGGTAGACCATCTCACAAGTCTTGGTGTCTGGAATAAAGAATCAACCTCAAATAAAAACGTGCAACTAATGTGCTTCCTGTCACTAGTATAGTGTGCAATGGTGGTCAGTAGTATTGAGAGGCACCTCACCTCCTCCGGACCAAATTAAGCAATGTGTAACTGACTATCAGACACCTAAAAATATGTAAGAGAAAGTACATCATCCCTAATGTATCTCTGGGAGAATGCCAACTGACTCCCTGCTGCATAACCGATGAGGACATCTAGGAATTGGGGAAAATCCTTCCCTCTCCTAGATAGGCCAATAATTAAATATATTTCCTCAGTGGGCTCGTACCACTCGTCAAGACCGACCTAAAAATCCTATTGATGGGCATCCCACCTATAGATCAAATGTCTTAATAACCCATTGTGCTCCTCTAGGGATGTAGCCACCTCGTAGAACTTAAGGAGGCCTATCTCCCTTAAGAGTAGTTGGGTGGGTGCCGTAATAGGGTGAGGGTACAAAAGTCTCTCCCTCTCTCATGCCTCCCACTGCTAAATCATGTTATAATGGTCCTCTGTATGCTCTCATTGTTTCCTTTCCTCTCTCTATTGACGTCGCTGAATGATTGACATATTAAATACATTTTTTTTTATTAAACAACAAGTTATTTACTAATATATATATATATATAATTTTTCTTGAAAAAAAAACATTCGGTGCGCCCCCAAAAACAGTCACTCCCCGCTACCGGTGCATACCTGTTTATCACACACCAGCCACAGTGGGCATGCAAGAGCTTCATGCACCATGAAAATAGGAAATAATTTTTGTGCGGTGCGCTGACCAAAATATCTGCCCTGTGGTGGTTAGTTTGATCAACACACTGCCCGACAACCGTACATAATTATCGGTGCATTCCGGTAAATTACTGCACCGCCGCACAACTGTACATATTGTGCTATTTTTAAAAAATTGAAATGATCATTGTAGCCGGAAACCGACATGCACCACACTGTTTTAGTGTTGAAGTGGTCCATGTTTTCTCGGCACTACACCAGTACATGGTGCAGTTTCCGTTAACATCATTCACGGTGCGACCTGTAAATTTACAGAAGGCACCACGAATGGTGCCCGCCAAACGGCTCGAACGCACTGCGTATATATATATATATATATATATATATATATATATATATATATATATATATATATATATATATATATATATTTTAACGGTAATTTTATCTAAATTTGAGAAATTAATATACTAAAAGGTTAGATTGGTGAGGAACAAGTATATTACATGGAAATTTGCGCGTCGAGGAGGCATCTTTGCTTAGGAACACTAAAAATCCAATTTTCCCACCGTTTTCTAAATTCGAACTCCACATGGTGAGTAATGGACAGAAGCAATGTGGCCAATTAGAGCACCGTTGGTAGGGCGTCTCAGAGAAGAAAAACTCACACCAGTGCTTGAGAGCTCTAGATCACTGAAAGAAGTAAAAATGAAGTTTTTTTATAGCTGGTAATTTTTTAAAATTAAGCCTTTTGCAGTGTGCTCGATTATGAGATGCACCGAACGCTTTTATCAATGGAGCACCATGCTTCTTTACAGTGAACTGGATTACCGAGATGCACCAGGCTGCTTCGTATGGGGAGTACAATGTCTCGTTGTGCCATTTGATAGTATGCACAGGTGCATTGGATTACTGAGACACACCAAGCTAGTTTGTACAGAGAGCACAGTGTCTCAGTGTGTCATTTGATAGTACGCACTCGTGCACTTTATATAAAATGCATCAGTGTGTATTATGATTAGAAACACACCGAAAAAAAAAATGCACTCGATAAAGAGTAATTGACTTATAATTTTTAAAATTTACAGAGAGTAAATATTCACATTGAACTTCGATATACTTTATATTTTTATCTCATACGTACTATATGTTGGTTTGATTTCACCAGCGAATGCATAAATTGAAGGAATCAATAAATTGATTCTTTACCATTCTGAAGTGACACATGCATGGGTCATATTGTACGAACAAAATACGATGAAATGGGATAGTGACAGGAAATAATCCAGACAGTTGAATGGTAGATTCATTGCTTATCCCGATCATTTAAGAGAAAATATGCCAATTATATGCCCCAATAATTGGTTTGTTCACCAATTTAGAGAGAAATATGGTACAACTGGTCATTACATGTGTTTTGAAGAGGATGCTCTAAACGTAGGGATTAGGTGCAAAAGCTCGGTAATAATTTATTTATATACATTTTAAAATTATTAATGAACCTTTGAAATGTAACATTTATGTTTTATAATTTAACAGTTGGGTTATTAGACACGACACTATGATTTTTTGACATTTTTTATAATTTCATTTTTTCCCATCTATGTGGGCATATGGACACCATTTTCACACATAAAATTTCGATGGTGGATACATGAAATAATAATGTGGAGTGGAAGTCGAGTTCCATCCATCTAGTCGAGCTAGCCATCGTGATCAAAACCTAATATGAGGGATGTTAGGCTACGTTGAAAAGATACAAGATATCATTGAAGTGAACTTCTCTTCTTTCCAATGTGTTATTTTTAAGTGCAAGTGGTGGTACACCTTTTATCGAAACAATGTAAAGGAATATCACGATAGTAAGCTGATATGTATCAACTCTACAAAGATGTGGGATGAAGCTAAGGAGCCTTACGTTTTCCCCAAACACTACAACCAGTTATTTTTTTACCCAGATGTATTGGATAGGAATTGTTTGTTCATATTGATACATGACCTTAGATAAAAACATATTTTTGAGAACAATAGTGTTATCATGCCAAGCGAGCTCGAAGATAATGGGGGTGATCATGAGAACAGAGGTTGGTCATATGGTACATGTGTTATTTCATCATTTATACTATCTAAGATGGGTATTTATAAAGAAAAGTACTTAACCTTATAATTAAGACTCTTCTTTTCCAAACATTATAATATGTATTTTGAATTAATTGGTTTGCATTGCATTAATGTTAAAATCATTTCACTTGATAATTTTCAATTACGTTGATCTTGAAAGAAATGCACTGTATCAAGTTTTTTTCTTATGTCAATTCCTATAATAATACAAGTACTTGATTGCTTTAAATGGTTTTTCACTGTATCATTACAGAAATAGATCCACTCTATATATCTGTGTGTGTGTGTGTGTGTGTGTGTGTGTGTGTGTGTGTGTGTGTGCGGGTGTGTGTGTGTGTGTGTGTGTGTGTGATATCTTCAAAATTTAAAATAATGTATTAATGAATATTGTTATTATTGTTATGTAAGATCATAATAAAATAATGATAATTTGAAACATGAATTTATTTTCATTATTTTCTAAACTTTATTATGTTACAAAAACTCATATTGTTTTAGATTTATTATTTTACAATTATTTATATTCATAAAAATTTACAAATTTATAATTTTACTACTATGGTAATTTAACAATATGCACAGTATACATTTTACTTACGGTAGTTATGGTCGAAAATTGACAATTAATTTATGATTTTACAATTTCACAATTTTACAAATTTACAAATTTTACATATAATTTGAATTAAAATTACAATTACAATTTTACAATTTCACAAACAATTACAATTTTGCAATGTTACATAAAATTACAATTACAATCGGGATCCATACAATTACAATTAAAATTTTACTATTTTACATATTTGCAAATTTTACAATTTTAATAAAATTGAATCATGACAATACATACAATTATAATTACAATTTTACAATTTCACAATACAATTACAATTACAACTACAATTTTACAAATATTTTACATACAATTACAATTAAAATTTTACAATTAATAAAGTAGAATCATTACAATACATACAATTAGAATTAAAATTACAATTACAATTACAATTACAATCACCTTACATACAATCACAATTACAATTAAGCAATTTTACAATTACCAATACATAATATTTAATAAATATCATGATTTAATATTAAAAATAAACATCACAATCATGATAACCATTGTACAAACATCATATTCTAAAATACAGATTCAAATTTGCTAACATGATCTAATCATTGTTATCATTATGATCATATAACAAAACACAAGCATTGTATAACATCAACACAACACAAACATAAAATATACATTTCATGTCAAATAAATGCTATCTCATACATATCTATCTACAAGCACATTAAATGTACATATCTAATACTACCTAACAATATACACATCATGATGAACACCAACATGTAAATTAAGTACATAAACATGAACATAAAATACATGCACCATATATATATATATATATATAGCTGTATAATGTCAAAAATATAAAACTGTAATATAACTGCATATAAATGTAAAATATTTGGTAGTACGACATCAATACTATAACTAGTACTCAAGGCCTGCTCAGTCAATGGTGCAGCATCATGCTCAGATGGATGACGTGCTTGCTTAGGAGGTGCCTACTGATCAGATGGTGTTTGCTCAAGAGGTGTCTGTTGATGATTAGATGGTGCAACCTTCTCAGTGGATGGTGCCTACTCAGATGGACATGCTTGCTCAGGATCAGGTGCCTGCTCAGTCAATGGCCATGTCTGCTTAGGACTAAGTGCCTACTAAGATGGTGGCTACTCAAAAGATGTATGTTGGTCAGGATTCTATGTTGGCTTCTCATATCCGATGCTAGGTGAAGGAGGAGGAGGTGGAGTACTAGAATGTTGATGACTCCGCTTGTTATCATGATCATCCAATGAGTTTCTCTATTGTGCATCTCCACGATGCCTATCCCTCGAGGCTACCATTAACCTAGATGCTCAAACGATATGATGCATACAGGTCATAATATCGCGAGGCATGTATCTTAAGAGCTCTATGAGCCTATGATCAACCTGGATCTCTCTGATCGTAGCAAGGAGGACTCCCTCATCAACCAAGAGTTGACACAGTCCATCGCCCAATTCCATCCTAAATCGAATGTCTGCCCTACTCCACATCCCCGAGGATTAGGTTTGTCACCCTGATTCACGGCCTTTTCCATCTCCTCTTCATGATCTACATGATCATACAGTGGGGGTGGAATCATGTCCCCAATGAATGTACCAATATATACAAAATATATAGTACACAACAATCATTAGACAAATGCATTAAACAATTTAATAAAACAAGTTAAAGAACGTGTTAGAATAAATTTTATTCTAATTAATTAGGACAATAAAATGAAGCTATACTAATTTAAAGAGAAAACTAATATTACCTCTAGCATCCGGTGGCTCATCATGTGTAAACATGATTTTTGTACAACCTCGCCAATGCAAACACACATATGGACACAACACCATCACGAACATGTGATCATCAACATTGGCTAGCAGCTCCAGTGCATCACTAAATATCCTAGATGAATAGTCGGATAGGCTCCTCTTGGGCGTCATCTGGCCCCACATCTGCATTTGTACATGTAACATCGGCCTTTGAGGCTATTGGAAAAAAGTAGGCCTCCTCTGCAAAAAGCACTCAAAAAATAAACAAAATAACTCTGAAGAAAAAGCAAAGGTCAACCTCCCACATGCCTAAGAACAACATCTATCTACTGCTATACAACACTGTCACAAAACAATGGCAAACCATCTCACAAGTTTTGGTGTCTGGAATAAAGAATCAACCTCAAATAAAAGCATGCAACTAATGTGCTTCCTGTCACTAGTATAGTGTGCAATGGTGGTGATTAGTAGTGAGAGGCACCTCACCTCCTCTGGACCAAATTAAGCAATGTGTAACTCACTATCAGACACCTGAAAATATGTAAGAGAAATTACATCATCCCTAATGTATGTATGGGAGAATGCCAACTGACTCCCTGCTGCATAATTGATGAGGACATCTAGGAATTGGGAAAATCCTTCCCTCTCCTAGATAGGCTAATAATTAAATATATTTCCTCAGTGGGCTCGTACCACTCGTCAAGACCGACCTAAAAATCTTATCGATGGGCATCCCACCTATAGATCAAATGTCCTAATAACCTATTGTGCTCCTTTAGGGATGTAGCCACCTCGTAGAACTTAAGGAGGCCTATCTCCTTTAAGAGTAGTTGGGTGGGTGTCGTAATAGGGCGAGGGTACAAAATTCTCCCTCGCTTGTGCCTCCCACTGCTAAATCATGTTATAATGGTCCTCCGTATGCTCTCGTTGCTTCCTTTCCTCTCTCTATTGACGTCGCTGAATGATTAACATATTAAATAGATTTTTTTATTAAAAAAGAATTTATTTACTAATATACATATATATATATATATATATATATATATATATATATAATTTTTATTGAAAAAAAAACATTCGGTGCGCCCAAAAAAACAGTCACGCCCCACTACCAGTGCATACCTGTTTATCACACACCAGCCACAGTGGGCATGAAAGAACTTCATGCACCATGAAAATAGGAAATAATTTTTGTGGAGTGTGCTGACCAAAATATGTGCCCTGGGATGGCTATTATGATCAACACACCACTCGACAACCCTACATAATTATCAGTGCATTCCGGTAAATTACTGCACCGCCGCACAACCGTACATAGTGTGTTATTTTTAAAAATTTGAAATGATCAGTGCAGTCGGAAACTGACATGCACCACATTGTTTTAGTGTTGAAGTGGTCCACGTTTTCTCAGTACTACACCAGTACACGGTGCAGTTTCCGTTAACATCATTCACGGTGTGACGTGTAAATTTACAGAAGGCACCACGAATGGTGCCTGCCAAATGGCTCGAACGCACTGCGCAGATTTTTTTTTTTAATGGTAATTTTAACTAAATTTGAGAAATTAATCTTCTAAAAGGTTATATTGGTGAGGAACAAGTAGATTACATGGAAATTTGCGCGTCGAGGAGGCATATTTTCTAAGGAATACTAAAAATCCAATTTTCCCACCGTTTTCTAAATTCGAACTCCACATGGTTAGCAATGGAAAGAGGTAATGTGGCCAATTAGAGCACCATTGGTAGGGCGTCTAAGAGAAGAAAAACTCACACCAGTGCTTGAGAGCTCTAGATCACTGAAAGAAGTAAAAATGAAGTTTTTTTTATAGCCGGTAATTTTTTTAAATTAAGTCTTTTGCGGTGCACTCGATTATGAGATTCACCGAATGCTTTTATCAATGGAGCACCACACTTCTTTACAGTTCACTGGATTACTGAGATGAACCAAGCTGGTTTGTATGGGGAGTACAATGTCTCATTGTGCCATTTGATAGTATGCACAGGTGCATTTGATTACTGAGACACACCAAGCCGGTTTGTATGGAGAGCACAGTGTCTCAGTGTGTCATTTGATAGTACGCACTGGTGCACTTTATATAAAATGCACCAGTGTGTGTTATGATTAGAAACGCACTGCAAAAAAAAATTCTACAAAAGCCTCCACTCGCCAACCTCCTCTAGTGACCTTTTCTAAAAACGAATATTTGGGATATTTTTATAAGGGCTTCCTTAAAACCATCCGCTAGATGGTATTTTCCTTGTAGTGTTTGTGTTGAAAGGGCATTTCACCTAGGAAAAGGAACACTACAGACAGAGGTGCAATGCTCTATCTAGGCCTTCCAGGGTGCATTGGGTGTCTTTGCGGGTGTTATTCTTTTTACCTCAAGTTTATTCTGATTTTTTCATGGGAAAGAGTCTAATGATTCATTTTTTTATGTTTCAGTTACCCATTATCACAAAACATAATTTATCTGGAGATAAAGAGAGTATAAAACACAATAATTAAGTGTGGCAAAAAGCCCTGCTACCATCTGAGCGCTTAAAATCTATGGTTTGTTAAAATTCCTTTGGCTTAATGGTATGACACAAAAGATCGAGTTGTTAAAGTACCTTGTTTGTTCATGGGATGTTTAGGCACAATTGTTTAGTTTTTTGGAAAATATACTCAAGATATAGGTAAATGAAAGTTGTTTTTTGACACGATTGTCAAAGCAAGGTGCCCCCATCTCTCTTCTAGGTGGAAGAAGTGGTAGTGAGCCAGTGAAATATTACATTTATACATATTTCAGACCTCGATCCATTACTACTAGGAAAATAAATATTAACATAAATTTTGTATCCAAGCTACATTTGAGAACTATCATTATCATCATAGAAATATTGGTAGGCAGCTCGACATTACATGTGGCAAGAAGATCATACATGCAGTATGGGGTAGAATGTATAGCACTGATAGTATTCAACTGGAGCGAGGGTGTCTTGGTCAACTTAAAGTAACAAATTACCAAAGCAAAGGAGGGGAAGTTGAATAACATCATATATGGTTCCATTTCGGTCTCTTTTTCCTTAGAGCAGGCACCATTATTATAGCCTCAGCAGATTGTACTCGATTCCTTTAATCTGAGGGTCCCGCAGATGAGGAAGTGGATAAATCACATGGCCAAACATGTAGGTCCATCAATGATCATATTTTCAGTAGCCTTCTTTGGATGGTTGTGTAAACAGTTCATTGTGATCGATGAATATCCTTATACATGAATGGATTTTTTGTATGGTCCCAATTTCATTTTTGTTGAGGATGAGAAATGGGATGCTACAAGTAAGATATTTTGACCATTAAGTTTTGAAAAATTTTATAATTGTTTTTATTTTTATGTTTTTTCATGTTTCTGAGACTAACTGTTTATTTTTCATACAGATATTGGACATGTTTGACGAGTAGATGTGTTATGAAACCATGTCCAAAAATAGAATAAAAGAGAGATCAATGCCTTAGAAATCAACCATTTCGAGGCAGAAACCTCCAATACATTACATAAATGAAAAATGATTGGATGATAGAAATGACCAAAACCTTCTTCTATATATGGGAGTCCATGGGCCCACAATATAATCCTAGCCGACCTAAAAATAACAATGTAAGGGCACAATAATAACAAAATTGGGGTTAGAGGGGTACAACAATAACAATAAGGGGGCTACACTAATAACAATAAGGGACTAAACTAGTAACATAGGGACCTAACAGGCCCCTCTCCTTCAAAAAAGTTTTGTCCTCAATGCTTGAGTAGCTTTGGGTGCTTCTGTATAAAATTCTGATCCTCCCATGTAGAATCTTCATTGGGTAAGTTCTTCCACTTGATGAGATACTCTGAAATTGATCAATTTCATAGCTGTCGAGTTCTTGTTTCTATGACTGCTTCAGGTTCCAATATGATTTTTCCTTCCTCATCAAGTTCTAGCAATATTGTTTGAACTTGAAGATTTTCACCTATAACCTTCTTTGAGCATGAAACATGGAAAACTGGATGCACTCACGAAGAAGTAGGAAGATCCAATTTGTAAGCCATAGTACCAATATTTTGCAAAACCATGTAAGGACCACAGTACTTTGGAGATAATTTATTATCCTTCTTAGCTTGCTTGAGGGGCATTTGTTTTTATATTTGTAGCCATAAAAATACCCAGTCTCCTACATAAAAAATTCTCTCACTGCGATATTGATCTACCTGTTGTTTCATTCGATTTTGTGCCAAATTTAGGTTATCCTTTAAGAGTTGGATAACTTCTTGTCGATGCTCGATGTGATCTTCCACTACTTGAACCTTATAATTTTATCTTAAAGATGATGTCATGGATGGTGGATGATACCCATAAAGTTCCATAAATGGGGTCATTTTTGCTACAGTATGGAAGGAAGTGTTATACCACCATTTAGTGAAAGGTAACCACTTGACCCATTGTATTTGTTTATCAGATACAAAAAAACGAAGATATCCTTCCAAACATTTATTCACTATCTCAGTTTGACCATCAGATTGTGTATGATAAGATGATTTATGAGCTAATTGAGCAACCAAACAAGAAAATAACTTCGTCCGAAAATTTCCAGTAAAAATGGGATCTCTGTCGCTCACAATAACCTTTGGGTTTCCATGCAACTTTTGAATTGTGTCCATAAATGTAGTGCCAATTGTACTTGATTTAAATGGATTAGATAATGCCCAAAAGTGTGCATACTTGGTAAGTCTATCAACTACCACCATGATGACACTCTTTCCTTTGGACTTAGGTAAACCTGTGATAAAACCCATTGAAATCTCCTTCCAACATTGACTTGGAATGGATAAAGTTTGTAGAAGACCTGGGGTCTTAATTGTCTCAACTTTATTTTGCTGGCAAAACAAACATTCCGCCACAAACTTTTGAATATCAGATTTAAGGCCATCCCAAAAAAATTGTTTCTTCACCCTTTGGTATGTTTTTAAAAATACCAAGTGTCATTGTAAAGTAGAAGTGTGCAATTCCAAAAGAATATTTTTAGTTGGAAGTTCTTACAAAGATATAAGAGATATTTGTACCATAAGGAATCATTTTTCCAAATAAATCTATCAAATGTACTAGGATCTTACTACAACTTTTGAATGAGTGTTCACACTTATTCGTCCTTCTTCCATTCATCCCTTGCTTCGGTTATCCAATCTAGTTGGATAATAGAAATGGCACAAAGCAATAATTCCACCTCTTCATTCTTTATTGAGAGTGCATCTACAACAACATTTAGCTTCCCTTTTTTGTAGATTATTTCAAAGTCATAACCCAACATCTTTATGACCCATTTTTGCTGCTCTTCTAAAGATAGTCTTTGTTCCAAAAAGTGTTTAAGATTATCATGATCAGTTTTCACCTTGAAGTGTCTTCCCATTAGGTAAGGTCGTCATTTCTTTAGTGCATGTAGTATTGCTAACATTTCCTTCTCATAAATAGCTTTATGTAAATACTTTCCTTTGACTTGACGGCTTTCAAAAGCAATGGGTCTTCCTTCTTGCATTAAAACATCACCAATTCCATTTCCCAAGGCATCATTCCACAATAAAGGTTTTTTTGAAGTTTGGCATAGCTAATACCAGTGCTAGGCACATTTCCTATTTAAGATGTTCAAAGGCCTTTGTCTCTTTACGAGTCCATGAAAATGCATATTTATTCAATAATGCTGTTAGAGGTCCTGCTATTCTGCCATAATTATTAACAAACTTACGGTAATACCCTGTTAACCTGAGAAATCCTCACAACTGCTTTATGGTTGTGGGGACTTTCCATTCCTTAATGGATTTAATTTTGTTAGGGTATACCTTAACACCCTCATGAGATACAATACGACCCAGATATTCCATCCCTTGTGCTCCAAAGAAACATTTGGATTTTTTTGCATATAATTGTTTCTCCTGCAATAGTTTGAGCACCCTGTCAACATGTTGAACATGATCCTTCCAAAACCTATTGTAGATTAGTATATCATCAAAAAATACTAGCACAAATCTTCTAAGGAAGGGTTTGAGAATGGAATTCATCAACCCTTGAAATTTAGAAGGTGCACTGGTAAGGCCAAAAGGCATCACCAAAAAATCATAATCACCCTCATGATTTCGAAATGGTGTTTTTGGAACATCTACAATCTTCATTATAATTTGATGATATCTTGAATGAAGATCCAACTTGGTAAAACAAATTTCTCCATGTAATTCATCCAATAATTCATCAATCACAGGAATGGGAAATTTATTTTTAATGGTGAACTTATTAAGCTCCCTATAATCTAGACACATGCACCATGATCCATCATTCTTGTGCACCAAGACGACTGGAGCAGAGAAATAACTTTGACTAGGTTGAATTATACCAGCCTCAAGCATTTCTGCAATCATACATTCAATTTTTCTCTTTTTGACATAAGGATATCTATAAGGCTTGATGTTTGGAGGAACACTTCCTGGAATCAAATGAATAGCATGATCATGATCACGAATAGGTGGGAGTCCTTTGGAAGTTTCAAACACCTTGGAATGATTGTTGAATACTTTTGGGAGATTTGCAGAAATAGATGATTTTGATGTTGGAACTTCTAGTGAGCATAATTGTGCAATTACACCTCATTGTTATTTCTTAGGAAGCTTTGTCATGACATTAGAGCTTATTATATTTCCCAGCTTCCCTGCGATACCCCATAATTTGATTTCCTTTCCTTCTGAAAAAAATTTCAAGAAAAGTTCTTGAAAATTAAAAGCCATCATCCCCAAAGATTGTAACCATTATAATCCTAGTACAACATCAACACCTCCCATAGGAATGGAAAGTATTGAACTATTCAATACACATTCCCCCATGGTTATCTTGATATTATGGCATTTTCCAGAGCAATTTATAGTTCCTCCATTTGAAACCATCGCTTTACATTCTGGTGCTGGGTATAGGAAACAATTCAATTCCTTGGCTACCTTACAATGAATAAAATTATGGGTACTACCTTAATCAATCAACACTATTACCTTTTTCGTCTTGATATGTCCTATGTTGAGATTTTGAGTAGTGGTAATTCCTGCCAATGCATTACACGATATGGTTGGACTCATTTCTTCCTCTTCTAGGATTGGTTCCTGGTGTATATCCTCTTCTTTTGAAGATTCTTGTTCATTTTCTTCTTCCTCTTCACAATCTATGTAAAATAATTTCTTCTCAGCACACTTATGACCTTTAGTGTATTTTATATCACAATTGTAGCAATGCCCTTTTGCTCTTTTTTCTTCCAATTGTTGTGGTGTCAACCTTGTAGGTTGTGGAAGTCGAGGAGTAGGAACACTTCCATATTTATATATTTCAGTGGTAGGCTTCATTCTTGCCATAATTTTACATTCAATTTTTCTTTCCAACCTAAATGCATTGTCCAATGAATCAGGTTCCCAAACGCAAACTTCACGTTGGATGTTATCCTTTAAAGTCCTTATGAAGACATCAATCCTCTGTTCCTCTGGAGTATGAGTTACCCTTATATTCAATTTTTGGAAGTCCTCAATATGCTCCACCACTGAACCCTTTTGTTTGAGATTTATCAATTGACTAAAGAAGGTGTTTCTTTTTGTATCCTCATAATGTGTTATAATTTCCTTTGTAAAAATTGACCAAGTGACACCTTTTTTACGGGATAAAAGCCATCAATACCATATAAATGTATTTTTTTCTAAATGTAAAGTTGCAATGCGTACCTTTTGTGTGATTTGCACATTATTGAGATCAAAATATTTCTCCATCTATAGTATCCATATTACGGGATCCTTGCCATCAAACTTCCTCATATCCATCTTTGGAATATGGTGGTTCTTTCATCCAAAATTAGAGTTTATGAAATCACGATTAAAATTTATTTTGTTCTGATCATGAGTTTCCTCTACTATCATTTTTCCATTAGGAAACATTTCTTGTATCAACTTTTCCAAATCATTCTTCATGTTTTCCATGTTGTCTTTCATTTTTTCATCGATCTTAGCTTCCATGTCATCCATCTTAGCTTCCATTCCATCCATCTTAGCCTCCATGCCCACTTCCATGCCATCTATATTATCTTCCAAACCATTCATCTTAGCTTCCACACCTTTCTTCAAACCATCCATCTTAGTTTCCACTCCTTTCTTCAAAACTTCCATTTCATTTTTTTTTCCCTTTGCGATAGCGAAATTTGGTGCACTTGGTCCTGTAATTTTGATATCTCATGTTGTGTTTATTCGTCTTCATGAGTGATAGTAAAGAATTCTGAAGGCTTAATGGGTGTTGAATTTTTTTTAGGGGGAATTTTAGAACGCAATACTGATATCTATTCTTCAATATTCCCTTGGAATAAATTTAAATTATTATTTTTTTCAAACGAGACTTATGTAATTTGAAAAAAATACAAAAAATTTTCTTGCTTTTGAGGACCTTGATATTAAAACTAAATTATCTTTGTGATTTCAGATATTCAATATTTGAAATTCAGCCCATAAGTAGCCCTCTGAATATTCTTTTGAATTCCATAGGTCTGACTTGAGTTGGATTCTTCAAGACAAAGTTATACCCAATATCCCACGATGACCTAATTATGGACTAGTTCAATAGAGTGAAATTGTACGACTTGACACATGTCATTGTTTCCTCATTCAGCTCTAAAATTGATATATCAAAAATTACAGTCTGTTTTCTTGTGGCCACTTTTTACATAATCCCAATCTGACGCTCAGAGAGTGAGTTATGACGTTTTTCCCATGGTCACCTCTTTGAGATGAAATTATGGAGCCTGAAACAATCCTAACTTCCACAGATCATATCTCCAAAAAAATTTGTGAACCAAGATATGAAATTTTTAAAGAAGGTTCCTCATGATTTCGGCTTCACACTCTAAAAATTTCAGCTTCTGAAATTTTGTATACGAAAAGTTTTAGCTGAACTTCTACGATGACCTGTTTTAGTTGAAATTCAGGTGCCTAACAAAACCTAATTTCCCCAGATCATATCTCCAAAAATGTTGTGAACCAAGATCTGAAAGTTTTACAGGAGGTTCCTCAGGATTTCTTCTTCGCACTGTACAAATTTCAGCTTTTGACCCTTCGTAGAAAAAAATTTAATGCAAAAATTCCATGATGACCTATTTGGAGTAACGAAACCCTGGAATCCAAAGCTTTGATACCAAATGTTATGAAACCAGCTCCAAAAATAGAATAAAATGGAGATAAATTCCTTACAAATCAGCCACTTTGAGGGGCCAACCTCCAATACATTACATAAATGAAAATTCTTGGATGATACAAATGACCAAAACCTCCTTCTATATATAGGAGTCCATGGGCCCACAATATAATCCTATCCAACATAACAATAACAATGTAAATGCACAATAATAACAATACTGGGGTTATAGGGGTACAAAAATAAAATTAATGGGGATACACTAATAACAATAAGGGACTAAACTAGTAATATATGTACCTAGCAGGATGTTGTATATATTCTTCACGGCGAGAGATATCCATAGAGGAGGCAATGGGACTAGTACATGTCGTTGTGGTTGGATGGGATGTGTTATGGGATCCTAAGGTAGCAGAGGTACTATCATAGGTGGAGTGCCACAAGGAGAGATTCACCCATGGGGTTGATAAGACCGTATTCAATCAGCTTCCATTGGAACTTTAGTGACATACCATTTGAGTACCTAGTCGTATCGATTGATTATTGCCCAAGATAGCTTGTGTAGTGTCGTTTTATCATCAGGACCATTGATTGTCTACTTAGACGTTTGCATGTAGTTTTTCTATATTAGCGATGTAGCCATATGTGTCTCGAGGCACACATTTTTTAAAACAAAACTTATCATATATATATTCAGTGTTTTGTAGTTCCTATTTTGCTTTCAATATGATGTGATGTGAATTGAAAGTTAATAACATTTGTTGAAAATTTCTATCTAAAAGAAAATTAACTAGGGAATATTCTAAATTTTTTATATTTCTAGAATTGTGTACATATTATATGAAATTGAAATTTCTTTCCAGATGACACACTCTCAAAACCATATGAAGTATGGGAGCATGTCTCATTGAATAGATATTTGTGGGTTCTATTACTACGAGTTGTGAGTCAAGCCTGATGAATATAAGATGGATACCATGTGAAATAGCATCATATAACACCTCAACCACTGAATTATACTCAACAATTTTGTTAGTAGAGTGGCTAATGGAAATCCCTTGCATACTCAGTAGCTCGCCATTTGGAGCAAATATGGACCATCCTGCGGAGGATAGGTTTTGAGTAATATGGCTAGCACCATCCGCATACGTCTCAAGAGAGGTTAAAATATTCAAACCAAAGTAAAAAGGATCAACATAAATCATCGGAAACAATGAAAAGCACGCTGAAAACACACTCAACACACCTATAGATAGTGTGTACATAGTGTACTACGTCTGGGATCAATCATAGAATTTTTTGAGATACAACCCATTTCTAGGCCGCGATAGTGGAATTTCAGCAATATCTAATAACTTGTAAGCCCCTTATGAAAGGACACGCTTGAAAATCTATGGGCCCAACCACATATGCTAAAAATTCCATAGGCCTAACTTATAGGCCTCCTAGTCATATAAGAGTACCAGATCTCCTTCTGAGAAGACTCTAGGTTTGAAAAAAATTTCATATTGAACTTTGATGCATCTTTTCTGAGCTTCGTTGGAAAAAATGGATCACGATGGGTCTCATCCAATCGAGTAAAGTGTAAAATACACTCCTCTTTTTTGGAGTAGTAGGGAGAATTTTGATAGCTAGTTTCAGTGATGGAATTTCACATTCAATGGGAAGGGTTTGTTCTAGACTGTAAACCAATTGAAAAGGTGTGAATCTGGTAGTAGTCCTTACTGAGGCTCAGTATTCCCCTAAGGAATCATAGATAATTAAATTCCAGTCCAATTTATGGATGCTTATCATGCATTGAAGCATAGTCTTAAGAACTTTTTTGATAGCTTCAACTTGTCCACTAGCTTGAAGATAATAGGGAGTGGAATTTTCATGTGAAAGTCCCAATTTGGCAGTTAATTCAGTCATCATATCATTTCGAAAATTCTTCCCCTAGTCTGTAACTATCACTTCTGAAACACCAAACTTAGAAATCACATGGTTAAATAAAAAGTATGCAGTCATTTCACCAGTATTATTGAATATAAGAATTGCATCGACCCACTTAGTAAAGTATTCAACAATGGAAATGATATAACCATACCCCTCAACGGAATGAGGGTTACATGTCATAATGTCGATACTACACTTCATAAAGGGACCAACAATGATAATGAGATGTAGTGGAGCAGCTGGAGCACGGACTTTGTGATCGTATATCTGGAAAGCATGACACTTCTAGAATGCAAGGATATAGTCATGAAAAATGGTGGTCCAAAAGTAACTGGCGCATAATATCTTTTCCATGGTACAGTAACCAGATAAATTTCTGCCACATGCTCATAAATGGAAATCATTAAAAACTTTCGCGGCCTACTCGAGGGTGAGGCACCTTTGTAAAATCGTATCAATACCACAACGGTAAAGGCTGTCACTAATAATTAGATCATTTCGGGATTGGTACCTAATACATCGCTGCTTAGAGCGGGACATATTAGGCCATAAATTTTGGGTCTGGAGATAAATCAAGAAATATCCATACCACAGGTCATATGAATATATCAGAAATGGAATCTTTAAATGTAGATTCTGCATCAAGGGAGGGAAGATCACACATTAGTTCGGTGAAAAATAGGGATTTATTTGACTTGGATTTGATGAATCCCAGGCTAAACTCTTGGAGAATAACTATACATTTCGAGTAGTTGAACCCCATAAATTCTTGTCATAGTATATATGTCATCGGTTTGCAATCTGAAACAACCATAGTTTTCTGAAGCATTATGTAATGGAAAAATATCTCGATGGCTTGAAGGATCACCAAATATAACTTTTTGACATGAGTATACCCCATATAGCTGTCGTTGAGGTTCTGACTTTGATAGTAAATGGGATGTTAATTCACAATGTCATCTTATTGGACCAACACCATAGCTATATTAGATATGGAGGCATCAAGATACAGTAAATAGTCACGTTGATAGTTAAGGGAATATAAGAGAGATGCCTAAACTAGTACATATTTCAAGGCATTAAACGCTTTCCTTGCAGTTTAATCCAAATCGAAGGGAATCCCTTCCTTCATTAACCGAGTAAATCCTTTGGTCAGTCCAACATAATTAGGGATGAATCTCCAAAATAATTCAGCTTTCCCTCAGAGTTTTTGTAACTAAATTAGGGTAGAAGGCACTTGAAAATTGACAATTTCTTAAACTTTGAGAGGATTAATACAAATTTATTTTTTTTACATAAAAAAACCAAGGAGTGAACCAGAATCAACTCACAACACACTTTTCAGCAGGTTAGGTCGATTATTATAGTGCCTATAATAGAGAAAAATGGCTCGTAACTGCAACAGGTGATCAACCCGATGTTTAGAATGAGGAGGGAGATTGTCCAAATTGGGTTGCACAATATGCTTAATATCATGAAAAAAATAATCCATCACACATTGAAACATGGCCCCTCCATTCTTGAGATCGAATGTGACCTTCTTATAAGAAAAAGTACCCTAGGTACAAATAAATGTTGTCTTAGTTCGATCCCGCAAGAGAATGTTTATTTGATTGTCGCTCGAGAATCCATCCATAAATTAATAGATCTCACAATCAACGTAATCATCAACAATCTGGTCAAAAAACAGGTTTTTATAGTTTTCTTTCGGACAAGATCCATTAACATCCCAATAATTGACGCATACTCAAATTGTGCCATGATTCTTGATGACAAGGACTACCTTTGAAACCAAATAAATTAAAGGAACGGGATATATGAAACCAACCCAAATAATCTTTTCAACTTCAACTTTTATCCTAGAAAACTTTTTAGGATGGACCAGACGTAGGTGTTTCCGGATATTTTTGGCATCATGATACATTTTATTTTCATGCACCACTATTTTTTGGTCGATACCCGATATTTCTTCATATGTATAGGAAAATACATATCTAAACTCATGAAAAATGGCTTCGTAGATCTTGACATCAGATGAAGAAAAAGATGCTTTGATGTAAATATTTTCAAATATTCCTTGGTTAATTGAAATATCAAGAGGAATGGTTTGCTCGATAATCGAGAGGTTATTTTCAGAGTCAATCTCATGGATGGAGACAAAATTCATAGAGGGTTCGACAAAATTATCTAGGTACAAACCACTGAGATTATATTCTATGGAATCGGGAAGGGAGGAACGATGGTGATGCTCATCCCATGAAACATATTTTAAGATCATGATATCCATGATTCTTTTATCAGTTTATAATATATGCGAGAAAGGATCAGAGGGCATGACATAATCCAGGGATTGATCTACCCAATTAATCGAAGAAAAAGTATGTGCCGCACAAACCAAGTATATGGATTTCTAATATTTCTCAACGAGGCTAAGTGGCATTTGGTAACCAAAAATTTGGATGTTAGTTTAACCTATTACAATCCATCGATCAGCTATGATTGTAGAAGATGATATAATATTGATATAAGCAATCAAAGGTGGGGAGTTGGAAGGGTGAGGAGGGAAGGAAAGAATCGCCATAAGCGATGAGTCCTTGTTAGGTCCTTATATTACTAGTATAGTTCCTTATTGTTGTCAATGTAACACCCTTATTTTTATTTCTGTACCCCTTTAACCCCCATATTGTTATTATTGTTCCCTTAAATTATTATTTTTAGGTCGGCTAGGATTACATTGTGGCCCCACTAGGATTACATTGTCGCTCCATGGACTCCTATATAGAAAGGAGGTTTTGTCATTTGTATCATCCAAGAATTGTTCATTCCTATAATGTATTGGAGGTTTCCGCCTTGAAGTGGCTTATTTATAAGGCATTGATATCTCTTTTCTTCTCCTTTTGGAGCTGGTTTCAAAACATTTGGTATCAGAGCTTTGGATTCTAGGGCTTCGCTACACCAAATAGGTCATCGTGGAATTTTCGCTATAACTTTTTTTCTACAAAGTTTCAGAAGTTGAAACTTTTAGAGTGTGAAGCTGAAATATTGGGGAACATCTTCACACAATTTCAGAGCTTGGTTTGCAATATTTTCAGAGATATGATCTATGGAAGTTAGGTCTTTTTTAGGTTCCCGAATTTCATCTCAAGTAGGTGATCATGGGAAAATCTTCATAACTCTCTCGCTGAGCATCGGATTGGAATTTTGTAAAATGTTTATGGAATCACACGGAATTTAGTTTCTTTTCTCTCAATTTCAAAGCCAAAGGAGCAAATAGTGACACGTGCTAAGTCGTACAAGTTCTATCTACTGAACCAATCCATAATTAGGTCATTGTGGGAGATTGGACATAACTTTGTATTGAAGAATCCAAATTAGGTTAAGCCTATGGAATTTGAAATATGATTTATAGGGCTACCTCAGGTCCAAATTTTATATATTGAAGATCATAAATCACAAAGATAATTTAGTTTCAATATCGAGCTCCTCAAAAGCAAGAAAAAGGTGTGCATTTTTTTTCGAATTACATAAGTCTCATTTGAAAAGAATTAGGTTGAATTTATTCCAAGGGCATATTGAAGAATAGATATCAGTATTGGGTTCTAAAATACCCCCTAAAAATAATTCAACACCAATTAAGCCTTTAGAAGGCTCTACTATCACTCATGAAGATGAAGAAACATAACATGAGATATCAAAATTACAAGAGCAAGTGCACAAAATTTCGCTATCGCAAAGAGCAACAAAAAAAGAAATGGAAGTTTTGAAGAAAGGTGTGGAAATTAAGATGGATGGTTTGAAGAAATATGTGGAAGCTAGGATGAATGGTTTGGAAGCTAAGATGGATGGCATGGAAGTGGGCATGGAAGCTACTATGGATGACATGGAAGCAAAGATCGATGAAAAAATGAAAGACAACATGTCAAACATGAAGAATGATGTAAAAGTAGACATCGAAGGTTTGGAAAAGTTGATACAAGAAATTTTTCCTAATGGTGAAAATATAGTAGAGGAAACTCATGATGAGAACAAAATAAATGTTAATCATGATTTCATAAACTCTAATGTTGGATGGAAGAACCAACATATTCCAAAGATGGATATGAGGAAGTTTGATGGCAAGGACCCTGTAACATGGATACTATAGATTGAGCAATATTTTGATCTCAATAATGTGCAAACCACACAAAAGGTACACATTGTAACTTTACATTTAGAACAAAATACATTTGTATGGTATCGATGGCTTTTCTCCTGTAAAAAAATTGTCACTTGGTCAATTTTTATGAAGGAAATGATAGCACATTATGAGGATACAAAGAGCAACACCTTCTTTAGCCAATTGATAAATCCCAAACAAAAGGGTTCAATGGTGGAGCACATTGAGGACTTCCAAAAATTGAATATAAGGGTCGCTGATATTCCAGAGGAACACATGATTGATGTCTTCATAGGGACTTTAAAGGATAACATCCAACATGAATTTCACGTTTGTGAACCTGATTCATTGGAGAAGGCATTCAAGTTAGCAAGAAAATTGAATGTAAAATTATGGCGACAAGGAGGCCTACCACTCACATCTATAAAGATGGAAGTGTTGCTATTGCTAGACTTCCACAATCTACAAGGTTGACACCATAACAATTTGAAGAAAAAAGAGAAAAAGGGATTTTCTATAGTTGTGATATAAAATACACTAAAGGTCATAAGTTCATCGAGAAGAAATTATTTTACACAGATTGTGAAGACGAAGAAGAAAATTCAAAAGTAGAGGATATACACCAGGAAGAAACCCTAGAAGAAGAATAAATGAGTCCAACCATATCATGTAATGCATTGGCAGGAATTACCACTCCTCAAATTCTCAAGATAGAAGGACATATCAAGAAGAAAAATTTAATAGTGTTGATTGATTCAGGTAGTACCCATAATTTTATTCATTGTAAGGTAGCCAAGGAATTGAATTGTTTCCTATACCCAACACCAGAATGTCAAGTGATGGTTGCAAATGGAGGAACCATAAATTTCTTTGGAAAATGCCATAATATCAAGATAGACATGGGGGAATATGTATTGAATAGTCCAATGCTTTCCATCCCAATGGGAGGTGATGATGTTGTACTAGGAGTACAATGGGTACAATATTTGGGGACGGTAGCTTTTAATTTTCAAGAATTTTTCTTGAAATTTTTTTCGAAAGGAAAGGAAATCGAATTACGGGGTATCGCAGGGAAACCAAGAAATATAATAATCTCTAATGTCATGAAAGACCTTCTAAAGAAAGAACAACAAGGCGTAATTTCACAATTATGCTCACTAGAAGTTCCAACATCAAAATCATCTATTTCTCCAGATTTCCAAAAATTCTTGGACAATCATTCCAAGGTGTTTGATACTCCCAAAGGAATCCCACCTATTCGTGATCATGATCATGCTATTCATTTGATTCTAGGAAGTGTTCCTCTAAACATCAGTCCTTGCAGATATCCTTATGTCTAGAAGAGCGAAATTGAATGTCTGATTGCAGAAATGTTAGAGGTGGGTATAATTCAACCTAGTCAAAGTTCTTTCTCTGCTCTAGTAGTATTGGTGCAGAAGAAAGATGGATCATGGCGCATGTGTCTGGATTATAGGGAGATTATTAATCTCACTATTAAAGATAAATTTCCCATTCCCGTGATTGATGAATTATTGGATGTATTACATGGAGAAATTTATTTTACCAAGCCGGATCTTCATTCAGGATATCATCAAATTAGAATGAAGACTGAATATATTCTAAAAACAAAATTTCGAACTCATGAGGGTCATTATGAATTTTTGGTCATGCCTTTTTGCCTTACCAATGCACCTTCTACATTTCAAGGGTTGATGAATTCCATTTTTAAACCTAATCTACAACAGTTCTTGGAAGGATCATGTTCTACATGTTGATAGGGTGCTCAAACTATTGGAGGAGAAATAATTATACGCAAAAACATCCAAATGTTTCTTTGGGGTAAAAGAGGTGGAATATCTAGGTCATATTGTATCTCATGAGGGTGTTAAGGTAGACCCTAACAAATTAAATCCATTAAGGAATGGAAATTCCCCACAACCATAAAGTAGTTGCACGGATTTGTCGAGTTAACAGGGTATTATCGCAAGTTTGTTAATAATTATGGGAGAATAGCAGCACCTCTAACAACATTATTGAAGAAATATGAATTTTCATGGACTCCTGAAGCAACTAAGGCCTTTGAACATCTTAAATAGGTAATGTGCCTAGCACCAGTCTTAGCTATGCTAGAGTTCACAAAAACATATATTGTGGAATGTGATGCCTCAGGAAATGGAATTGGTGTTGTTTTAATGCAATAAGGAAGGCCCATTGCTTTTAGAAGTCGTTCAATCAAAGGAAAGTATTTAGAAAAGGCTTTTTATGAGAAGGAAATGTTGGCAATACTACATGCACTAAAGAAACGGAGACCTTACCTAATGGGAAGACACTTCAAGGTAAAAAATGATCATGATAGTCTTAAAATTTTTTTGGAACAAAGACTATCTTCAGAAGAGCAGCAAAAATGGGTCACAAAGATCTTGGGTTATGAATTTGAAATATTCTGCAAAAAAGGGAAGCTAAATGTTGTTGCAGATGCACTTTCAAGAAAAGGATGAAGAGGTGGAAGCATTGCTTTGTGCCATTTTAATTATCCAACCAGATTGAATAACCGAAGCAAGGAATCAATGGAAGAAGGACAAAGAAGTGTGGACTCTCATTCAAAAGTTGTAGCAAGATCCTAGTACATCTAATACATTTAGTTGGAAAAATGATTTCTTATGGTACAAATATCGCTTATATATTTGCAATAATTCCCAACTAAAAAAATATATTCTTTTGGAATTGTACACTTCTCCTTTAGGAGGATGCTCAAGAGTTTTAAAAACTTGCCACGGGGTGAAGAAATAATTTTTTTGGGATGGCCTTAAATCTGATATTCAAAATTTTGTGGTGGAATGTTTGGTTTTCCAGCAAAATAAAGTGGAGAAAATTAAGACCCCGGGTCTTCTACAACTTTTATCCATTCCAAGTCAATGTTGGGAGGAGATTTCAATGGATTTTATCATAGGTTTACCTAAGTCCGTAGGAAGGAGTGTCACCGTGGTGGTAGTTGATAGACTTACCAAGTATGAATTTTGTACATTATCTCATCCATTTAAAGCAAGTACAGTTTCTACTGCATTTATGGAAACAATTCAAAAGCTACATGGAAACCCGAATATTATTGTAAGTGACGAAGATCCCATTTTTACAGAAAATTTTTGGACGAAATTATTTTCTTGTTTGGGTACTCAACTAGCTCATAGCTCATCTTATCATCCTCAATCCAATGGTGAAACAAAGATAGTGAATAAATGTTTGGAAGGATATCTTCATTGTTTTGTATTTGATAAGCAAGCACAATGGGTCAAGTGGTTACCTCTGGCTGAATGGTGGTATAACACTTCCTTCCATACTGCAGCAAAAATGACCCCATTTATGGCACTTTATGGATATCATCCACCATCCATCACATCTTCTTTAAGGGAAAATTCTAGGGTTCAAACAGTGGAGGATCACATCGAGCATAAACAATAAGTTCTCCAACTCTTAAAGGATAACCTAAATTTGGCAAAAAATCGAATGAAACAATAAGCAGATCAGCATCGCAGTGAGAGAAGTTTTCATGTGGGAGACTGGGTATTTTTATGGCTACAACCATACAAACAAATGTCCCTCAAGCAAGATAAGAAGGATAATAAATTATCACCAAAGTTCTATGGTCCTTACAAGGTTTCGCAAAATATTGGTACTATGGCATACAAATTGGAGCTTCCTGCTTCTTCGCGAGTGTATCCAGTTTTCCATGTTTCATGCTTAAAAAAGGTTATAGGGGAAAAAATTCCAATTCAAACAATATTTCTAGAACTTGATGAGGAAGGAAAAACCATATTAGAACCTGAAGCATTCATGGAAACAAGAACTTGACAACTACAAAATCGATCAATTTTAGAGTATCTCATCAAATGGAAGAACTTACCCACGGAAGATTCTACATGGGAGGATGAGAATTTTATACAAAAGCACCCAGAGCTACTCAAGTGTTAAGGAAAACACCTTTTTGAAGGAGAGGAGCATGTTCGGTCCTTATATTACTAGTATAATCCCTTATTGTTGTTAGTATAACCTCCTTATTGTTATTGCTATAGCCATGTAACCCCCCTATTGTTATTATTGTGCCCTTAAATTATTATTTTTAGGTCGGCTAGGATTACATTGTGGCCCCATGGACTCCTATATATAGAAAGGAGGTTTTTTCATCTGTATCATCAAAGAATTTTTCATTCATGTAATGTATTGGAGGTTTCCCCCTCGAAGCAACTTATTTCTAAGGTGTTGATATCTCTTTTCTTCTCTTTTTGGAGTTGGTTTCACAGCAGTCCTTCAGTAATCCAACTCCAACATGTTGATAGGACTTTAGGGCTTCCCCTACAAGATGGACACTTCTAGTAACATTGGAATAAAAGGAAAATAATTTGATTTGATATATGGCTACAATTCCAACTTTATGAGGAAAGGTGGTCATCCAGAAGTAAGTCAAAGCAATGACAGTGATAGAATAAACCCATGTATGCCCCAGTAGAATATTATAATCAAGAGTTCCATCAATAACTTCTACTTCAATGGAGATGGTTTTTCCCCCAAGTTCCACTTGGAGGGAATTCAAAATCCTACAAGGTTTATATGTCCTTCCATCAAAGGATGTTAATGTGGTGGTCTATTGATTCAAGTGAGGTGAAACAATCACCTTCCAACAAGACATACACATGATATAGGTCCAGGCTCCCTCATCCACAATAGAATGATGATGTTCTTACTGTGGATAGTGGCTTGAATAATAAAATCCAACCGAGTTGGAAGCCTAGGAGAATATTTTTCATGAGAAAAAAGCACTGGGTTGGAATATTATGGTTCAATACATTTGATAGCCAACAAAAAGGCCTTATTTTGGGCGGGGAAGTTTTGAAACACCTCAAGAGATAATATAGTTAATCAATATTGAGCCAAGTCTTCAACCACATTATAATTTTGGGCATCTCTTGGACGAGGGTTGTAAGCATACTTATGGATAACACCCTTCAGAGGCTTGATTGTCAACTCTAGAGGTGGAACATAATTAGATGATTTTGGTAGCGAACTGGCAAGTTAATCAGTATCCTGACCATTTGCTAGATTCAAATTACCATAGTCTTTGTTGCGAGTGGCCACCAAAACATTGAATGTCATATTTGAGAAGGAAAGCATCTAAACTATGTTAGAGGAAGAGGAGTTGCAAGAAACCATCTGAGTCTCCTAATTGGGAAATGAGTCGATCAACAAAGCGGGAGAAGTGGATGATTTAAGAAACTAATTCACTTTAGCGCGGTGCATAAAATCACGTGTAAAGTGATCCTTCTTGTAAATCATGCAAGGGTATCAAGGATTTTTTTTCTCATCGGAAGATGAATTTGTTTGTTTATCTTGTGGAAATGAATCCTTCTTTTTCTTACCTTTACCTTTCTTCTTTCTTCAAGGTTTTTGTTGAGATTTTCCTTTATCAAATGAAATGGCATTTATCTTGGAAATAGAAGCCACGGGAGGGTGGGATTAAGGGTTTTGAGCAGGAGCGGCGAGAGCTATACTATATTTTTTACTCATCGGCTACGAACTCACATAACCAATAATTCAATCAACAACATGATATTCTTTATGAGGTGGAAGAGGAACAATATTTTAAGGTCACAAATTTTTTGGTATCTTATCATAGAGAGTTCCCGATTTGGTATAAAAAAGATCTAAATATTGAAAATGAGAAATAAATTGCTCTACGGTCATGACTCCACCTTTGGCCACATATTCTGTTATGGGGGATAAGAGGGATTTGATGAATCACTCCACTAAAAACTGATCGGGAACAAAGGACTTGACCAACTAGTGACAACACCTTCACTCATAAATGTGATTTGAAAGGTGTGTGGAATATGATTTTTGAAAGTTAGTTAATAGTTCTGTTCAAGTTTCATATCTGATGGGTAACTGGAAATATCTGAGGAATGTGGTTTCTAAAGTACTGAAATAATGAAACAATGCTCTTGGTTATTCAATATACCATTTAGTTGTGGTACCTGTAAGCATTTATTGAAAAATGTGAATTCCAATCGAATCATCATTGAGGGAGTTGGATGAACACCATAAATGATACACCATGACATTTGTCGACGAGTCTTCTCTAGTATTCCCATCCAACTTTTGGATATCATATGGCAACTTCATGGGAAGAAATGGCCACGATGGTGAATGAACGATGGGGTCATTAGTAAGCCCAGTTAAGTGAGGAAATTCAAGAGTATCCATAAAAGGAAACTGTCGATTAAAGTCTGGAGGAGGATGAATAAGGTAAGAAGGAATATCCTGAAAAATGGGTACTTGCATGCTTGGCTAAGGAGGGTTCTGATAATAAGGAACCTGGTTACTAAGATATCAAGGTTTCTGATAACCATCATACAAGTGAGTTTGTTTCCCAACCCCAGGATGGTGATAAAGTTGTTTAAATGGGTGGGCCTCGATTTGCTGGTCTTGAAACGACATGTGATATGATATATATTATTTCCTGATGGGGGTTTGTATCTCCTCTAAGTATGGTGGGTTCAGTTGAGACTATGCCAAATTTTGAAGAATTTGACTTGCCAAAACTTGATGTTAGGAATAACTTAGTCTAGTGTACAGTTAGGTAAAGTGTGTTTCTTTACCATGTACATTTGTAACTTAATGGTATTAACGACACTTGATTTGTGCCTTAACACCTGATTGGTCCATGATCTCTATTTAAAGAGAATGGAGGGTCATTTGTACGGTAACCATTTATGAGAGAAACATATGTAACTTTTCTTTTTATATTAATAAATTTCCTGAACTGGCCACGTTGGCTCAGGCTATGGACTGTTTCCCTCTTTGAGGGTTTTAACCACTTGATTATACTAGTGTACTGATTTGTGATCTGTTTGTGAGCGGTGACCTTTGGTTCTTGATCTAAGGAATTTACCCTGTAAATTCCTACATGGCATCAGAGCTATTTCAGTGGCCGTGTTCGCTCAGGCCGTGGGCTGTTTCCCTCTTTGAGTGTTTTAACCACGTGATTATACTAGTGTACTGATTTTTGATCTGTTTGTGAGTAGTGATCTTTCATTTTTGATCTAAGGAACTTACCCTGCAAATTTCTACATGGTATCAGAGCTATTTTGAGGGCCGCATATGTTTTTGTTTAAAATCTGAAGCCGGTTTGACTGCATGCGAATGTCGTTTTGTAGATCTACTATTTTTGAACATTTTTGGGCATGGAGAACTACTCTATTGTGTTTGGAGCGTCTGTTACAGTGAGGAATGCCTTTCTTTCATGCGAAAAGGTTTCCGGTTGCCCAAGTTATGACATTTTATATCTGGAGATATAAAGAATTTGTGTTGTAGTTATATTTGTTAATAGTTCTACTTATTTTGGTTTCCTCTGTTTATTTTTGTTTTTTAGGTTTTATTTATTTGTCGGATCTATACCCTCTTCTCTGTGTATGCTCTTTTTTGTGCACTGCGTGCGATCTTGGAAAATCAGAAACAGGAAAAGGGAATTTTTTTTTCCACGTATGCTCTTTCCCCGTGTCTTTGTGCGATCTCGGGAAATCAGAAATAGTGAAAAAAATGATAGTTTCCGGCAAGGGTAACTGAAAATCTAACATTCTTCCATAAGGCTCTGGTTTTCTTTATTTTTTGCTCGGTTTTTTGTGTTTTATTGTGCAGGAAAAGGCACGGACACCGAAGAGTAAAAACAAAAAAAAAACCCTACCTCCTTTCAAACAACCCCCCTTCCTCCCTTCAAAAAATAACATGATCCTTTTACTATCTCACTTGGTGAGGGGTTAGTTTATGAGAAGAGAGATCTTGGGTTCAAGTATCCTTCTCAAGCTTCTTTTGTAAAAAAAAATTGTTTAAAGGGGTGGATTTTTTTTTTTAAAAAGCCGCACTTCATCCCGTTCCCGTAACTATTTGACATCAACAACTGATATTTTTCAAAAGGCATAACTTCTTCATCCATAAGCCATTTTTCGAGCCGTTATTTTTTAAACGGCCTAATTTTTCGATATATTTCCATCAAAGCAGTTAGTTTCAGCTTTTCTTAGCATCAGTGTTTTAAAAAAAATGGAAAGTGCATGCCCGATTATTCTTAACAACAACAATTATTTCCAATGGCTACCTCACATGGTAGATATACTTAGAAGTAAAGGGCTTTACAGAATAGCCATAGGGGTAGAAACTAAGCCTTCTGATGATGATAAAGTTGTTAAATGGGAAAATAAACAAGATCAAGCACGAGGGTTGATAGGAATTTCCATTTCTCAAGCTCTTGGATTTCATATCCTTGACATTGACACCCCTCATGAAGCCCTGGATAAGCTAAATATTGTCTTTGGCATTCAAAATCAAATCAGGGCTCACGAGCTTGAAAATGAGTTGCTTACTATGGACCCTAATAATGTCTCCTCTATTGAATACTTTTTGTCCAAATTCAAGACCCTTCAACTTCTTTTAGAAGGTTGTAAGGTCAAAAAGGAAGATAGTAGCCTCATCTATTGCATTCTTGCTAAGCTTGGCCCTTCTTACTTTTTATTCATTTCCACCTTGGATTCCACTAGAGAAGCCATCATTTTTTCAGGAACTACCTACGAGAATCCCTCTTTTGATTCCTTTTGTGATTCTTTGATAAGATAACAAGAAAAACTCTTACACCTTGGTCTTATCACTTCTGTAAATTCTTCTAAGAAAGCCTTAGCAGCCCAACATAAATCATATCAAAAGAATCCCAAGAAGCAGTATCCTAAAAATTATGGTCTGAAACCAAACAAGGGTCCTAAGCAATTTCAACCACAAACTAAAAAATCAACTGACCAAAATGATAAGGCATATAAAAGCAAAGAAAAGAATACATATAGACATTGCAAATTTTGCAATCGTGATGGCCATATAGAGTTAAAATGTTTTAAGAAGATGGAAGACTTAGAAGCAACAATGAAGAAGCAAAACATCAATTTGGAGCACTCTTCACCTTCATCTTCACGAATGGCACTTTCTGCTTGTGGTTGTCAAGCATCAATATCTGGTTATGCATTAAATGTATCTTCCTCTTCTCATTCTCATGAGTGGTTCATTGATTCTGGAGCTTCTTATCACATGGCAAAAAATAAAGCCATGTTTTCTTCTTTAAATGATTGTTACACCAAACATATTTATCTTGGTGATGATAGATCTCTTAGTGATGAAGGATATGGAACCATTCATCTTGATAATGGTCAGTTTAATGATGTACTATGTGTTCCTACCTTGTCATGCAACCTTCTCTCTGTTTATCAGATAACTCATTCAGGTGAAGGGAAAATAGTAGAATTCTCACCTCATGATGTTGTAATCAAGGACCTCAAAGATCCTAAACATATTTTAGCTACTGGCATTACTGATGATTCCAAAAGATTGTATAAATTTGAAAAATTTGGATTATCATGTCTTCCCTCCATTTTTGTTGCTCATAATGATGAAGTGAGCAAACTTTGGCATGAGAAATTTGGTCACTTAAACTATCGCTCTCTTCAAACTCTATGTAAGGAAAATATGGTGATGGGTCTTCCTATGGTATCTTTCCGAGATGGTCTTTTCTCTAGATGTGTACTCAGAAAACATCATCAGGATAGTTTTGACAAACATGCCTCTTGGCACGCTTCAACCCCTTTACCGCTTGTGCATAGTGATTTATGTGGTCCACTTCCTGCTATTTCCTTCTCTCGTTGCAAGTAATTCTTAACTTTATTTGATGATTTTTGGAGACGCACTTGGGTATAATTCTTAAAACTCAAGAGTGAACTTTTTAACATGTTCTTGGCCTTTAGGGCCTTTTATAAGAAAAAATTTGGACATCAAATTCTTAAGTTAAGATCAGACAATGGAGGAGAATATGTTAACAACAAATTTATCAACTTCTGCACTGAACATGGCATTCAATTGCAAAATATTGTTCCATATACTACAAAAAAAAATGGTGTAGCTGAACGGAAGAATCACACCTTAAAAAAAATGGCTAATTGTATGCTTCAATCTAAAGGACTTGGTCTCAATTTTTGGGCAGAAGCCATTAACTGTGCAAATTACATAGTAAATCACACTCCTACTAATGTTTTAAAGAATATAACTCTAGAAGAAGCTTGGAGCTCAATCAAACCAGATGTAAGTCACTTTTGTTTTTTTGTAAGTGATGCTTGGGACCACATTCCAGATGTGAAACATAAAGCCTTTGAACCTAAGAGTGAAAAATGTATTTTTGTTGGATATTCTAAAGATGTCAAAGGATATAGACTTATTCAACCAAAATCCAAAAATATAATCATTAGAAGAGATGTAAAATTTGATGAAAGTATATCAGCCTGCGAGCCTAGTTCGGCGAGTGTGCCACCTTTGGCCTGTGAGCCTGATTCGGCATATGTGCCACCTCTCTCTCTCTCTCTTCTATTTTTAATAGCCTTCCTTCTAGTTCAAATTATGACAGTGAGGATGACAATCCTCCTCCACCTCTTGAAATTGTTCCTTGTACTCCACCGCTTCCAAGATGGCTCTTCTCTACTAGATGCAGTAGGTTCTCTTGTAGGTGACCCTGTCAATCGACGACGTACACGTTCTCAGTTTTAAAGAGCCTCTTCCATATTAGCTCAAGTTTCAGAAAAACATGATCTAGAAACCTTTGAAGAAGCCTTCGGTCATCCAGATTGGGATGAAGCTATGAATGAAGAGTATCGTTCCTTATTGGTGAATGATACTTGGGATCTTGTTCCTCTTCCAAAAGGAAAAACACTTGTTAGATGCAGATGGGTTTACAAAACCAAGTTTGGACCAGATGGAAAAGTGGATAGACATAAAGCTCGTCTTGTTGCTAAAGGATTTTCATAAGTTGAAGGCATTGACTATACTGAAACCTTCTCCCCTGTTGCCAAAATGAATTCTATCTACCTTGTTATTTCCCTTACTACCTCCTTTAAATGGGAAGTCCATCAGATGGATGTTAAATCTGCCTTCTTCCATGGAGATTTTCATGAAGAAATCTACATGGAACAACCCCCTGGCTTTATCCAAAAATAATCCAACCTTGTTTGTCACCTTAGGAATTCTCTCTATTGTCTCAAACAAGTTCCTTGGGCTTGGTATGCCAAAATGGATATATTTATATTAGATAATTGATTTTCGAGGTGTCCCTCTGACAATAATGTCTACACCAAGAAAGTGGGTAAGTCGTTCACCATCCTTGTTCTTTATGTTGATGATTTTATCCTTACTCGTAGTGATCCAAACCATATAAACCATGTGAATTCTAGCCTCAAAAATAAGTTTGAAATGACAGACTTAGGACACTTGCATTATTTCCTTGGTCTTCAAGTCTTGCAATCCAAGGAAGGCACTACGCTCTCTCAGTCCAAGTATGGATGTGATATTCTACACCACTTTCATATGGAAGACTATAAGCCAGCCCCTTCTCCCTTTCAGTTTGGAGTCAAGCTTTTAGTCACTTGTATTACCCTTGAATTTGATGCTACCTTATATCATCAACTTGTTGGTAAACTTATGTATCTAACCCATACCCGTCCTAACCTTTCCTTTTCCGTTGTTCTTGTCTCTCGATTTATACACCAACCTCATGAAAGTCACTGGAAAGCAACTAAAAGAATACTTCAATATATTTGAGGTACAATTTAGTTTGGGATTCATTACAGTGCAGGATCATCTCCATTTTTGATTGGTTTCACTCATTCTAATTGGGCTGCTGAACCTGATGATCGAAAGTCTACTGCGAGATATATATTCACTCTTGGTTCAGGACCTATTACTTGGTATTGTAAGAAAAAAAGTGCCATCTCTCTTTCCTCAAAAGAAGCAGAGTATCGTGGTGCAGTTGAAGCCAGCAAGGAAGCCATATGGCTTCCTCAGACTGTCTAAATTTGGTCTCCATCAGCAGCATCCAACTACACTTTGGTGTGATAATCAAAGTGCCATTTAGCTCTGTAAAGATCCAGTTCAACATCAACGTATTAAACACATTGAAATCCACATACACTTCATCAGAAAGCTCATTCATGGTCCTGTTCTTGAAGTGCAGTACTGTCCAACCAATGATCAAGTAGCCGATATCTTTACAAAGGCTCTCATAGAAGCAAAGTTTACCAAACTTTGATCCATGCTTGGAGTTCAGGAAAGTTTTCATTAAAGGGGGATAGGCTCTAATGCCTCCTTCCCTCTCCTATTGTGTCACTTTTGTAAATCCTTCAATCCTATCCCAATTTGTTCTTAAGGGGGGATGTTAGGATATTTCAACACATAGGAAATAGGCTCCTTTTGTTTCACCTTTGTAAATCCTTCAATCCTATCCCAAGTTTTTATTAAGGGGGGATGTTAGGATATTCCAACACATAGGAAATAGTTAATAATAACTTAGTCTAGTGTAGAGTTAGGTAAAGTGTGTTTCTTTACCATGTACATTTGTAACTTATAATCTGACAGTCACGATTTGTAGTGATCCAACGGTTATCTCTCACTTCGATATTAATGACACTTGATCTGTGGCTTAAAACCCGATTGTTCCATGATATCTATTTAAAGAGCATGGAGGGTCATGTTTCTGGTACCCGTTTATGAGAGAAACATATGTAACTTTTCTTTTTATATTAATAAATTGCCTAAAGTGGCCGCGTTCGCTCAGGCCATGGACTATTTCCCTCCTTGAGGGTTTTAACCACGTGATTATACTGGTGTAATGATTTGTGATATTTTTGTGAGCGGTGAACTTTGGTTCTTGATCTAAGGAACTTACCTTGCAAATTCCTACACTCGAAGAGCACTTTGTGCAAGCGGTTGAGAAGATGAGGCACCTTGTAAAGTTTGACAATGCAACGCCTAGGAAGAACTAGATACTATTGGAATAGGTTGTAATGGTTGGCTTGCATGTATTTGAGCTTGCTAAGGTGCTGATCGATATATATAAATTTCTCATGAGGATGGTGCAACTTGAGGATTCAAAAATTGATCCCAAAAATAACAAGGTTGAATGGGTGAAGTAGGTTCTAAAAAATTGGCACCCATTCCAGGATAATGTGGATCATTATTAGGAGGATTACCATATTGAGGTATACCAACAATAGGTTTACCCGCTAGATAACAGAGGAAACTGCGATCCATATGGATGGTACCCAACATAAGGAGAGTTAGGTTGTTGAGGGTAGATTTATCCACTAATATAAGGACTAGCTTACTGCTCAATTATAGGTGTAGCCTGATGAAGAGGATAATATCTTCAAGAATTCATAAGAGAAGTACTAGGAATTATTCTTGAAATATATTACATGAGATATGTCCAAGGACTGGAAGTCGCACAAGAAAAGGTACCAAATAATGATTGATAACTAGGTGGGACAGATGCACCAGCATGAAAATCTGTTTTTGGTGATATCATGAACATAGATGAAGAAGTGATACTTGATATCACAACCATATGGTGGAAATAGGTTGGGAGTTAGAATAAGTTCCACTCATGGTTAACAATCTCAATGAAGATTGTTGCAAAAGATCCATGAGTAAGCCCAAATAATTCAGTAGAGGGTGTATAACAGTTTGGAGAGACGAAAAAGGCTTGGGTTGTTAAAACTGAATTCCTTCCCAATGAACATGATTATAAGGATGAGGCTCTTCTTTAGGGATCTCATCAATACTCAAAATTTCGTATGGAAGAGGTTCACTGTTGGGTTCGAGATATATTGGTACTACCTCAGAAAAAGGAAGAGAAGAGGAAGGTCATGCATAATCAGGTGAGGATGGTTGAAGCTCTTCAGGTTTAAAAAAATCAGGAAACAAAGTGTCTGACTCTTGAAGGTCAGGTTCAATGACATTAGGTAAGAAAATTTCAAGGAATTTTGTTTAAATTGCGTCAATTTCACCAGCAAGAGTAGATGTAATCTCAGGTTTGGAACTCAAAGGGACAGATGATTCTAGCATATCAGTATCATGAGGAGGGCCATAATTAGTTCCTGAAGTTCCTGATTCGGAAGTTTGTGTTTTATTATGTTTTTTGACATCTAATAGGAGTAGCCTCTAGAGGTATAGGAGGCTTATTTTTAATTCTATGCGAATGACAGGGAGGGGAATTTTTTTCTTCCAAGTTCGATAATAAATTTTACTAACACAACCAAAAAAAAATTAAAAGGAGAGTGATCTAGGCATAAATTATCACCAAGAAACCATGAGTTACAATATACATGTTTGTGAACCAAGGACTTAACGTAGATCGACCAATCTCCCAGAATGTTGTGTTCGACGTATTATGGTATACAAGGTGGAAAAAGTAAGTGACGATGGAAAATGAAAAAAAAAACACAAATGAAAACTGAATGGGGGGGTTTAGAGAGACAAAAAGAAACTGACGAATCAAGGAAACTCAGCTGGAAGTAGGCTAATGAATGAGGTGCTCAAAAGAAAAGGAAAAAATGTGCAAAAATAGGGACCAGTGCTGGTGTAGACAGGGCACTAGTTCTTTGCAACACTGGGACAAAGTGGGCCTCAGTGAGGTGAAATTCTTTGTTAGAGGTACTGAGGGACCACTGGGCCTGGGAAATATGTTTTCAGCACAAAAATTGCAAAAAAGGTTGAATGAGTCCACTTCCTAGGTCTATTCTTGGTTTCATGATGCAACAAAAGGTATGTCAACAAGGTAATAAAACACAAAGGACAAGGAAAACCACCAAGGGAGTACTTCATCCACAACAGAGTCTCCAATTTGTTATATGGGATTTATGATTGAATACAAAAATATCTCCCCTACGTTTGGTGGTCAACCTAGAAAAAAATATTGATCCAGGTGGATATTGGTGGCCACCCGCCTATTCCACTTGGGGTCCCAGCATTGCCTCTTTCATTTTTTCAGTTTCGGTACAACTTACTATTTTTAGCATTTTTTTGGGTCCTGAACTTTCGAAGCCATTTTGAGGCCCTAAACGACATTTTTTGGGCATCGCACCTCTAGCAAATATCATTCTATTCCACAATGGATATTTGTAGCAAAATTTGTATTCCTCGGATAGATCTTTCTAATGATGTATCATGTGTGTCAAACGGAGATAGTATGCCAAAGTTACATCCCTGGGAAGTTGAAACACCAATTTACCCAAACGGGGCCCATAGTTTTGGTGCTTCATCTCCTAGGGTTAGGTTTCTGGATGTTTAGAGTTCTCCATTCTTTCTCAATAATAAATAGGCCCTCGAGCCTCATTTTAACTCAGTTCAGAGGCCTGTAGCCACCACATCTCTTCTTAGAGATAGGTACCAATGCCCTAGCTAGTTTTATTTCCATTCTGTCTGTATGCAAATTTTAGTTCTTTGATATTAATGAAATGAAGTATTATTTTTTCCGCTTCTCTGTATTTGTGGTTATGTGTTTATTCTGTTGCGTTCCTGCATAAATCCGGATCAGTGGTATCAGAGGGGCCTGCTTTTTCTCGATCCTTCTTTGCATGTCCCCAACGAGGTCGGGGTATAAGGTGTTAGGGATCGATCTGGTGGAACCTTTGCAAGATCAGCCTCGCAAACCCCGACGGACGCCCATGGGGGACGAAAAGAAATATGAGGGAGCAAGAGATCCTATCAAAATATTGCTCGAGGAGGCGCTCGAAAAAAAAAGGAACGCGATGATGGATAACTTTTCCCAAATCCTTCAACGGCTGTCCACCAGCGGCGCATCTACATCCAACAGCCACTCTCGGGGTGTGACTCCTGTTAAGGTACAAGTAAATTTTGACATTCCCATATTTGAGGGTCAAATAGATGGAGATGCCGTAGATAGATGGCTGAATCTATTAGAATGATATTTCTCAGTTCATGACTTTTCCGACAGGGAGAAGATTATTTTTGCACTCCTCAAAGCTGCCCCCCATGTTAAGGACTGGTGGGAAACCCACTCTGAGAAAAAGGACAAGACAAAACCCTCTCTATTATCAGTCGTACCCACTTGGGGAGCTATGAGGACAAGTACATACAATGGACCACGCTGCGGCAACAAAGGGATCAAGATGTGCATGAGCTGACAAATCTGTTCCATACCCTACGCACCAAGTTGGGTATCAAAGATTCAGAGAAACATATGGTGCTAAAGTATCACAGTTGTTTGCATAGATACATTCAGGAGGAAATGGAGTTCCTCGAAATCTCCTCACTTTGTAGGGCATACCGGTATGCTGCCAAGATTGAGCAGAAATTCAAACAGAAGAAGTGAGACTTTGGATATGCGAATCAAAAGCAAGGGAAAGGTGCTCCAAAACCGCAGAACAAAGGACAGATCCAAGGCATGGTGACTCAAGACAACCTGTCGAAGCCACAAGAAAATAAAAACACCACAAATCCAAAGAAGGACACGGGAAAGTGGTGTGAATTCCATTAGAGCTCCACTCACAACACAAGTGAGTGTCAGGCCAAGCAGTCTCTAGTGGCCGAGATGCGGGCTTCTGAGTCAAATGCATGCTCTGACTCTAAATCAGAACCTAACAAGGGGAATGAAAAAGGGAAAAAGATTATTGATGCAGAGCCCAATGCCACTATTTCCACTACGAAGATCCAGAAGGAGGAACGTCTCTTCCACTCCTAGATGTGGGTAAAGGGCTCTCCGGTACAGTTAATTTTCGACAATGGGAGCCAAAATAACCTCATTTCGGCTTACGTCGTGAAGTGGTTGGGCTTGCCAACCATAGCTCACCCACATCCATACACCATCGGGTGGCTTCACCAAGGACAAGATCTCCGTGTCAGCCAGCAGTGCCGCCTTCCCTATAGCATCAAGCCGTTCACAGATGAGGTATTATGTGACGTTTCTCCTATTGATGTTTTTGATGTATTATTAGGACAACCATACTTGTGGAAGCGTCATGCTATGTATGAGTCTCAGCCTCGCGCTATTATTTTTACTTTGGGAAATAAGTTGTACAGGATACCAAAGGTACCACCTCCTGCCGCTATCTCTTTGGTTACTGCAAAAAAATGCAGTAAGCTCATTTCCCAAACTAGGAAATTCATTTCCCTAATGATCTGCCCCTAGGGCAAGAAGAATACTGTGGCCACGACCTCTAGACAAGGCTCCTCTACATGACAACAACAAATGGATAAGGTTGTGGAGGAGTACGGGGACATCTTCACCTCACCCACAGGAGTTCCTCTGCACTGTCAGGTCAAGCACCTGATTGATCTAACCCCAGGTGGGCCGCTACCCAATGGACCGATCTATCGATGCTCTGTTTTGGAGAACGATGAAATAAAGAGGCAAATTCAGGAGCTGCTGCAGAGAGGTCACATCTGGCCAATTTCATCACCCTGTGGGAGCCTGATCATGTTGGTACAGAAGAAGGATGGGACGTGGAGACTCTGTATTGACTATCAGGCGCTGAACAAGATCACTGTCTAGAATAGGTACTCGATCCCACATATTGATTACCTTCTGGACCAACTCAAAGGTGCAAAATATTTCAGCAATATTGACTTGAAGTCGGGGTATCACCAAGTACCGATCGAACCCTCTGATGTGTGGAAAACTGCCTTCAAAGCCAAGGAAGGAATTTTCGAATGGTTGTTCATGCCTTTCGGGTTGACGAATGCTCCTGCAACCTTCATGAGGATGATGGACGACATCTTGCGGCCATTCACCAACTCATTTGTAGTGGTTTACTTGGATGACACTCTAATCTTCAGCCAGACTTGGGAAGAGCACCTTCACCACATCCGACAAGTCCTCCAAACACTGCGGAAACACAAGTTGTGTGCCAATATGGAGAAGTTCACTTTTGGCATGACCCAGGTTCAATATCTAGGATACATTATTGATGAAAAGGGGGTGCATGTGGATCCAGCCAAGATCCAAGTCATTCGGGATTGACCAGCCCCAACTACTATAACATAGCTTCGCAACGTTCTGGGTCTTGCTAATTTCTACCAGAGGTTCGTGTTGGGATTCTCTCGTATCACTTGGCCCTTGAGTCAAGTCACCAAGGGAGGAGCAAGAGAAAAATTCTTTTGGTCGGAACCTCAATAGAAGGCGTTCACAAAATTGAAAAATCGCCTCTGTTCTGCCCCAGTGCTCACTTTACCAGACTTGTAACAGCCATTTGAGATCGAGAAACATGCCTCTGAATATGCTATTGGGGCAGTTATTACTCAACAGGGACATCCAATGGCATATCACAGTGAGACATTTTCTGACACAGTTCGCAGGTATCCCACTTATGTAAAAGAAATGTATTCCATTGTGCAAACTTGTCGAAAATGGAAGCATTACATTTTGGGGAAGGAAACAATCATCCACACAGACCACTAGCCCCTGCAGTTCATATAGACACAAGGGAAGTTAAAGAATGATCACCATTAGAAGTGGTCCACATATCTGCAACAGTTTCATTTGAACATCAAGTACAAGAAGGGTAGCACCAATAATGTTATAGACTTCCTCAGCTGACCACCGATCGTGGCACTCACCATCGTGCTCAACTCTTGTGGGAATGAGACTTTTGATTGGCCACCTCTCTATGAGAGTGACCTAGAATTTAGCCACACTTACAAGGCACTCTTGGGGGGTACACAAGTTCCAAATTTTCACCTCCAAGATGCACTTTTATGTCACCTGGGACACCTTCGTGTTCCTTCAAGTGAGCGTGCCAAGATGATATGGGAAGCACACTACCATCGAGTTGCGGGGCATTTCATGGTCGAGAAAACAATAGAAATCCTGCAGAAGTATTTCTATTGGACAAACCTTTGAAAGGATGTCGAGAAGCACATCATATCCTCCACTGCTTGTGCCATTTCCAAATCGACTATCAAGAAGCAAGGCCTATATATTCCACTACCTACCCCTAGTCGACCTTGGGAATCCATCTCCATGGATTACATGTCGAGCCTTCCTTCTACTAAGCAGGGAAATGAGTGTGTTTTCATGTTTGTTGACAGATTCTCAAAGATGGCCATCATGGAAGCCTGCAAGAAGAATATCACATCAGAAGGCACTGCTAAACTCTTCTTTGAACGAGTGTGGGTGCACTTTGGGATCCCACAGTCTATCATATCAGATCAGGATAGCAAGTTCCTCAGCACATTTTGGTCCAGCCTTTGGTCAATGTTGGATACCAAGCTCACCAAGTCCACAGCTTTCCATCCCCAAACAGATGGCCAGATAGAGGTCGTCAACAGAATGCTTGTACACATTTTGCGCATGTACAATTCAAAGCATCCACGCACATGGGACGAGAGCCTCCCATATGTACAACATAGTTATAATCAGGCTCTCCACAGTTCAATCGGCCATAGCCCCTTTCAGGTGGGCTAGGGATTCCAGCCACTATGTCCTATTGACATGGCCATACCATTTGCAGATGCTCAGGCCGATTTAGCTCATGTCTAGTCTGAAGCTGACAAAGCAAGTAGCTTCATCGAGCGCATTCAACACATCCACCAATAGGTTCATGATATATTGGACAGAGCCAATGCCAAGTAAAAGCAACGCCATGATCAACACCGGGTGCCACAGAACTTCCAAGCGGGCGACAAAGTATGGCTACATTTGCAGGAGCGCCTCACTGGACCCCACCGCAAGCTTTGCCCGCTCCGATACGGGCCGCACACCATCACCAAGGCTATAGGGAAGAATGAATTCGAGCTCAGTATTCCACCATTCCTTGGTCTGCACCCAGTCTTCAATGTGGATCGCCTTCGTCCTTACTTCCCACCTCTACTGGAAACCTTAGACATTGAAGAACAACTCACACCAACAGAGTTAAACCCATAATGCATGGAACAGGCCACCACAGATTGTATCAAGGACATGAAAATAAAGAGCACTCACCAACAGAACATCCAACTGTATCGAGTTGTCAAAGATGGCCAACTACTGCACCAAGGCAAGTGGTTCACCAGGGACCAAGTTCAGCAGAAGTTTCCTCATCTCATGGAAGAACTCAACGCAATGGGGACCATTGCTTCCTAAGGGGGGAGGAATGATCCAGGTGGATATTGGTGGCCACCTTCCTATTCCACTTGGGGCCCCACCATTACCTCTTTCAGTTTTTTAGTTTCAGTACAACTTACTATTTTTAGCAATTTTTTGGGTCCTGAACTTCCGGAGCCGTTTTGAGGCCCTAAACGCTGTTTTTTGGGAATCTCGGATCTAGAGAATATCATTTCGTTCCAAAATTGATATTTATGGTTAAATTTTTAGTCCTCGGATAGATATTTCTAATGATGTATCATGTGCGTCAAACGGAGATAGTATGCCAAAGTTACGTCCCTGGGAAGTTGAAACGCCAATTTACCCAAACGAGGCCCATAGTTTTGGCGCTTCATCTCCTAGGGTTAGGTTTTTGGATGTTTAGAGTCTTCCATTGTTTCTCAATAATAAATAGGCCCTCGAGCTTCATTTTAACTCAGTTCAGAGGCCTATAGCCGTCACATCTCTTCTTAGAGATAGCTACCAGCGCCCTAGCTAGTTTTATTTCCATTCTGGCTGTAAGCAAATTTCAGTTCTTTGATATTAATGAAATGAAGTATTATTTCCGCTGCATCTCTATATTGATGGTTATGTGTTTATTCTGTTGTGTTCCTGCATAAATCCGGATCAAATACATAGATAGGGAACTTGATGATTTTTCTTAAATAAAATAAATGATGGAGTGAGGCCTACTTGGAAATTTCTCCCACTTCACTCCTTCTTTAGCTTGGAAGCTTGAATTCCATCTTTGATCGCCACAATTAGAACCTGCCCAATCAGATAACACAATCTAAGAAAGTAAGAGATGTATGCGGTATCATCTAAATAATCTATTCAGTATACCAACATGGTATTGAAACAAGTTATTCAACATCACATATAGGAGCAAATAATTTTTTTCATTGATATAAATAGAGGGAGATTACAACCATGAGTGGCAATTGATTTTGTATAAGAGCTCCTCCAGGTTGTTAACTCATTCTTTCCTTGTCACAATATGCACCTTCAGTCACCCTATGCATGATATGATAACTACTTAATGCAGCAGCATAAGGGAAAAACCACTCTCCAAATTCAACCATTCATTCACCCATATTTTCATAGGCAAGAGGGTAAATATGTAGGAGAGAGGGGTAAGTTGGTAGTTCTGATCCAATTACCATTCTAAGGTCTTAGATCCACCTTTGATGGAGGGATATGATCAAAGGATAATTGGTGAAGATTCCAAAGTAGGGTAGGATAGGATTTGAATGCCAATCCAAGGTAAGTAGTTGAAACAAACTATGGAAACTCCTAGAAGGTGAAGCTTCCAGAATCCCAATCATTCTCCTAGAATTCTAGAAAAAATTCAGTTGCAAAGGAGAACAACCTACTGGTCAACAATGCAGACCAAAATGGAGCAACCTGTAGGTGGTCACACCCTAGTAGGCTTGTAGGGAGTGTTGGTCCTCAAACTAGATCAGATAGGGAAGTTTAGGGTTGAAACTCTGAGAGATGAAAGGTACATGCTTAGGGATTTGTGCAAGATGATGAAAAGGGGAATATGATGTTGATTGATACCATTTGGAGGCTCACTTGATCACATGTGACAAAATGTCCTATAATGGGTGTTATAATTTTTTGAATTGATATCGATGTGACACTTGGCATGCCTTAATTAATGTGATCCATAATGTAGCATGCCCAATCGAATAGGGAATTTGGACCCAAATAACTATGATTATTAGACAATTTCACAAGCTACTATTGTGATTTAACTAAATCAAACTCAAAACCATCTTTTCAACTATTAAATTGACCTATTAAAACACTAACATAATATATGTGTCTTCTTCGTGATCTGTTTTACTGTTATTAATTATCAAAACCATAGAAGAGAATGATTGAGAGTTGAAACCAAATTATTAAGATAGGACACATTGTGAAAGAGGAAGTAGTGATTAGCACATAATAGCCAATAATACAATATCCAAACTAAGAATTTTCAACACTACATTGCTTTCTCTAGAGTTTCGTAGATGATAACGACACAATTAAAAAATAATTAACCAAACCTCCCATTCGAAACCTTTATTTATACCCGATGGTTCACTATACCTAGTCAAATTTGCCCACTCTAGGTCAAGCATCTTTATTAATTAGTGCAATTTTAATCAGCATATGGTTGCATAGATCATAGAGACTTAAGTAAAAAATAACACGTACTCTTATTGGAAACCTTTACTCATACGCAATGGTTCACTAGGCCTAGTCAACTCAGCTCACTAAGTCCGGAATCCTTTTTAATTGATGAAATGTTAATCGGAATTAGTTTGAGATGCATGAAAATAGTGGGAAATACACTCAACAAGAAAATAGTTGTAAAAAAACTCAACAAAGGTCATGAAGCACAACTCAATTGACATCAAGAAAACCAACTAATAATCTAAAGGGATTTTCAAAGTTTAACATGTAACTTATACTGCCACATCAACAACATGCCTTTGAAAAATGATTCAAACAATTGAGACACAATCAATTTGTGTTTACAGTTACAAAGATCATTTAATATTCTTTATTTAAGTGTAACCATGTGTTTGACCATAACCTCTAGATATCACATGGATGTAAAAAAATCCTAGTGAAAATTGAACCTTGTCCATTAATAAAAATCCTTTCATTCTTCTCACTGAAAAAATCTCTTCACTTCTCCTTAATAAATAAAACTTTTTAATTGCAATTAAAATTATTTACTGGGTTATTTGAAATTTTATAAAAATATATAAATTCAACCATTTCCCTTCCTGCATATCATCAATTTTGTTTAAATTCATTAAACAATAACTTTCATTTTCCAAACTCGAAAGTCACGTATCTAAACTTGTAGTCTCAAATCCAAGCACAATACAAAGGGTAGACAAACTTCAAAAGCATATTTCATTAGCATTTCAAAATATTTTGAATTCCAACTTCCATCAAATGTCAATGTCCTCCCAGAGTTAAACCAAATGGTATAAAAAAATTATTTTGATCAGAATATGTGATAATTATAGATGCACCTTGTCCACTAAAATCATTAAACTTGGTTTTTAGTTATAATGCATTACATATTTTCCTGAGAGATGTGATAATTAGAGGTGCGCTTTCTCCATTAAAACAATTTAACTTGGATTTTAGTTTTAATGAATTTTATAGTTTCCATTTTGATAAAGTGCACTAAATAAATGGAGGAAAGTTCATACGCTTTTTTATTTGATAATGGAGGAAAATTCATAGGCTTTTCTCACCAAACCTTGAGATACATCCATTTTATTTGTAATGTTACAACTTTAACTTCAAAAAAATTTGCAATTCTCCTTCCAAAAAATGTTTGAAAATGATTTTTGATGGTGCTGGAGAATTATTTTCTAGCGCTTGTGTAGGCATTGGAAAATCATTTTCCAGCTCCTACAACAAATCTAGAAAATTGTGATTTTTTTGAAGTCTAATGTTTCATGTGAGTTACATCACTCCTTTCCAACACTAAGATAAAAATGACACATATGAAGGACTTATATTGATTAACTTAGAGTAGAGGGCTAAAAAAGATGTATCATTTACAGTATCAAAAGTAGGATCTTGTAGGAAAAGTAGAACAACGTGAAATGAAAATTGCGCAATAAATAAAGAAAAAGTTAACCACCATAAGAACTAATACAGAGCTAGAAAACAATACATAAAATAAAAGGAACTAACATTTTGCGAAATCCCCTTGTTAGAGTAAAAATTTTGTAAAGGGGGTGCATAAGTTACCATCCCCTTCCAAAAACCAATTAGTTTAAATAGTTGGCAAAAAGTAGTCTTGGAAAATAAATAAATCGGTTCAAATCTAACACCCACCATATGTAGCATTCATGGCCATAGTATCTATTTTTCTTCACTCGGTTTACTATTTAAATTCTCTTTGTTGAATTAAAGTTTGGGACTCTTTTGCTAGACATAACTATAGGTTTATATACCTAAAGGTAAAACTCGACTTTTATGGGTGAATGTTTGTAGGTGAATGTTTTTAGATTTTAGGCCATCTTTTGAGAACAAGGAGACCTTTGTAAAATTAGTTATGTAACAATTATCATTTTTTCCATATCAAGGATATTCGATTCCTTTCCCTATCGAACCTCAAGAAAGGTAATCAAGTGTAATACGTATCAATTCTTAACATGATGATTGTTGTGAAAAACTCTTAAGTATATTCTCTTTTGTGTTTATTGAACACATGCATTCCCTTCCGAGTTAAACTAGTTTGATATTTACATTTCACATTCTGGGGTTCCATTTTAGCAACTTCAAAATCCCAAAATTTTTACATGCATATTTCCATGTGCAGTATCCTTTGCTTAAACAAAAGTACAAATTAAATGTCATTGAACATCCCTTAATAGATTGGACTTGATATAGAAAATTCTTGAGGTTGGAAAGGAAAACAGCCTCTCAGAGATCTGGACCCTCCTTTAAGAGGCATAAATATGATGCGAACTAAACATGATCCTACACACCATTCCTCTACAGGGATTGGCTTGAACTTAGGCACATTATCTTCAAACAACATGTAGTTAATAAATATAGATACAATTTACTACATGGGTTGGTTGAAAGAAACAGGGTTTTCTAGCAATAATTTCTTGCAAATGACACTACTAACATAAACACAGTGAATATATTCAACATCACGAAAAAAAAATCCCAAATACAGCCAAGCATCCTTTCATCAAAGTTTCAAGGGAAAAAGGGTACGAGATGACAGAGGAGGAAATTATAGGGCACTCCATTAAATGTTATTATTTTGTTATAATCTTTACATGTTACAATATTTGGATTAAACATATTCTAAAAATTTTATGAGCATATAAAGGAAGCAATTTTGAAAACAGGGGAAGAGGCATTTCCACTCATGTCCATACTCATATCTTTGCTTATGCTTACAAAAATGAGTAAGAGCTACAAATCCTTCGAAACTCTGCCATAAGCAAGACGAGTATTGGCTTATTTCTTTAGATTATAAAAATCAAGATGTAATAGAAAAATAACATTTTTATATTAAAAAAATAGAGCACCACACAATGATTTAAATATTATGAGACTAAGAAATCAAACATGATTTCTAGTTCATTACAAGTACATTCAAATACTAAATCTTTTCACATAGGAGAAACAAAAAGGAGAAAAATCACATAGAGAGAGGACAAACAAATAACTTGTAACACATGAATCTTTGAAACCTTTCACAATTTTTCTGAGAGAAAACTATATTGATATTGAAAATCCCACATTACACAAAGGTTTTTTTCCCGAAGAGTTATAAAGCCTTTGTCCTTCATTCTCATACATTAGATATAAATATGTACAAAACTTTAAGATCCTTGTTATCCAAGAAAGAAATCATAAAATATTACAACCTTTTTATGATACATTTTTCTAAACAAAGTATATCCCTATTGAAAAAATTATGTGTATTCCATGTCGAGCTGTCGAATTGAGAATCATAATACATGTACATTTTTGTACAAGTTGGCTCCAAATAATTTGTTTGTATTTCCAAACCTTCCTCTTTGGTATGTTTTTTTTTCTGTCGGGAAAATGACCTACACAACATAACCAACTCTTGAGACATGTCACAAGTTTTCAATATATGCATGTCAATATTATACTAGGAATAATGCTCCCAAGATGAGAATTTATAATGGCATGAAACATAAACCTATTGCAGGAAAGTAAACTAATACAAACATCATAAAACTGACTACATTAATTATGAATACCATCGATTGCACCTTGAATGATGTGATTCGTAGATCGATGGTGCATCCGTTTATGTGCTTGAATTGCAAGCATACTGGTGGGATGTTGCATTTCTAAAAACATTCAGACACTACATTAACAACATCAATAACATACATTACATAAATTTAAGATAAAATTAAGAGGGAATATATAGAAACAAACCTGAAAAATCAACAATTGGATAGTTGTTGACCAACAAAGAATTCTCTAGTGGAGGTTGCTCCATAGGAGAAGCTCTTGCATCTGTAAGATAACAATGAAATTTTCATCAAAGAAAATAATGGCATGAAAAGTAATACATACATCATAAAATTGACTACATAAATTAGGAATCCCATATAATGCACCTTGAATGATGTGATAAGTATATCAATAATGCATCTCTCTATGTGCTTGAATTGTAGCTGCATTGGTGGGATGTGGCACCTCTACAAACATTCAGGCACTACATTAACAACATAAATAACATCCAATAGACACATTTTAGAGAAAATTATGAGGGAAAATATAGCAAAAAAATTGGAATATCACCAATTGGGTATTTGTCAACCAACAAAGCATTCTCCAATGGAGGATGCTCCATAGGATAATCTCTTGCATCTGTATGATAACAACACAATTTTCAGAAAAATAAGTAACACCATGTAAAGTAATACAAACATCATAAAATTTACTAAATGAATTAGGAATCCCATCCAATGCACCTTGAATGATGAAATAACTAGATCGATGGTGCATTTCTCTATGTGCTTGAATTGAAGACGCACTGGTGGGATGTCGCAGCTTTGCAAACATTCAAACACTACATTAACAACAGCAAAAACATCCAATACACACATTAAAGAGAAAATTAAGAGGGAATATATAGAAAAAAACCTTGGATATAAACAACTGGGAAGTTTTCGACCAATAAAACATGCTCCAGTGGAGTATGCTCCATAAAATAATCTCTTTCATCTGTAATATTACAATGCAATTTTCATCAAAGAAAATAATGGCATGTAAATTAATAGATACATCATAAAGTTGACTACATGAATTAGGAATACCATCCAATGCACCTTGAATGATGTGATAAGTAGATCAATGGTGTATCTTCCTATGTGCTTGAATTGCAGACACACTCATGGGATGTTTCATCTCTACAAACATTCAGACACTACATTAAAAACATCATTAACATATAGTACACACATTTAAGAGAAAATTAAGAGGGAATATATAGCAAAAAACCTGGCATATAACAAATTGGGAAATTGTTGACCAACAAATCATACCCCAGTGGAGGATGCTCCATAGTAGAAGTTATTGCATTAGGAAAATAATGGAATGTAAAGTAATACAAACATACAAAGCATGCTCTAATGGAGGATGATCAAAAGGAGAAAACACACTAGTGGGATGTTGTGCCACTGCAAACATTTACACACTAATTCATTAAGAAATGGTTATGTATATATAAGCTAATATAATCATGTTGATCTCATCACTTTAGGGAACTTACCCAGGCAAATATAAAATGCATTTTTGGAATGAGGATGACCTCACTTGTTGAGATGTTGAAACTGAAATTTTTCATAATTGGATGCAGGGAGATTCAAATCAATTTCCAAGCTTCCACTTTGTTTTCCGATTTTTTTGTTTTATTTTGGGGCTAAGGAAACTCTTCCTTATCTTAAAATATGGCTCATAAGCACACAACTCAAGGGTGAAGTCATAGTCCATAATATGTAGATCACTCGCATCATCCAACATTTGTTTAAACAACCCTAACAACTGTTTTTTCTTAATTGAAGTAGAAGGAGGGATATTCCTCGATATGTATATGTAGCCAAATAACTCGTCTCTTGTCAATTGAAGTTGTTGAACATTTGGATCTACATTGTGATCAACCATGGTAGTTTTGTCGACACTTGTATCGAGGTTTGACTTCTCGATAGCTATCTTAGGAGGGGAATTGAATGTATTTGGTGTGCTATCATGATCCAATAAATCATCTCAATTCATTGTATGGGAATACAACCAACCTACCTTTATGGGATTCTTGGAAACGTTGCTAGAAATATACCATGGTAAATCCTAAGTGAAAAAATATGTGTGATGCCAAGTGATAAGATATCTCATATCAATTGTACTTTCACGCCTCACCCAATAAGTATGAGATATTCTCTCATGGGAGTTGCAATTACTATTTCAAATTCTTATATATTTCTCCATTGATGATTCAAGTTCCCTCTCTTTCTTGTGGTTGTAAAAATATCCTTCTTTTTTCTAAATTTCCTTTAATCAGTAACACGGTTCAACATTTTTTAGGAGAGTATAAAATAGAAAATCCATCCTACGAAAATAGTTATCTATATGATCAGATCGAAAGGAAGTTTATCTCCTCATTTTCATGAGGAAAATATCGGCAGCCTTTGTTGTGAAACCTGCTCCAAAAATAGAAGAAAAGAGATATCAACACCATAGAAATAAGCCACTTTGAGGGGGAAACCTCCAATACATTACATGAATGAAAAATTATTGGATGAGACAAATGAAAAAACCTCCTTTCTATATATAGGAGTCCATGGGGCCATAATGTAATCCTAGTGGGGCCACAATGTAACCCTAGCCAACCTAAAAATAATAATGTAAGGGCACAATAATAACAATATGAGGGTTACAGGGGTACAACAATAACAATAAGGGAAGATACACTAACATAATAAGGGACTACACTATTAATATAGGGACTTAACATCCTTTTACCTACATCCTTAAATCTAAAAACTCAATTCCCAAATATATATTATATTTATGAAACAAAAATTATAAACACATGAAAGAGTATGTGCACTTACTAAAATTATCACTAGAAAACCAATTCTTGTGGAAATAGTCCAAAAACTTCACCTTAGTTGCAAATTTGGTGAAAAAGCTATTATTGCATTAGTCACTTTATCGTTTGCACAACGTTTCATGATATGTCCTAGTTCATTGAACATCTATTTTCCTTTTTCTAGACTACTCGATAACCTATTAACATTTTTCAGTCATGCCCTCCTTACATGTAAAACACACAATATTTCTTCACACCTGGTGATGCTCCTGCCATATTTAATTCATTTTAAGTGAGAAATATTTAGATTGAATACAAGTTGCAATTTCAAATAAGAAGATCGATGTTACCTCAAATTAATAATTTCAACCAATGCAACATCAACCATAAATAAATTGACCTTCCAATCATGACAAAGCTAATAACACCTACGCATTAGGTGCTCCAACCACATCGACATATCCTGTGATATACTACATGAAATCACCACCCATGCAATGGGAACCCCACTTTGTTGCTCGTCAAACAACATGAATGTGTACAAATGATACTATCATATTAAAAAAATGAAGTTAATTTTATGCGAGTAATCATATTGAATCATTACATCAAAATTATTTCACTAAATGAACCATTGCAAAAATACTAACCACATATTTATTTGTGTTGAATGTTGAATCCATGCCTATTAAGCTATTATTGGATAGCTTAACCATAGTGTCCAACATCCATTTTTTTCTATTCTAGCCATAAAAGGGACATTTTAACCATTCGGCTTTTGCTAAAAGAAAAATTCATTTTGGTGTTTTTCATACCAAATATTCACACTCATTTCATATTTTTTATGAAGTTGGTAATTTACCTTCATCAGAAAATTATACATGTTTGCAACATATTTTTTTTCGTAAGAAAAAATCCCTATCTCGATTTGTGGCATCTATGTCAACATATTTTTTACTGTAGATAAATGTCTTTCAGATTAATCACATCATTAGGATTGACCAAATCGGTCAATCCTAATGATGTGATTAATATGAAACACATTTATCTACATTATGGATCACAAAACTCTTAGATATAACATATTTTTTAATATCCATTTTAGAAATTTAGTCAATTAGAACTCGTAGAAAAAAATTTCAACATAAGAAACCATCTGTCTTGAAAGCCTTGGCTTATGTAGGGACTTAGCATCACCTGAGATGTCATTTTTTCCATGACAGGGACATCCTTCCCCGTCTTCATTTGATCTAGGTGGATCTCTAAATACAAATGGCATTAGAAATGGCTCAAAATTCAAAGTGGTCAGATTTCTCTTGAAATATCTTTAGATCAAATTGTTCGTCATTCTGAATCCAACGGTGCAAATGACTCTCCAATCTGAGGTCATATGAATAAGTTAGAACAAGTCAAAGTTGTGGTCAAAGTTGGTAGTAGGCTAGGTTTAAGTGATCTACAATTTGTCCAACACCAGGGCATGGAAAGTTAGCTCCCGAGAGCAAGTGAATTGGTGGGATGGTTAGCTTTCCTATTAACCCCTAAATCGACAAAAATCAAATATGGTTTTTATTTAAAAAATAATAATATTAAAAAAAGGGGGTGGCGGGCTTCCACCCTTGCCACCATGCATACAACCATATCATATATATATATATATATATTGTTGGTTCGGGGCCGGGCCACCCTCGGCAGACCTGTCGACCCCGGTGTTACATACTCTATCATATCAATACAAGGTATATTATAAAGGTTGGGTCGGGATCGCGTGGAGCAAACCTTGCCCACCATTATTCAACATTCCAATAGTGGTGCCAATGCACTATCCAACAAAAAATGTCGAATATATGTTATAAACCGGTCGAGTCAAGTTTCAAACATGTGCCCTCTGCCATCCTCCACGATCTCCACTGGTGGGTGCTACCAATGTGTCACCGACCTGTTCTTTGTAAACTATGCCACCACCCTAGAAAAAAACCCATTTTTTCATAACACAGGAGGGGGAGGCGGGCAGAGCAGGGGAATAGTGCGAATTAGAACATAGATTGGAGCTAAGGATAGAACCATACCCAGGGGATCTTGAGGGGCATCAGAAAAATTCCCTGGGATGGAAAAATTACCAGTGTCAGTTTTGGACAAATTTTATGTCGATTATACACCTCTGAGCGACATGAATTCAATGGAGATGTCCATTTCTCTAGATGGGCTCTCCTTTTTTCAACCATTTTCTATATTGGAGGTATAAGGGTCATTTACGTAATTTTTTTTTACTTATTATTCTTCTTGCAACTTAATGAATGAAGGCCTCCCCACTATTGAGAAGGGCGTGGAGATGTAGTCCAAATTGGAATAACTCTGTAATCAATTCCATGCATCATCTTTTGATGATTTCATGTTTTGCTTCTCTTCATTTATTTTCACTTTAATTTTTTATGGTGAACATGCTTCATTACATGTAATTATTAATGCATTGTTAAGCAAAATATCTTGGATCAAGTGGTATCAGAGCAAGTATTTTTCGATGCGAATTACATGAGTATATGCTAGCCAGAAACAAGTTGCAAAGAGGCGAAGGAAATATTAAGTCCTTTGATCCTGAAGCAGGATGTGCACCACGAAGAGGAACATGGCAGATAAGAAAGCTCATTGGGAAGAAGAGTAGAATTACTGCAAGGCATTCTACAACATGGCAGAGAAAGTAGAAAAACTATTTGCAGAGTATGAGAAGACCATCAAGCTTGAGAAGAAATATACAGATGATCATGGATCAGTAAATCATGATCATGGTGGAGAGGAGCCCCCTACCTCTCCATATTCTAGTGAAAGTTCCTCTTCTTCTCATCATTCTCATATACATCATATACATACATCTAAGAAACCTTTCCTTAAACTATATGTAAAGTTTGACTTTTCCATGTATAATGGAGAATGTAATGTAGAAAATCTCAATAATTGGATTAGAAAAATTGAGGTCTACTACCAGATTCAATAGATCAATAAATATGAGGAAAATATCCAGTTGGCATCCATTTGACTGGGTGGCACCACTCTCGTTTGGTGGGAGAGAAAATTGCAAGGAAAAAAATATGTGGGTAACCTTCTCTCCTCATGCTCAAATTTTATTTCTGCATTGAAAAATTAGTTTTACCCCTTGGGCTATAAGCAAAAGGAATTAATGGAATGGAAACACCTAAAGCAAGGCAATGGTTGAAATGTGCAAAACATCACTGAAGAATTTAGAAAATAAGAATTGAACTTAGAAATTTTATTAGATTGACCAGAGATTGTAACTAAGTATATCAATTCTTTACATAGTTACATAAGGAATTCATTATTATTATTTGAGTCTAGCACTATCGATGAGGCCAGTGTTAAGGACATGTACCTTGAAATCAGGGGGATGCATGAACAAAATGACCACCCAAAAAGAGCCGCAACAACAAAGAGAAGAGGAGTAAAGCCCTCTTGTACACGTTGTGAGAAAGAGGGAGATGACAAAGAGAATTGCTGGAAATTGCACCCTAAGCTAAGACCTAAGAGAGATGATAGAAATGAGAAGCAGAAGAGAGTTTCCACCATGCAACAAGATCAAAAGTGTGAATTGAAGGAGGATGGGAAGGTCACGGTTGCAGGATTTTCACGAGGTAGGCGAATTGTGTTGGGATCATATTCCAGTGACAAAAGGAGGATTGCATCTATTGGAATCACAACAGATGGGCCCATTGATTTGGGTTCTGATTGGGGCAATGAAACAAAAATTTCAATAGATGGTGTACCAAAGATGAAAAGGACAACCAATGTGGAATGGCTCCAGGAACTTGAGGATATCAATCAAAGCATTCAAGTAGAGAATACTGGGCTAAGGAGACTCCTAAAGGAAGTAGAAAAGGAGAAACAAAGGTTGCTACACAAGTTGCAAGGTAAGGACGATGCCTTGGAAAAGCTGCAGCATAACCACCTTGACATATAAAATGATTCTTCAATTTCATATACTTCTCATGATGATGATTTCACTGCTTTTGAAAAACACACTACAGGAATCAAATCCAAACAGTTGAAGGAAATGGAGTATCAAGGGAAGGGCCTCGACGTTCATGGACAAGGCATCTTAAACCCCATAAAAGTAGAAGAATTACCCCATCATGCAGGACTTTGGTATGTCAAGAAGTAGATTGGGGAATGCTCAAAAACAACTAGCGACCCATCAACGACAAATGATGTGAGAACCTCATCACATTCTATGGACAGTGAGGGATCCATGAACACTCAACAAAGGCACATCAGGAGGAAGCATTCCATGATGATCCATAATGTTTGGAAGAGGAAGAATCATTGCAACAAGGATGAACACCAAAAATCTGCATGTCAAACCCTTCAGGCACAAAAGGCACCCATGAACAATTTAGTCATCAAAAATATTTCAGAAGAAAATACACCACAGGAATATGACCCATTTACTTTATTAAGTAAAATATGGTTTTTTTAGAGATATTAGCTTGTTATCACCAAATTGTACAAATCATGTGTTGCGAATAAATGTAAAAGTGATGATGTGTTTTCCATCACTTCAAAATGCAACGATGATGTTTTTGGCCTTTTCTTATGAGTAGTTGAGGTATTGGTTTCTTTTTTTTAATCCTTGACCAAAGAGCGTGTGGTATAAACTCTTGTAAAGTGTGGGATTTTTGCAGTCACATATGGTTTGTATATGATTACAAAGGATGTACCAGATTTCTATGTAGGTGATTGAGAGTATGGCTTGGAAAAGAAACTGACAGTGTGATGGATGTGACAATGCTTTTGGTGGTCCAAAACCTCCACAGTGGGGAGGATTGATCTAGGAAGATCTCAAAATACAAGTGGCATTAGAAATGGCCAGAAATTCAAAGTGGTAGGATTGCTCTCGAACTAGGTTTAGATCGAAGTGTGCATCATTCTGAATCTAATGGTGTGAACGATGATCTAATCTCAGGTCATATGAACAAGTTACAACAATTCAAAGTTGTGGTCAAAGTTTGCAGTGGGCCAACTTAAAGTGATTTACAATTTGAATGACACCAGGGCATAGAAACTTAGCTCTTGAGAGTGGGAAATTTTTTTGTAAGGTTAGTTTTCCTAATAACCCCTAAATCGACAAAAATCAAATATGGTTATATATATATATATATATATATATATTAAAAAAATTTGGTGGTGAGATGCCCCTACCCCCCCTCCCCCTGCCACCCGCATGAAACCATATCATATATAGAAGAGGAAGAATCATTTCAACAAGGATGAATACCAAAAAATCTACCACTACCTTATATAAAAACTCATTTTTGTAGAACGCGCGAGGTGGAGGGGGGGGGGGGGGGAACGGAGTGGAACCTCGATTGGATTTGAGGTCAAAACCATTTCCAAGGGATCTTGAGCGGCATCAAAAATATTCCCTAAGATGCAAAACTTTCCAGTGTCGGTTTTGGAAAATTTTATGTCTATTCTACACCTCTCAGTGACAAGAATTCAATACTAGCGTTAGTTTATGTATTTGGGCTCTCCATTTTTTGAGCATTTTCCATATTGGAGGTATAAGGATCATTTATGTAATTTTTTTTTGTACTTATTTTTCTTCTTGGCACTTAATGAAGGAAGGCCTCCCCACTTTTGAAAAGTTCCCAAAGACGTATTCCAAATTAGAAAAACTCTGTAATCAATTCCTTGTGTCATCTTTTCATGCTTTCATGTTCTTCTTCTCTTCACTTATGTGCACTTTAAGTTTTGATGGTTAGCATGCTTCATTACAAGTAATTCTTAATCCATCATTAAGAAAAAGATCTTGGATCATCATGCTCATACCTGTTGTATGTTATTATTTTTATCTTGAGCCTTTGAACCATAACCTTTATAATAAAATGGCACTCGAAACCCCTCTTCTTCACAAATGAATTCTTTGGTTTGGTTGTACATTTTCCTTTATTGTCCTCTAGACCATATGAGCAAGCATAACTACATAACAAATTTTAAGAATTCAAAACATATCAAAAATAATAAAGCATTATTAATACCAACATATAAAGATACTGATAGTTGCCATTATAGGGAAACACTACCCCTTAAGCTTGGATACTCGGTTTAGACTGGAGTTTTGTTTTTTCATCGAGAAAAGGTATATGGAGCCTCTAGATACATTTCATCTCCTTTAATGAATTCATACACTCTATGTAGAGGAATTTTTGCATCTCAATATATACTCATGTTGGCCTTAGCTTCTTCAGACCAGACTAAATATTTACTAGAAAATATGATTTTCTCTTTAGGACCTTGCACCTCAAGGCCCATTACATCCTTCTATTTCATTTCCATTTTGTCTCACTATCTGCAAAAAATAAGGAAACATATTTTACCTGTAAACATTTACAAGTAAAAAAATCAATGAACCCGACTCCCTCACATCATGTCCAAAATATTTCACTCTCGCTTGCAAAGAAATATCACAAAGGGGATATTTCTCTTCCTTATTTCCTAGAATTTATGGAATAATAGAACTCTGCATAATGGACATAACAACTACTCTAAGCTCTATTTTTTTGGGGGGAAGTGTTCATAAAAAAATCTCATGTATATTTGAATGATGGGCCTTGGAAAAACTCTAAAATGTGCTTGAATGATGGAAAATATCTCAATTATCTACCCTATAAACATAGATTTTTGAGTATTGTGAAGGGATCACCCACTGGCAGGCACTCAGGGCCATTATTTTGCAAATGGAACTAGTCTTAATCATTTTCTTGAGCATATAGTCGGGTTGATCAGATTTCATATCGATACTTTTAAGTAGTAATTATATATATGGACCACTGAAATGAAATGGCTATTTATTTTTGGAACTAACTTTCTTCCTGGCTACTACTGTTAGTGTTTTTGATGTTCTTGAATTCATCTTCATAAGTGAAATTAAGATTTTTTTGGTTCCTTCATATACTGAATGCGATTATTCAAAAAACTCAGACAATGTTGAACATAACCACTAACTTGTAAATTTAGCATGAATGAGATCAATCAATTTCCACCTCAACTCTTCTAGATTGGATATGAAACATCAACATGGATCTCTAGTTGTAGGCTACAATCCAATTTCAAGATAAATATCATGGTCAAATATGAGCCTAAGTTGGGACAATTTATGAAAATAATTAGGAAACAAACCTGCACACTCATCTGATACATGATTAGCAAGTGCTAGTAAAACATACATCTCCACTGCACCTTCATACTCTAATTGTAAATTAACTATGGATTCACCCTTAATTGTTTCCATGTCCTTATTATTTACTACCTTAACTAAAACATTAATCAATAGTCATCATGTAACTTTAGATGACACTTAGTAGCTTGAGGTTCTCACTACCCAAGCTAAAGAAGACCAAGTCCCCAACTAAAAACTCTACCTTAATTCTATCATGATGTACCCAATATTTCATTCTTTCTACTGCATTTTCAAATAAATGTCAGTAATATCCAATTTTTCTTTCCATCCTTCCATGAACCTTAAGGTCAATGGTTTTATGTCATAGTATCCTTGCAAAACTATGAGGGGTTACAATAATTACTATCCATTTTCTAACACAAATGAACTATAACCTATAGTAAAAATCCTCTACATGTTATAGCTAAACTCGATTGCATCCAACCTACAATAATGCTAGAAAATGGTGATATTTAAGTGGCATTGCGAAGTTATAGTTTTCTTACCTTGAAAAAAAATTGTTATTGAATTTGAGGGGTCAATAATGTGATTCTAGGTAACCATGTATTGATGTGATCATTGCAAATAATTAGGCATCTAAACTACACACTCATCTAATACATGATTAGCAAGTCCAAGTAAAATATGCATCTCCACTCCACCTTCATACTCTAATTATACATAATTATGGATGTAACCCTACTTGTTTCCCTATCCTTATTATTGACTACCTTAACTGAAGCATTAATCCCTAGTCATCAGGTCATTTTACATGTCACTTCGTGGCTTGACATGCTCACTACCAAACCTAAAGAAGACCAAGTCCCCGACTAAAAATTGTACCTCTTAGTGGTTGTTTGATTTTTTGGTTACAAATGTTTGTTTACTTAGGTGCTACACTGGTGTTCTATGATGTTACCGACTAGGAGAGTTTTAATAACGTGAGGCAATGGTTGAATGAGGTTGACTATTTTGCAAGTCAGAATGTGAACAAGTTACTTGTTGGAAAAAATTTCGATTTGACTGCTAATAGAGCTACTGATTATGCTACAACCAAGACATTTTGAATGAGATTGGTAGGATTTCATGATGATGATTGTTCAGATAAAAAAACATGTGTATTTTTTATGATGTTTTCTAGCCAACAACAAGTTCCTATATCATATGATAGTGTTGTTGGATGTTTATTTTCAATATGTGATTTCTATAATGTGTAGTGTAAACCTATCTACTGAATCCTAATAAATCATAGCCATAAATTGGTTGGTCAAGTTTCTCCAATATAAACATCGATGTTATGGATGTATTTTCCCTTTCTCCCACTAAATGTTTCAAGATATGCTCATGCTTTTTGGAATTCAATATATGTCTCTACAATATTTGTATTTCCCAACCGGTGGGTTCGATCTTCAAAAATAAAGGTTCCATAAGAATCACTACAATTGCTTATTTAATACAAGACTCATTAATATTTTCATCATTTGAATTGTTGATTATTTTTCTTCAATGGGTTAATAGGACTACACGACAACAGAAAGGAACTTGTGAGATTCAACTCCACATGTTCCTTACATAAACAACTTAGATAGATTGAGAATCAAAGTGGTTTTCTGCTGGAAAACAAAATTTATTCATAGCTGCATATTATATTTCACATAGATAAGGGGTCATTAAAACAACCATGAGGGAGGATAATTCCACAGGTATAGAAAGAAATCAAAAAAAAAAAAAAATAGCTTCAAAATTATACAGAAGCTCACTCCCTCATAGTCAACAACCCAAAGGATTTTTGCTGAGAATTAGTTGCCATATTGTTTCAAACCTATGAGAATTAGTAAGCTTGGTGAAGTCAACATGAATGGGCTCAATCAATTTCCACCTTAAATCTTCCAGATTGGATCCATAAAGTCAATATGGATATCTAGTTGTAGCCTATAATCCAATTCCAAGATCAATATCATTGTCAACTATGAGCCTTAGTGGGGACAATTTATGGAAAGAATTAGGCATCTAACTTGCACACTCGTCTAATACATGATTAGAAAGTGCTATTAAAACATGCATATCCACTCCATTTTCATACTATAATAATCGCTACAAAATGTAAATAATTTTGGTGTGTCATTTCTCTAGTCATGAAAAATAATTTGCAAACTCATCCAACACATTTCCAATTCCTAATGGAATAGGAATCTCCACTTCACCCTCATCTATTTCTCCAATAATTTATACAAGAATTTAAGACTTTGGGTGCCTCAACCCCGTAGTCATGATCACTATAGATAAATCCTACAGCTTTTGTATAACCTCATTTTTATTTTGTACATAACTCGGTTCTTTTATCCACCATTACTACCTTGTTTTCAAATGACATGAAAACCAACTACATTATCCCTATGAATTCCTAAACAAGAATAACTTTTAAGTCATCCATCTATAATATGTTCATGTCTCCAAGGCCCTTCCACTAGTCTAATTGTACATGAACTATGGATGAAACCCTAGTTGTTTCCTTATCCTTAGAATTGACTACCTTAACTGGAATATTACATGATCCAAATATAAGTTCAAGTTCACTTACTAAACCCTAAGGCCCAAGTTCATTACAATCAAACATGAATTCTAGTTCATTACAAGTATATTCCAATAAGAGATACAAATCCTTCAAAACTATACCAGAGGTAAGACAAGTATTGGATTATTTTTCAGATTGTAAAAATCAGAATGTAATCGAAGAATAACATATTGATATAAAAAAACATAGCACCACACAGTGATTTTTGTAACTTCTAGATGGAAAATCGCTTAGATCATTCGAATATTATGAGAGTGAGATATCAAAAATGAATTGTATTTCATTAAAAGTATATTCCAATACTAAATATATGAACAAGTGAGAAGGAAAAAGGAGAACAAGCACGTAGAAGGAGGACACACAAAAAACCAGTAACACATGAATCTTGGAAACCTTTCAAACTTTTGTAGAGAGCAAAATATATCATCTTGAAATGCCCACAATACAAAAAAGTTTTTCCCCCAAGAGTTATAAAGTATTTTTCCTTCATTTTCATACATTATATAAATATACAAAACTTTAAGATCTATAATATCTAGGAAGGAAATAATATAGAATTACAATCATTTCATGATAGAATTTACTATAAAAAGTCTATCCCTATTGAAAAAAAACTCTTACCAAGAAACACTATCTTGGAATGGCCTATGTTGCCTCTACAAGGAGTCTTAGCTTGTCCTGTTTTTAGATTTCCCTCAAGGCTCCTGCTCTTTTGCTTTTCTTGAGTGGGGTCTTCTCAGATGCTAGATCATGTGGCACCGATTCTGTTAACAACCCATCCTTATCTCTAGCAAGCTCATCTTGATTTTCATCTTCAATGAAAATAGGCTCGTTAAGCTTGGGATTCAGTTTAGCTTTAAACCCCAACCTTAGTTTGTTCGTGGGTCTAGTTCAATCCCTCATTTCATAATTTGTTCTAGGGTCAGGTTCTATAGGATATTCATCCTTCTTTTGGCCTTCCTCCATGGTCTCATTTCCATAGTGTCTTGGACTTCTAACATGTGTCCTCTAGTCCTTCTATAAATCCTAGAACACCTAGGGTTTTTTCTCCTACTAGTTTTTTATGTTGTTTTCCAACAAGGTTTTGAATTCTCTCGACATGTATAGCAATAATTTTATTCTTCTTATGCCTTCTCGAAAAGGGGTGTCCCATTGTCCTCCTCAACTATGTGATTTCTTGTTCATTTCATGGGTGTATAGCATCTTGATCAAACCATGACGATATACATCATGTGGGTACCATACACTCCTTTTTCTTGCAGAGGAAACCATCTTCAGAAATCTTTCGTGAAGGTAAAAATGTAGTTTCATCATGTTAAAACCATCTAAATGTACAAGAAATCGCATATGGTATAAGAAAATTTTGGAAAAACGACCATCACATGTTACATAAAGTTAAATCTTCCTCATATGATCAACCCATTCTAGCTTTAAAATATTTATGTGCACCCTAAATTCTAGCGAGGGTCATGGTTGTCATCCTTCACAAAATAATTTAGATTTACTCCTTGCACCATGTGTCTCTTAAAAAATATTTTCCCCTCAACTGGTGTTTTATTTTCCTCAGTGATGCTTTCTTCTCTTACTTGAAATAGAAACCCCTAAACCCTAGTGTTATTGCTACCAAAAAAGACAAAGAAATAACTGGCGAGCTTAAGATCATACTTGATGAAGAGCTGAAAAATCGGCTCCCAGCCAACTACTTTGAAAATTACAAAAATGTCAGGCCCATACACCTGTAAGAGAATTGATCCATCTAGCTCATAACATTTTAGGCGGCCACTTTTTCCTATCTGTCGAGGTATAAGGTTCCAATACTTGACCAATTCAACGTTTTCCCTTTGCTTTCTCTACTTCCTTAGAAATGGTTACTAACGCCTCGAAAATGGTTGTCATTGCCTTAGATTTGATGAACACTTGTTTTCATGCACTTGGTTGCCACTGACTCAAGTTTAATAAACACTTTATTTTCATGCACTTGGTTTCCACCCTCAGATTTGATAAACCCTTGTTTTTCATGCACTTGGTTGCCACCGACTCGAATTATCAAACACTTTTTTTTCATGCACTTGGTTTCCACTGCATACTCTACGGCTACTTTATCAAACATGAAATATACCAGTTGTACACTTGGTTGCGAATGACTCAGATTATCAAACACTTTCTTTTCATGCATTTGGTTGACACTGCATACTGTAGGGCTACTTTATCAAACATGAAATATAATAGTGTGTACAACAGTGCCGAAAAATCATCTTGCAATTATTTTTATCTTCAAATATTCTTCAATTTTTGTTAAAGGAGAATTGCAATATGGGATAATATCAATAACAATATGCTATGAGATAATATCAATAAGTACATCTTTCCTCATTATAATTCCTTACTTCCTGACTATTCCCCCTTTTGGTTTGTGGTTTCAATCATGAATAAGGTGGAGACTGCAATCATTTCCTCCTCTCTTATGGTTGTAGTTGGGTTAATTGTCTTTTATTCACACCTTGGAATTTACTAGATTTCCCCCTTTTCCCTCAAACTATAGGAATCTTTGGACATTCATCCTTTCAATAACTTATAAAACTCATCAAAGAAAACTAAATTCCCAAGCACATGTGGACACCACAAATCAAGGGATAAATCAGTTAAATGCACCCACTCAACAACGATAGTTATAACCATGGTTGTTGGATTGGGTTATGAGAACCTAGGTGAGATGTAAAAACCACTTTTTCCATAAAACATTGCCCCTCTTGAAAGGACATGTGGCATGGGGCCCTAAAAATTCATAAAGGAAAAAACCTTTAAAACATAGAAGAATGTTAAAATTTATGGACCATGTTTTTATAATCCAATCATGACGAACTACAGTGACAGGCTACATCCCATTAAACACGTATATGAGTCCATGGGTTTTATAATGAATAATGTATTCAATAACCCCCTATATCTATAATTTTACCACTTAACTAACATTGAAAACTCTCGTGTATGGAGCCAAAGGAGAGGAGGAATTCCATTTCTAAAGGTGTGCCTCTTCATGACACACCAATACATTGGCATAGAAATTTCCACATAGTGTCTTACTCACAAATGACATATTACCTTATCAAGATGAATTTAGTTGCTTTCCAATAAATAGGAGATGTCGTTGGACATGAATCCCCTCCTTAAACCTAGGTTTGTACTTGTGAAGTAGTAATAATCTAAAGTAGCCATGAACAAAGTGATAGTGCTTTGAGTTGGTCTTCTCACGATGATTAAAAAAAATGTGGCCAATCCAAACTAGAGTTTTGGACTATGACTGATCCTTCCCTTGTCTCTCTTATATTTCCATGTCAATTTTCCTTTTTCTAACACATTTATTATCATTCACTTTTCTTGTGGATATTGTAAGTGATAAATCTTTATAAGCTGTAGTATATAAAACTATTTTTTTATGTAAGCTCTACTAATTTATTATAGTCCAACTACTAGCAAGTAAGTCCCATGGGGCATCCTTGGAGAACTTACACTCTACAAAAAAATTCAAGTACAAAATAAAGTATATTTCAAGCTAGTGGAAATAGTACCTATATTTTCATAGACAACCTTACTCTAAGGACTACCAAAAGAAGTGGATCTATCTTAGGGAGCTACTCTAATCTGCTATAATCCCTCCCCTAGTATACTACTCTGAAAATACAATGGGAAGAGAGAATAGAGATTAGAATAATATATTTATTCCTTTAGTGTAAGAACTACTACTAGTGGTTTTCCTAAACTCTACTTGCTTTAGTCCATCCAAAAACTACTAATTGTTGAACCCTTAGTTAAACTGAGAGGGGGGGGGGGAGTGAATCAGTTTAACACATTCATGGGCTTTTAAAAATTTTCCCTTAAAACTTATTTACACCTTCATTTCATGATCAACTTAATATGTGAGCAATCTTAGAATGTGAGCAGCAAGTATTAATATAATGTAACAACAGATTTAATATGAGAGCAGCAAGTATTAAGAAGATGAGATAAACCATATCAACACATAAACATCATGCACAAAGACACCAGATATAAGTGGAAACCCATAAAGGGAGAAAACCACATCTTATTATTGTTGTGATGAAAATGCAAGCTCCAACTCCCTCTCACCACTAATTTTCTGTAGGCACCGACCTACAGGAGGCTCCTACCTCAATTCTGCAAGCTACAACTTGCAAGGAAGCTCCAACTCCATATAAGTGGAAACCCATAAAGGGAGAAAACCACATCTTATTATTGTTGTGATGCAAAGGCAAGGTCCAACTCCCTCTCACCACTAATTTTCTGTAGGCACCAACCTACAGGAGGCTCCTACCTCAGTTAGCCACAACTGACATCTATCAAGCTACAACTTGATAGGGAAGCTCCAACTTCCTTACTCTTTCAAAAGGAAAACACTTGCTGATTTACCTTGGATATCAGCTCTATTTTGTACCATCTTCTCTGCTATTCATCAATTATCATATCTTCCCTGTAACATCTCTACATCTTCTCAGATTCTCTATCAGCTTCTCCTTATTTTCTGCTCAGCTCCTCCTTCTTCTCTGCCTCACTGCTTCATTTATGCATTCTCTTCACTTACTCTCTTACCTTTTGTGCATATCAATGTGATATTATATATAGAGTTCATCACATGACTCTTTACATTCTTCAAGGAATTTGAAGTGAATAGTCCTGAATTTTTGCCTTCTGCCTTCTCATTTCTTTTACCTGCTCATTCAGAAAAATATAACTGTAGGTACCAATTTAACATCACATTGGGATATTTGTTCTCTTCCGTAGACTTGCCAATTCATCACAACAATATAAATTAATTAAAACATTTACATTTAACCTTTTCGGTTACATAAAAACAATTTCACTCAGCCCATTTTCTGGCCTTTGGCTTTGCTGGTTTTGTCTTTTTCTGCTGCTATTAAGAAGCTGTTCTGCATACTCTATTTACTGCTACTCTGTGCACTAGTGCATGTACACCTGTCAAGTTCATTCCTGTGCATATTCCTGTTCACCGTGATTGTGTGTCTGCTGTATATATAGCTGCTTTTCCAAGTTTATCCTCAAATAAATATAGATCTGGGAAATGTCTGTTCTTTATCAATATCTGTGCTTGGGCTACCTACTTACACACTCTCTGTCCATATAATATATTTCTAAATCAAACCCCTTCCAGCTTTATGGATTACTGCACATTTTTCTGTAGCTCTCTCTCTCTTTCGTTGCAGTTGTGTAACCACTGCATACAAGTAACTGTGCAATTCAACTCTTGGCGTTATACAAATAATAAAACGTTTTAATACTTAGAACCCTTACGAGCCCACTCGTTGAACTTGTTCTATCACCTGATGCGATGCATTATTGTCCACATCTTGGAAATGTGAATGTATTGTTTTGTGTATACACATATGTGCCACGATGGTTTCCTTTCCTCTTAAACTTTGGATTAATTAACTTGGAGAAAACTTGTTCTTAGTCTTATCTTCTGAATGGACCCCACATGCCAGCTATACTCCACTCGTGACCTTTCACATATTTCCGATTGCGATTAATCACTGTTCATTTTGATGTGCCGATGCGATTAGGATGGAACTCAAACATAGAAAAACCACAGTTTATACAACCATCGAGTCTGGAACTCAATTTCAATTTCAATCTATTGTTAACCTGTTCCACTGTCAATTTTTAGATGCGATTGGGTAAGGGTCCCACCATATAAGGCTTTGGTTGTATTAAGGCTGAACAATAGATCGCCTTTCATATATGTATATAGTATGTTTTGGACCTTTGTGTATGTAATGCATTGCATACATATAGGCTTTCCGCTTCAGCTTTAGTGTACCTTCCAGCTGGGGTAATGATTCTCGAAATTTATGAAGGAGGGGCTCCCACACTATATGTATAAGATATTCAGTCAACACTTAATAGTTCAATAACCCAAGGGTTCTCTGCCAATGCGATGAATGAAACAATAGTTATAAAACCATTGAAATACCTTGTTACATAGAAATGTTCGCTCTTTACTTGTAGAAGTCTGAGTGTTTTTGAAACTTTGGATTAAACACCCAAGTTATAATATTATTCCACAACATATATTAATTTGACTACCAAACTTATTTAGCTCTCGGACGGAGTATCCCTTTCTTCTGCCTTGGCTTAAGTCGCCCTTCTCATCCGACCGCGGAGAGCACGTCGCCTTGCCCCGTGTGATTCGACGGATATCGCTTGGATTGACTGCACGATATCCGTAGTGATGGTGGTTCTCAAATCCTTTCGGGGACAGCTGTCACCCGGCGTGGCAGGAGATCGTGCTGATTTTCTAATTATCGCTTGCCAGAAGCCAGGCGGTGCGATGAGGCTGACTTGCCTTTACTATTCACTCCAGTCCGTTCTGGTCAGATCTTTAACTCAGGGTTCTGCCCACTCTTTAATGTATTATTATAATTAAACTCTGCCTTTAATTTATTTCTTATCCTACCTTCATGATTCCAGCAGAAAGGAAGAACAAGTTACCATTCTTCATTTTCTTCATGGCTAACTTAGGTTCCGTCTCAAGAAAGGCAATTCCTTGCATTTACAGTGCTGCCTGTGACTTGACTACCACACTTGCGGGATGGCTCTTCCATCGACTTTTTGGAAGTTCGGGTTCTATTCCTAATTCTCACCCATATGCAGAGTTACAAATTTACCCCTTTATACCATGTTCATCATGCAATCCTCAAGCATCCGTTCCACCTATCTTGTAATAAAACTCACATTCCGACCAATCTTCAACTCCCTCTGTTCTTCTTCACTTTTCGAATTCTGGAATTAATTCCAGTCTCTCTCTTGTATCAACGAACCTTTCAGTGATCGATACACATCAATACATATACAACCCTTCTCGGCTTTAATTGCAAGTTTAATACTAACCCTGCACTTAATCCTCAATTCCTCCACCATATACATGATTCACAATTTAAATCCCTTTGTACAGAGTTTACATTGTCCACAAAACCTGAACATTTTATTCATACTTTCATAAACAATTCCAGCATTTAGTACATGCATGACCCAGTTATATAGTTTAAACATCACTGGTTCTCATACAAGTTCTTATTGAACTCAAAGCTCTTTCACATAGAATTCTTGTATCAAAAATATCCATATAATACTGAAACCAATCCTTCTACATACACAACTTAATTTACTTACACAACTGCCTCTGCTTCATGTCTGCTACTTTGCCTTATTGCTGGTTCAGGTACTCCTCCTTTTCCATCCCCTTTTCCATCAATGACAACATTTCCAACAGTCTCCCCCTTTGGCATTGATGGCAACACCTCCACCAATAATCCAATGCTTCCTCTGCCTATCTGCTTTTCCTCCCCCTTTGACATCAATGGCAAAGGGTTGCTCATTCCATGATGCGAGTCTTTGCTCTAAATTGTCTTTAAGATTTTTTGAGGAAAAGCACGGATTATTGGACTTGAATATCTGTTACTCCATAATTGATACAATCCCAAGGCACTGACTCCTTTCACTTGTATAACGTTGAAAGTGAGGATAATGACACTTCATAGAACACATTGTACCAGCTTTATCTAATCATAAATGCATCATTGGATCAAACCTTAAAGATTTTGAATGCCCCATGTAACATATCAAGCTTGCTTCAGCTATACTTCAGCATATATTATAATCTTCATCTGCGATGCATATCTATTGAAGAAGGTTGTAGTTGGAGTCTATCTTCTTCTGCAATAATCATCTGTAGTACAACATTTGTTCAATTGTGATGAAGCCAATATGTCTTTTATAGCTGTGGTTCATTTTTCTTGCCTGTTGGTGATGATTTGAGCTAGGATGCTGATAATAGTATTACACTTAATAGCTGCAGGTCCTTGTTACTGATATGATCAATGAATCAACCAGAATTTTATCTAAGAGATCAAATGCTTTTACTACTTGCATAATGTAATTTCAAAACAAATCCTTGAGACTAGATACATTCAGTTTATTAGTCAGTCTCACTTATCAATCATGCACTTTCCTTTATGACATAAGGAGGTTATGTATGTCAATGATCAATCTCTTTTTAATGATCAACTTCTTTTCAATGGTTAAACATCAACAATTCCTTGCTGCTGAAGTATGCTTGTGATTAATCAATAACAGACTTTTGGGCTTCAACTGTTATATTAACACAACTATTTTGTCATGATGATCTTCAACATAAACATCTTCAAGTTGTTTGATTGAAATCTCAACAAACAGACTTCACACAGTTTTATGAATGATCTTAAGACAGAGGCCTTGAAGATATGCATGTGTTGTCTTTCGGAAGGCATGTAGTTATGTATAGAAGTAGATACTGCTTCAATGCTCAATATAATCCTTCTAGTGTAAACCAGATACTGATCCTTTAGCACTACTACTGACCTTTTCATGCTGAATGCAGATAACCCTGGGAATTTTACCTTGATGCATTCTTGCCATAGTCCTTTGATCCTGTGGACCTGTATCATACTGCTGCTTCACTGATAATGCTTGGTAATCTATTGATAAGCATGCTTCTTGTACCGAAACACCAATTGATATTACTTTGATAAACCATGCAGAGCTTTCACTTTAGCTAGCACATGAACCCATAGTTTCTACTATTGATCTTTTCACTGTTCACACAACAACCATCAATATATTGAATTAGGCCTTGGCATAATTAACCTGCTACTTATTCTGTCATCCTGATTTGAAAGAATGTCACTGAATTTCATTTTCTATGACAGTTCCAGAATCATTGCTGCTTTATATATTGCTTTATATACCAATTCAACTGTTCTGACATGATGATCTTCGGGAAGAAATTTTCAATTTCTTTGCTTGGAATCTTCATGGGTAGATCACTCTCTTAACTGTACTCCTCCAAGGGACATTTTCATAGATGAAGGAAGTAATGATACAATGATGATAGGCTATTTTCTTACTCATCTTTCTTAAGGTGAATCATTGTTCATACTAGCAGAATGTTTCACACTGTGATCATCACTTAATGTGCTGATGTCTTCTTAACTTAGATGATCATGGCTAATGTTTCCTGTCTACCACCATGGTTGCTTGTTGTCTTTTCTCCTTTCATTACTCTGTCAGCTATTGAATGCTTCAGATATTCTTCTTCCTCTCTAGTTCTCTTGTTAGAGGAATTTTTTCCTTTTCTTTATGATATCATCATTGTTCTAATTTCATGGAGCTCTTCTTAGACTAATTTTTTGTGGGGACTACATATGAACTTCTCTCCCTTTGAGATGTTGCTTCATATCTATCAACTGGTTGGATATTTGCTTTGTTTTCTAGAGCAACTCCCCACGATACTATGATGTTTTCATTATGTTATTGAGATAATAGGCTCCCCCTTTCTCTTTTCCTTCCATACTTTATTGGGGTTCTTCATAATGTACGCACTTATTTTTAAGATTCTGATTTTTGTTTGATTAGGTTCTGATTTCATCATATGTTTGGAGTTCTTTAATGTATATGGCAGATTACAGTCCTTTGCTTTGTGACCAAGTTTGAGGCATACATAACATCTTATTTTATCATAGTACATTTGAGTTGATGTATAATACTTTGTTCCCCTTCTTGGATACATTTTACATTCAACAGATTTATGTCCAAAATTATTGCATGCATAACAGTAGCCATGGAAATAATTTGTGTACCTGGTGAAGGATTTTCTTTTCCATATGCTTGCTTGAGGGGTTCTTCTTTTTTGCTGCATCCTTTGCTGGTTGGACTGGGTTTGCTTTGTCTTACAATATGCTGCATTATGTCCTTGTTTGTGGCAGGAAAAACAAGTGGTATTTCCCATAGGAGGAAAGAACCTTCTTTGACTTCTTCCGAATTTATTCAACTCATCCTTAGGAGCATATGAGCCTTTACCAGCTGATTGTTTCATCCTCTCATTCTCTGTTATTTCATGTTGCTGCTTGATTCTATTTGTTTCTTTACAAATCCTGTTCTTGCTGGCTTCTATTTTTGTAGTAATCTGCTGAGCTGTTTCACTGTTCTTTATAGCTTTTACAAAAATGATTTTCTTGTTATCTTTTGTCTTGGACTTACTAGTTTCTCCTTCATATCCTATCCCAGTCTTTATGAGAGGTGACCTTTGTGCATTTAGAATCTGGTCCAATTTTCCAGAGCCTTTCATTAGTGGTGTATTCATTAATAGTTCTCTTTGGGCTTTTTCTTATTTCTTTCTTAAGCTCACTACTTCTTCTTCCAATCTTTCACATTCCTGACTTTTCTCTCTCATTTGTTGCAGCTGAGTGTCTTATACTTTCTTTGCCTCTTCAAGCTGTGTCTTCAGGCCAATAATTTTTTTCCTATCTTCATATTCTCTTTCATCAAATATTTGTACCAATCTCTTAAGGTATTTGTTTTTATTCTTCAATATTTCTATTTCAGTCAGAGTTGTGTCAAGTTTGGATTTTTCTTCAGCTGCAATTTCTTCATAGCTCTTACTACCATTCACACTAGTAGGTACCTCATTTGATTGAACATCTTCTTTTTGACATGAATTTCTCTTTTTCTTAATTCTCTTCTCCTTCTTGACAATGCAATCCTCAGTGTCTACTCCATGCATGAAATGCAGTCAATCCCAGATTTCTTTTGCTGAAGTTAAATCCATTATTAACTCAAGATCCTTGTTATGAAGATTGTTATATATCACACATTTTTCCTTGGAATTCCTCTGTTGTTCTTTCACCATGGGTGAGTCTTTGCAGTAACCATCACATACAAGCTTCCATACCTCTGGTTCATAGGCCATTAAACCTGTTTTAACCTTATCTCTCCATTCAGGAAAGTTTGTTGTACTCAACACAGGTACATTTTGATAGTCCATGACTCAACCATATCTCCTTCAAGTTATTAAACTTACACCAAAGGAACCGGCTCTGATACCAATTGTTGAAACCTTAGTTAAACTGAGAGGGGGGGAGGTGAATCAGTTTAACACATTCATGGACTTTTAAAACTTTTCCCTTAAAACTTATTTACACCTTCATTTCATGATCAACTTAATATGTGAGCAATCTTAGAATGTGAGCAGCAAGTATTAATATAATGTAACAACAGATTTAATATGAAAGTAGCAAGTATTAAGCAGATGAGATAAACCATATCAACACATAATCATCATGCACATAGACACCGGATATAAGTGGAAACCCATAAGGGAGAAAACCACATCTTATTATTGTTGTGATGCAAAGGCAAGCTCCAACTCCCTCTCACCACTGATTTTCTGTAGGCTCCAACCTACAGGAGGCTCCTACCTCAATTCTGCAAGCTACAACTTGCAAAGAAGCTCCAACTCAATATAAGTGGAAACCCATAAAGGGAGAAAACCACATCTTATTATTGTTTTGATGCAAAGGCAAGCCCCAACTCCCTCTCACCAGCGATTTTCTGTAGGCACCAACCTAAGGAGGCTCCTACCTGGGTCGGCTACAGGCGACATCTATCAAGCTACAACTTGATAGGGAAGCTCCAAATTCTTTTATTCAAAGGAAAACGCTGATTTACCTTGGATATCAGCTCTGTTCTGTACCATCTTCTTTGCTGTTCATCAATTCTCATATCTGCCCTGTATCATCTTTGCATCTTCTTAGATTCTCTATCAACTTCTCCTTCTTTTCTGCTCAGCTCCTCCTTCTTCTCTGCCTCACTGCTTCATTTCTACATTCTCTTCACTTACTCTCTTACCTCTTGTGCATATCAATGTGATATTATATATAGAGTTCATCACATGACTCTTTACATTCCTCATGGAATTTGAAGTGAATAATCCTGACTTTTCTTCTGTTACATTTTATTTCTGGCTCATTCAGAAAAATACTCTTTGTAGGTACCAATTGTGCAACATCATAGTGGGATATTTTTTTCTCTTCTGGCTGCCAATGCATCCCAACAATATAAATTAATTAACACATTTACATTTCACCTTTTAAAGTTTACTAGCTAATTTTATAGGCCATTTCGCCCTTGACTTTAGCAGTTTTAATATTTTCTACATTTGTTAAGCTTCTCTGCATACTCTATTTACTACTACTACGTGTGCCCCTACGCATACACTGTCGAGTTCATTCTATACATATTCATTCATGATTTATTATTATGTACTTTGTATATATAGCTGCTTTTCCAAGTTTATCCTCAAATAAATATAGATCTGGGAAATGTCTGTTCTTTATCAATATCTGTGCTCGGGCTACCTACTTACACACTCTTTTTCCATATAATATATTTCCAAATAAAACCCCTTCCACCTTTTTGGATTACTGCACATTTTTTTGTAGCTGTCTCTCTCTTTCGTTGCAGTTGTGTAACCGCTGCATACAAGTAACTGTGCAATTCAACTCTTGGCGTTATACAAATAATAAAACGTTTTAATACTTAGAATGCCCTTACGGGCCCACTCGCTGAACTTGTTCTATCTTCTGATGCGATGCATTACTGTCCACATATTGGAAATGTGAATGTATTGTTTTGTGTATACACATATGTGCCACGGTGCTTTCCTTTCCTCTTAAACTTTGGATTAATTAACTTGGAGAAAACCTGTTCTTAGTCTTATCTTCTGAATGGACCCCACATGCCAGCTATACTCCACTCGTGACCATTCACATATTTAAGATTGCGATTAATCACTATTTATTTTGATGTGCCGATGCGATTAGGCTGGAATTCAAACATATAAAAACCACATTTTATACGCCCATCGGGTCCGGAACTCAATTGCAATTGGAATCTGTTGTTAACCTGTTCCGTTGTCAATTTTCTGATGCAATTGGGTAAGGGTCCCACCATATAAGGCTTTGGTTGTATTAAGGTCGAACAATAGAGCGCCTTTCATATATGTATATAGTATGTTTTGGACCTTTGTGTATGTAATGCATTGCATACATATAGGCTTTCCGCTTTAGCTTTAGTGTACCTTCCAGCTGGGGTAATGATTCTCGGAATTTATGAAGGGGGGGTCCCATACTATATGTATAAGATCTTCAGTCAACACTTAATCATTCAATAACCCAAGGGTTCTCCGCCAATGCGATGAATGAAACAATAGTTATAAAACCATTGAAATACCTCATTACATAGAAATGTTCACTCTTTACTTGTAGAAGTCTGAGTGTTTTTGAAACTTTGGATTAAACACCCAAGTTATACTATTATTCCACAACATATATTAATTTGACTACCAAAATTCATATTTAAAGCTCTCAGGCCCACAGTATCCATATAACGTACCTTGGCTTAAGTCACCCTTCTCATCCGACGACGGAGAGCATGTCGCCTCACTCCGTGTGATTCGACGGATATCGCTTGGCTTAGATGCACAAGCGATAATGCATGATGAGGGGTGGTTTTCCAAAATCGCTCAGGGACACATGTCGCCCAGCGTATGGAATCGCGTTGATTTTATAATTACCGCTTGCCCGACGAAGGCGGTGCGATCAAAACCGGAAACCCGCCTTTACTGTTCACTCCAGTCACGGTCCCACGTTGCTCTTTAACTCAGGGTTCCGCCCACTCTTCGATGTATTATTATAATTAAACTCTGTTTTCGTTATTGCTTATCCTCTCTTCACTTAGTTCCATTTAAATGTGAACAATTACCATTTCTTCACGGCTAACTCAGGTTCCGTCTCACAGAAGGCAGTTCCTTCGTTTTACAATTCTATGTGTGTGACTTGACTACCACACTTGCGGGATGGATCTTCCATCGACTTTTTGGAAGTTCGGTTTCTATTCCTAATTCTTACCCATATGCAGAGTCACAAATTTACCCCTTTATACCAAGTTCATCATGCAATCCTCAAGCATCTGTTCCACCTATCTTGTAATAAAACTCACATTCCGACCAATCTTCAACTCCCTCTGTTCTTCTTCACTTTTCGAATTCTGGAATTAATTCCACTCTCTCTCTTGTATCAACGAACCTTTCAGTGATTGATACACATCGATACATATACAACCGTTCTCGGATTTAATTGCAAGATTAATACTAACCCTGCACTTAATCCTCAATTCCTCCACCATATACAGGATTCACAATTTAAATCCCTTTGTACAGAGTTTACATTGTCCACAAAACTTGAACATTTTATTCATACTTTCATAAACAATTCCAGCAGTCAGTACATGCATGACCCAGTTATAGCGTTTAAAAATCACTAGTTCTCATCCAAGTTCTTATTGAACTCAAAGCTCTTTCACATAGAATTCTTGTATCAACAATACCCATATAATACTGAAGCCAATCCTTCTACATACACAACTTAATTTAATTACACAATTGCCTCTGCTTCATGTCTGCTACTTTGCCTCATTGCTGGTTCAGGTACTCCTCATTTGCCATCTCCTTTGCCATCAATGACAACATTTCCAACACTAACCTTATATTAAGTCCCATGGTAGACTCTTAATAGAATTTCTTAGTCCACCTGCATTAAGAGAAGTTCCATGTACAATATACTACTTTATTTATTACATTACTTTCTTTATTCTCATTCATTTTCTAGCATTGTTGTAGGTGCTGGAAAATGATTTCCCATTCCCTACATTAGTGCTAGAAAACCATTTTTTAGCGCCAATAAAAATCATTTTCTAGCATTTTGTACAGAAGCTTTAATTTTTTTAGGAAGATAGCTATAACATTTTAAATCAAATGGATGTATCTCAAGGTTGAGTTGTAAATAAAATTTCAAACTTGAAGTACTTGTATTCCCATACTACCAAATCAACAACATGCCTTTGAAAAATGAGTCAAACGACATAATCTATTTGTGTTTACAATTAAATATAATTTAATATTTATTTAAACGCAACCATGTGTTTGACCACAACCTCTATATATCCCATGGATTTAAATCTCATGTTATAATTTCTGTTTTATTTGAAATATCGAGATAGCTTGAAATCCTATGATGAATGAAACTTTCATGGTCATAAACGATAAATCTCCCTATGATAAGATAACTAATGATACATTTTCACTTTATGGTTTAATTGACATAAATTGTGCATAAGTAATTTTGTCGAGATTTCTGTAAAATGTATCATTTTGTTTTAATATAAATTTTTTTCATGTTGAGGAACATCACATCTCATATTGTGATGGCATTCATGTGTTCCTATTTTTGCAGTATAGACTTGCAAGAGTAGAGAAAAATAATGAATGCAAGCTTCTTGGTGGTTTTGGTATTGGTTAAATTTGTGTTTTTTCATTGATGCAAGTAAGGAGACATTTTCGGATGTGATTAATGTTAGGCTTGGTGTCTATGTTGCTAATTTGATCTTGGCAAAAACAAAATAAAAGAAAAATTAAAAACCCTTAACCAACACAACAAGGTATTCTTGTGAACCAGCCAAAGAAAGATATTAACGTGAACAATGTGTTCTCGTACTGTAAATCCTAAACCTTGGTTCATCCTTCACTGATAATGGATGTATTCTATTCTACTGGATGAGGGTTTAAAAGTTGCTTACAATGGTTACCTCGTGACATAGACATCAGTTTCTTAACTTAGACAACGGTTTCCTAAGGGCTAGCATGCCTAATAAACAGACTGCCCGCATCAATACATCGTTGAAACTGGAATCCATTGGGTTGAAACGCACCACACAGGAAAAAAAAAAAAAAAAAAATTGAACACTGTTCCGCTCGAATTATTTACAAAAAAAATGTTTTTAAAATTGTAAATAGTTGTTACATCAGAGTGACAAAATGTTGTATAATCCAAATCGCTTTCCATCAATCCGGAAAGTTGATGCCATTGAGGTGTTTTAGTCAAACATATATCGTATTAAATTTCGACATTAGAGACTTATTTCCTTATTTCCTGGGCTATCTATTAGAACTAGTTAGGATTATGCTTACTTTAGTATATCTTGGATTGGGTTTGTTCAGGAAGTTGAGAGAATCTCTCAACTTCTCTCTCTAAAATTAGAATTATTTTAATTATATATTTGATGTATCTGATTATTGAAGATATAGAAAATAATTATTTGTGTGTGAATGCTGTGCGTTCCTGCTCTCTCACAATTTCTCATATGGTATCAGAGCCTAGCTGAGCTTAATCCCTCACGGGAGTGCTCAGAAAGATGAGAAGAAAATTGTGAGAATTGATTCTATAGGAATAGGATTTCGTGGGTAGATTACTGTGTGAATTTTTTGTATGTATTGTGTACGTATATGACATTGCAGGTAGCCAGCGCCGGGATGAAATTGTGACAGCATTTTGTGATTAGAGACAGTGGCATTTGTGTGGATTCTGGGCGGAAATCCACAAGCTGGTTCGTTGTGAGGTAGAATTAGTCCGTAACATGGGAAACTGCATCTCTATGCCAAATGCAGGCGTAAAAAAGGATGTTGTTACTGATTCATGAGGTTTTCCATTGGTATGCAAGCCTTCATTTCGATCTCTACCAAATTCCAAACCTAAATAGGTCACCAAAGAAGATTTTTTAAGGATGCTGGAAGATCCGTCATCTTATTGGGTGTATCTAAGGTTTAAAGAAGAATCTGACGTTGCCAACCAGTGCTTCTATGCTCTTGACATACAAGAAATGAGATATCTGCCTCTGCCCAATTATCCTATAGACACATATGCGAACACTACCAGTTCAGTCTTGTATAATAAGCTTTACGTTATAGGTGGTAGCAGAGGCATATACCCTTCCAATGATGTTCACGTGTTTGATCCAGTCTCGCATGTCTGGTCTAATCCAATTTCGAGCAGGGTCTATCGGCGAGCTTTTGTTGTGGCCTTGATGGATGGAAGAGTTTATGTGTTTGGAGGGTAACCTGTGCAAGATGAAGAATGGGGTGAAGTGTACGACCCATATAGTAATACATGGACGCCAATCCCGGGGTGTGACATGCTTAGGACTAATGGCATGGTTTATTACTCATCAGGAACATGTACTTGGGTATCATCTGAGTTGACCCAACTGCGTTGTTGGTCAACTATATGTAATAAGAGGGTAGATATATTTCTTGCCTTGTGTTTGATGGAAGCTGCAAATTTATTTGCGGAAGATGGAGGTTGCAATTGCTAGAAATTTTCGGGAGAAAGGTGCTATACTGCTAGAGAAATTAAAGCTGCTTCTTAGATATATATTATGTGACATTTGTTGTGAGATGTGTATAGTGCAGAACCAACTATGAACAATTTAGCATTATTTAAATTAGTCGTTCTTGATGTTCTACAGGGACGAGAGAAAAATTGACTAATTTGATTATGTGAATTTGTTATATGTTGATCTTGTTGTGCTACGAGCCAAGGAGCATCAGTTAGAGGTTACAAGAAGGTCAAGTTGTTAGATTAGCTCTTGAACACATTTAGTATTCAGACCATTTTCCTAGCCACTGATGGATAGCCGAAAGCGAAATATCCGACAGATGGTGATTGGTCCATAGGATGGTTCATCACTTGTCAGCTCTATCGCGGAAGCCCCGACGAGCCGAGTTGTCAATACTGTTGATCTTGCAAAGTTCATTATTGTTGGTCAGAAACAATGTATTTTAAATGGGTTGAATGGTAGCTTGAAAATGGTGGAGAAAAGAGCGTTTCCTATGAGATCTCAGAGTGGGTACAGATGTTAATGAAGACCAGATCAGACAAAGACACGAAAAGTTTAAAGTGTTGTAATTGTGATTAATTATATGTTTTGTAAAGTAAGCATTAAGGGAGGGTATTAGAATTAGTTAGGATTATGGTTACTTTAGTATATCTTGGATTGGGTTTGTTGAGGAAGTTGAGAGAATCTCTCAACTTCTCTCTCTAAAATTAGAATTAGTTTAATTATATATTTGATGTATCTGATTATTGAAGATATAGAAAATAATTATTTGTGTGTGAATGCTGTGCGTTCCTGCTCTCTCACAATTTTTAATACTATCACATATATTACTAAGTTAAATTTAAATTAGAATATGCCACCTAAAAAATAAACTTTGCCAACAACTTTTGGGATCGACAGAAAGCGATTCTGGATTAACAACGTGATAAGACATGAATAATCTTCTAACAAAACCAGATAGGTCTACCAGCTAATGGGTTAATGTAATCTATTGGCTTTTCTATACAGAAGTGGAATTGGAACTTTCTATGATTAAATCCAATATACCCGATACGCAAAAGTCAGTACGGTATGAATATTGACTGGTCAAGCTACAAATTAACACAATAGTATAAACATTCACAAACAAAAGTAGAAAATTGAAATGACTATCAAATAGTAGTTTTGTACAGCATTGAAGGCGGGTACGAATCAAGTTGATCTGACCATCATCGTGGCAGAGATGCATAGGAAAAAGTTTTCGACTAAAGGAAGTTGTCTACTGAGGCCTTGAAATAGCCTGGACGGCAGAGAATTGCCGGAATCCGGTCAACTACAACTCGAAAAATCATGTGCTTAGAATGTTTAGAATCTATTTTTGATGCTGGAAATGGATTCAGCACTATCAAAAACTTTTCGGGCACTCAAAAGATTACAGTTTAACAACTGTAAACAAGATTCTAGGCAAATCTTTGCCAGATTTTCTGAAAATCATTGCCGGATTCTAGGTGAAAACGTGACCTTGGCAAAGATGCATATGACAACGCTTGTCACAAATCAAGTGGTTCTGACCATCATCGTCGCAGATATGCATATGACAAGATTGACACTATTGGTAGATATGCATATCACAACGCTTTACATTATTTGGAATGCGCGTAGTCTAAGGCAGTGAAATGGCTTAAAATCCGGTAATGATTTTCAAAAAATCTGGCAAAGATTTGTGTCCAGAATCTTGTTTATAGTTGTTAAAATTTAGTATTTTGAGTGTTTTAAGGGTTTCTAATAGTGCTAAATTCATTTTCATTATCAAAAATGGATTCCAAACACTCCAACTACCTGATTTTTTAAATTTTAGTTGACCAGATTCTAGCAATTTTCAACCATCCAAACTATTTCACTTCCTGGGTAGACAACTCCATTTGAAATTTTCTTATGGTTTCTTCAGTAATGGACGTGATGGTTATAGTGCGTAAGTAATTTTCTGCTACACGCTAGTACCAGCGTTCAAATTTGAGCCCCTCTTGGTCTGTCAACCTCTGACATAAGTGTTCAAACTCTAGTCTCTCATAAAAATTTTCATTAAAAGAAATTCAATTTTAAATTTTATAAATTTTATACTCAACAATGAAAAAAATGAAGCTAAGGCCTTGAATTTAAATTTATAGAATTCACTAAATTTTATATTCAATAATGAAAAATAATTGAAGCTAAGGCCTTCAATTTCATTTTATAGAATTCACCAAATATATATGGAAAAAGTTACTTTTATTTATTTGATTTTTACTAATAATTAACTCAGAAATATCATTTACTGGTGTGATAAATCCTGGAATCCTCGTAAGAAAACTAAACTCATACATGGTAATAGCTTACTTAAATCTTTTGGCCAATCTCATTCTTAATATCTACAACACTCGATCATAATATATAGGTACAGGATAAATAAAAATGCATTAACAATATATCTATTTATTGGCTAACCCCACCTTCTTGTTGTAGCTACACATGCCATACCATCAATATTTGCAGGATAGTAAATAATAATTCATTAAGGCATCTATTCATATACTCTTTATATTTTATCGCTAAAATTGTGCAGGTAAGGCAATCGACATCTAAATAGTAACAAATGTTACTTCATTCAAAACATCTACCTTTCTACTATTCATCTTTTTCTTCTATAATCATGCATGTATCGGAATCTTTACCCTCTGAACAGAAATTACAGAAGGTATTTACATAACAGAAATTACTATTAATTCTAATGATTTAGAAATTACGATTAATTCTAATGATTCCAAATTCTCAGTTTATTTGAGAAAGATCCAATCGATTCTACCTATTCAATTTCTCATGGGTATTTCAAAGAAATACATATCAATTTTAATTATACAAAAACTCAGTCGTGCTAAATAAATATTCAGAATAAATACCGTAAACATATCTTTTAATCAACAATTTGGTATTGAAATTATTTTTGGAAAAGTACTAATTTACCAAACTTTCTATTGTAGCTCCTAGAGATAGCCTTGAGTTGCAAAAAACCAGTGCCTAAGACATCTTAAAATCATAGGTTAAATGTAAACAATTATAAGGATGACTCCGATAGAATATGAATAAAAAGAATAATGGTTTTGAAGGTTCAGGAATGGAGAAGACTTTGGAGTCTGATCCATGTGAATTACCCTATACTATAAGAGGGCTCAAGAGGTTGTATATCTTAATGGCTTTCAAACGGGCCAAGTATGAAACAATGAGCAGAGAGTTTCAAAATATGCAGAGGTGATGAGAAGGAAAGGAGGAGGAATCCGTACCAGACAGGCTTAAACTATTAAGAATATGTCTTCCTTGAACTCGAAGGAAATGACTGGGAGTGAAATATGACTCATATTAGAGATTTTTGGAGCGCGAATTAAGGAAGTGTAGAAAATTTAATACATGAGCGTTATAAATAAACGAATTCATGAATAAAAATTCCTACTTCCGATAGCTACATTACACAAATCATCAAAGCAACATAACATTGAAATATGATTACACATAAAGAGGAAATTACTGATAAACAAAGAGAAACAGATATATACTACTCATTTCCCCATTTGGAATCCAAATAAACAGCGTTGTATCATATTAAGTTCAAACAACTCTCCTAAATATGTATCTCAGAGCACAGGGAGCACAATTATACAAAACTACAGCAAAATTATCCAAAATTCAGAACCTTTCTTACATCTTTGAACTTCCTACATAAAGAGTTCCTATTGAGGGTTCCCGATCGAATAATGAGTCATGATCGGCCCACACATGTGAAAATCAAAATATCCTAACAAACTAACTGACCGTGCATCAAGTAATCACTCCTGTAACAGAAAATCAAAAGAGAATTAGGTGAAATGGAGATTTCACCAGCAAACATCATAATTAGAAAGGAAAAAGGAAAAAAATGATGTGCTTCATTTGCCAAATCCTAGAATCCTCCATGGGGACGGCGAGAAGTGACCGCGAACAGGTGGGCGGTCTCGTTTCCACCACTTGATTTCATATGCTGTGGAAGGACTCCACTCTCTAATTCTCATGATTCATTTTAACCGTAATGAAATGGCCAACAGTGTTGTGCGTGCCTCGCTCTTTAGTGGAGATTTCCTTGATCAACTGAATAAATCATACATGCGTTGTTCTGCCTAACTCCCATGCTTGTGTTGTAGATGAATGGGAGATTGTCGAAGTGATGGTGAGGCTATTAGGATAATTAGCATGGAAAAGAGAGGGACAAAGGCCACGAGAGGGGTATTGATGATGTGGCGGGAAGGTGGGGCCCAAACTGATATCTCAAATCACAGAGCAAAGATTTTACATATAAACAACGATAAGTAAGAGTTAAAACCTACATGGAGCGATATGCGGTGAACGGGGGAAGTGATGTGGCAGAAAGAGGTGGGGCCGCTCGCACATCACAAACCGCAAGATTTGCAAATGAGTACTAAAGGGTAATGTTTTATAAAATGTGATGTGCGAAACGCAATGGGCGGAGGACGCGACGTGGTAAGATGGAGGTGGGGACCACCCGCACATTGCAGATCATAGATCGCAAGGTTTAGTTGTGAGAAGTTAAAAGGTAAGAGGTATATATCACGGGGATGGATGTGCGATGAGCTGGGAAATGATGTGTTGCGGACGTGGGGCTGCCCACGGGTTGCAGATCGTAGGTTTTATATGTGATCACTGAAAGGTAGAGTTATACTCTGCGGGGAGCAATGTGCAATGAGCGGAGAGGTATTAAGGGCGGTGAATAATATTACACATATTATATGTAATATATAGCATATGTAATAGTTTGTGGGATGTGGCAATTAATCACAGCTTTGGATCATATTACCTTGACCACGGCACTCTTCTCTTTTCACTGCGGGGCTTTCTACCTGACCTACCATTGAATTTCCTGGCCTTCCCCTAGAACATTCTCACCTATTTCCTATGATTTCATTATAGGGATCACTTCTCCATGTTGAGTGTGGTCACAGGCCAACATTGGCTCCATTTGGGGGCAACGTGTTTTTCTAAGTGCGTTGAGAACCTACAAACCTGAATGCCAGTGCTTGATTGGGATCATGGAGTCACAAATGTATACTGTAAGCTTGAATTGAAACTACAACTGAGTTGTGCACTGCGAACTATATAAAACATAAATCACTATCGCACATTCAAAATCTTGAATGCTGAAATCTGAACTATGCTGAAACTGGAAACTGAAACACACTTGAAATAAAAACTGCAAAGAAATCTGAGACTAAACTGGAAATACGCTCATAGCATTGAGCTTATTTCACCACCTACCTACCCTAATTTGATAGAATTAATGCTATTCTAAATGATACAATAATTCTAGTGTAACCAGGCAAACAACTCCTCTAATAACTTTGTTCTTCCAAAATTTTTTGCCAAACTAAGGAACAAACTTGCTAATGGTATTGGATAGGAATTCTCAGCCCGATCTTCTTTGCAAGGAGCTTGGTAAACGTGAAAAACAACAAAAATGCTAGAAATGTATGGTGGCCTTGTGATGAATAATATTTCAATATAGATAGCCACTGGATCAAGATACACTTGACCTATTTCTGAATATTCTGACCCAATCGATCCAACCTCACAACTTGGTATTGCACATGTGTTCTCCATGTCTTCAAACAACTCGGAACACACTTGCATTATATCTTATGAGTAAAGGCATAGAGATAAAAAATTGAACTAGAGCAGTTCTTCCTTTGTTTTTAACTTTGCCTCGCTGTTCAGCAGGTTTACTTTCACATCAATTGCGAAATTTTGCATTTCTTCAAGGGTTGCAGTGTCCCTTTCTCTTATTTGGAATTCCATCCCTGGATTAAAGGCATTTGGGTAGTGCCACAGAGCTACTCCTGTGGGTGGCCTTGTATCAGCAGGCATTGAATGATACACTTTATTGAACCTGGCTGAGAAATACTGTATTGTCTCCCGAGGTTGTCTTTTTAAATGTGCATACTATTCTATGATAAGAAAGACATTTTCCATGATCAACCATCGACCTAGGAAAACTTGCATGAATTGATGAAAATTTCTCATGTTATGAGCTAGAAGATTCTCAGACCAACCTTTTACTTTACCTTGCCATGGTAGGACAAACATCTTGATACATACATCATCTTCTTCCTTCATTGATGATTGCAATACACTGACTAAAGGATCATGGAAAACATGCAACATAAAATCTTCTAGAATATTTGTAACAGGAAAAAGAAACTCATTCCAAATTGCTGCTTGGCTTGTGTGTTGAAAGTGGTTCTCTTCAAACTGCAAGGGAACCAATTGTCTTTTCTCACTATCTATGGTAGTTAAGTGATCTGAGTATTTTTATCTTTCTCTTTGTCACACAAAAGCTTGCAAGCGAGCTGCAAACTCTCGTTAATTCCGGGTGGAGGAAAATGATTTGTAACAACATGTTGTACTACCTCAAGAACATCCAAGAAAGAAAATAATGATTGAGAACTCTTACGATTTTCTTCAAGGGATGTAAATGAAGATAAGGTGCAACCTGGAAGAGAATTAGAGGGATAGTCCTCATCATGCAACTTTGATTGGTCCTTAATCTCTGAAGGAAACATTTCTTGTTGAGGATGTTCTTGTGGATTTAGGCCATTAATCTCTACTGCCTTTGCTTTCGGATAACCATAATACTGTTGATTTTTATTGGTGTACTCTGGGAAACACTCCATCTCTTCCCCTTCTTCATGGAGGGTAAGCTCTCCTCCCTCTTCTTCAGGATATGCTAGGAACTGGTTTGCTACATTTGATGCAGTAAACACCATGGGTCATTCTTCTTCGAGATTAAAGGGTGTGGGCCCTTTTTATGTAATGTCTACTTTGAACTAATATTTAGGAGGGTCAGGCGGTTTCAAGGGTATAACTGTGGAGTTCTCATTTTTGGGAGGATCAGATTTTTTCTTTGTGAAAGTGGATGTGGTGGCCTTATGAGGGGCTGACTCTTCTAAGGTCTTCTTCCCTTCACTAGTAGGACCAGGAGGGGTTTTTTCTCTTGATATTAACCCTTCATTTTTTTCTTTCCCGTGGGTTCTCTTTCTGAATGATCCAAGGTCATACTTCTTGTGGAGTTGAGTCTGCATGAAATTCACGAACTGTCTGCAGTAATTGTCAATATCTTGATCTTCTGGAGGGATTTCCTTCTCTTCTTGCTCCCCTTTCAGGATGAGTTCACCCTCCTCATCATGAGAGTAAGTGAGGAATTGATTTTCTTGGCTATCTGTGACCTCTTCGTACTATTCCTCCAACTGTCCAACCCAGTATAGAGGAGGTTGAAAGTGGTCTTGATGTTCCTTCTTATCCCATTGCAACAACTGCGGAGGGGGCTTCTGATACTAAGGATTAAAAGCTCGGTTAGGAATCATTTGGTTGGGATGAGGAGGGGAATTTTGGGCCTCCAATTCAAGCTTAATCATATTTTTTGAAAGGTTCTTGATTAACTTATTCATTTCTTCCATTCTGCACTCTTGTGATTCCCTTCCCTAATTTGAGGTAGAAGCGTCCTCCAATTTTTTTGTCTGGCTTCATGCTCAGTCTTCCCCTTGAATTTACCAGTAAAAGAAAAGTTTTCTTCTACCTCTAATGCATTTGTTTGGATCTGATCCATAGATGTGGTTTTTCTTTCTCTTAGGGTGAACCCAAACTCTAGTTCCAAAGCTCCTACGAAGACCACCTTAGAACCTCCTTGGGGAGGCTTTATTTCAACAGGAAGATTATTAGAGAGCTTATTGAACCTCTTTATGAATTATGTTACATTCTCATTGTGTCTCTTCTTGAGAGCATTGAATTCTGTGAGAACGTATCCAGGGTCCCTCTTTTCTCCCCATTTCAATGTGAAGAAATTTTCCATTTCTTCACAAGTGTGGGCTGCGTTGTTGGCTAGAGACTTGAACCATTTCCGGGCTTCTCCCTCCAAGGATTGGAAAAAAATCCTTAATACCAAATCTAAGTGCTCTACATTCACATTCTCAATGAAGGCACATAAGGTTTTGATATGTCTCTACACAGAAGTATTATTATTTAGAGGCTAATAGAGGGCCAAGGGGGCTACTTGTTCAAAATGAAACTCGGCACAACAATCTAATTTAGAGGTGGGTGTAGATGTTGGATCTGAATTTGGTGTGAGGCCTAGTGAAAGCCAGGATTACTTCTTATTAGGACTATTTTACAATGGAGTCGCCAAGGTGAGGAATACACAACTCCCAACCCTTCGTGCTCACCTATCTGAAGGGAGCAATTTATGTCATCTCCCAGGGAAAATATTTGTTCATTCGTATCCCCAGAAATGGTGCCAAAAAGATGTTGTAGCCCCTAGAGACACCCTTGAGTTGTAAAATACCAGTGCCTAGGACATCTTAAAATCAGAGGTTAAACGTAAACAATTATGAGGATGCCTTCGACAGAATATGAATCAAAATAATAATGGTTTTTATGGTTCAGGAATGGAGAAGACCTTGGAGTATGATCCATGTGAATTAACCTATACTATGAGAGGGCTCAAGAGTGTGTATGGCTTAATGGCTTTCAAATGGGCCAAGTATCAAACAATGAGCAGAAAATTTCAAAACATGCAGAGGTGTTGAAAAAGAAAGGAGGAGGAATCCGTAAGAGATAGGCTTAAAGTATTAAGAATCTGTCTCCCTTAAACTCGGAGGAAACAGATGCAAGTGAAATATCACTAACAGTAGAGATTTGTGGAGTGCGAATTAAGGAAGTGAAACAAATTTAAAACATTAGCGTTGTGCATAAACAAATTCATGAATAAAAATGCCTACTTCCGGTAGATTCATTACACAAAACATCAAAGTAGCAGAACATTGAAATATGATTACACATAAACAGAAGATTACTCATAAAAAAAGAGAAATAGATACATACTACTCATTTCCCCATCTAGAATCCACATAAACAACACTGAATCATATTAAGTTCAAACATCTCTCCCAAATATGTATCTCAGAGCACATGGAGCACAATTATACAGAACTATAACAAAATTCTCCAAAATTCAGAACCTTTATTACATCTTTGAACTTCCTACATATATATTTCCTATTGAGGGATCTCGATCCAATAATAATTCATGATCGGCCCACACATGTGAAAATAAAAATATCCTAACAAAATGACTGAGCGCACGTCAAGAAATCACTCCTGTAACATAAAATAAAAATAGAATCGACTGAAATTTTGATTTCACCAACAAACATCATAATCACAATGTAAAAATGAACAAAATGATGGGTCACATAGGCCAAATCTTGGAATCCTCAATGGGGATGGTAAGGAGTGACCGTGAATAGTTGGGAAATATGGTTTCGACCAATTGATTTCATATGTTGTGGAAGGCCTCCACTATCTAATTCTCATGATTCGTTTTAACTGTAATGAAATGGCCAACTATGTTGTGTGTGCCACGATCTTTAGCGGGTATTTCCTAGATCAAATGAATAAACCATATCCATTTTTTTTTTGCCAAAATCACATGCTTATGCTTGAGATGAAGGGGAGATGGTGGAAGTGATGGTGAGGCAATCAAGATAATTAGCACAGAAAAGAGAGGGACAAAAGACATGGGAGGTCTATTGATGACGTGGAGGGAAGGTGGGGCCCAAACTGATATCGAAAATCGTAGAGTGGAGGTTTTACATATAAGCAGTGATAGGTAAGATTTAAAGCCTGTGAGGAGTGATGTATGTTGAGCGAGGGAGGTGGAATTGCAGACGGAGGTGGGGCTGCCCGCACATCCCAAATCGAAAGATTTGCAAATGAGCAATGGAGGGTAATGTTTTATAAAATGAGATGTATGAAACATGATCGGTGGAGGACGTGAAGTGGCAGGATGGAGGTGGCTATCGTGCGCACATCGTAGATCGTAGATCGCAAGGTTTAGTTGTGAGCAACGGAAGGCAAGAGGTATATATTGCGTGGAGCGATGTACAGTGCGTGGGGAATGATCTGGCATAGAGGTGGGGCTGCCCGTGGATCGCAGATCACAGGTTTTATATGTGAGCAGCGAAAGGTAGAGCTGTATTCTATGGGGAGAAATGTGTGATGAGTGGAGAGGTGTTAAGGGCGGTGAATAATATTACACATACTATATGTAATATATATCATATGTAACAGTTTGTGGGATGTGACAATTAATCACAGCTTTGGATCATATTACCTTGACTGTGACACTCTTCTCTTTTGACTTTGGGGCTTTTCACCCAACTTGTGCTTCAATTTCTTGGCCTTCCCCTTCAAAATTCACACCTATGCCCTATGAGTTCCTTATAGGGATCGCTTCTCCATATTGAGTACAGTCACATGCCAACACCTTCAACCAACCTCTGGTTCACCTGAGCCAAAGATGTTTTTGCCTAGAAATAGTAACCCTCTCTAATTCCACATAATGTGCTTCTATCATTATTTTCCAACAGATTTTTCAGAGCTTCTCACCCATCAACATAGGTTTTTCTTTTCATTTTCCTGCTAAAGCTTGATTTTCTCTCCCACAATGCTCTTCTCAGTATTTATCTTCAATTAAGTATATTTTTTTAAAGAAATTTAACAAAATCTGATCCACTCCATTGATATTCAGATTTGGCAAGTATATTTTACTCTAGTGTTCCTTTTATCCCAATTTCTAGCTTTATTTATCAAATTTATTTATTTCATTACATCAATTTTTCCTCATAACTAGTTCATCATGGCTCATCATCCAAAATTCTAAAAATAGTCAAGTACAAAACAAAATGTTTCGATAATGGTGGAGGGGTATTACATATTCCCCCTCTAAAAATAACATCGTCCTTGGTGTTTATTATTCCTTTTCCTTCTACTGAAATAGTCATGGATAGGATTATTTAATCGTATCTTCCCACTCCCAAGAATCCTTCTAAAGTGTAAAGTGACTCCATTTCACTTTACCTTCAGTGACAACTCGATTCCAGAGCACAGTCTCTTTCCAATCCAAGATGCGACGTGGCTTTGGTGGGAAGTCTCCTTCGGTTTTCACCTATATCAGATTCCAATCAATTACATGAGAATTGTCATGAACATACTTTTTTAACAAGGACACATGAAATAAATATTGTGAAATCTAATATGGTTGGTTGAAGCCAACTCATAAGCCACTATGCCAACTCTGTCTAGGATTTCAAAAGGCCCACAAAATCGTGGTGCGAACTTTGCACAAGTTCCTATGCTTAGAATACTTTTCCTAGTTTCTACACATACATCGTCTCTGATGTTGAATTCTTTATGAACTCTCTTTTTGTATGCATAAAGTTTTTTCTGATCTTCTGTTGTTTTGATATTATGTATGATTTTCTGCACTATCTGTTCCATTTCCTACAAAGCATGAAGCCCAAATATTAGTTTATCTTCCGGTTGGCTCCAACTAAGGGGTGTATTACATTTTATACCATACAAAGCCTTAAAGGGGATCAATTTAATAGAAGCATGGGAATTATTATTATAAGAAAATTCCATTAAATGGAGAAGATCCTCTCGCTTGGTAGTTTGACTCATAACATGCATTCTTAGCATGTCCTCTAGAATTTGATTGGTCCTTTTTGTCTGCCCATTTGTTTGTGGGTGATATGTCGTACTAAAATTCAATTACATTCCCATACATCCATATAATGTTTTCCAAAAATTGGATGTAAATTTAGCATCTTTACCTAACAATATAAAAAATTTAAACTTTGAAATGGGAACTTAAACGAGCACCCACTATTTTGTGCTAGAAAAAAAGTAATCCAATTTTGAAAAGTGCTAATCCCGAATACACCTTTTTTTGAGAGCATATTTTTGACAGTTTAAATTTTCTTATGTATCAAGTGTGAACAATTTTTTTTAAATATTAGAGATTTTAATAATGATTTTGAAAAGTGTTGATGTAGCATCGACCCATTTTTTTAAAGGGCCTATTCTTTATACTCTAAATTTTCTAATGTATTAAGTGTCGATAATTTTTTTAAACGTTGATGATTTTCATGCATATTTTCAAAAGCATAATATATATATATATATATATATATATATATATATATATATATATATATATATATATATATATATATATATATATATATATGTATATATATATATATATATATATATATATATATATACATATCATTATGCGTATATATATATATATATACATATACATATATATGCAGGTAATTTTTGACACTTTAAATGTTCTTATGTCCTAAGAATACACAAAATTAATTAAAATTTTGATTATTTATCAAATTTTCAAGGTGGTTTTCATCCTATGATGTTAGCTTTTAAGAATTTTCTAAAGATGTGTTTTTTTTCCTTAGAAATTTCATTTTTTAATTATTATTATGATTTTTTATTTTTTTTTTGCAGAATAAAAAAAATAACATTAAAAATATGTAAAATAACAAATATAAAAATATATGGAAAGGCAAAAAAAAAATGTAAAAATATAAAAATATGTTAAAAAAAACAAAATTAACTTGTAAAAGATATATATTTTTATAAAAATAAATAAATGAAAAACCAAAAAATTAAAAAAACTATAAAAACAAGTTGTACCATGCTTGGTTAAAAGTGCCACCATCCATATTACGAGTTAGAAAATTCCATTTGTTATATTATGGGTTATAGAGGAACCCTTGATGAGTGCACTTTGCAGAATAATACATCCATATGCCCTCAAGGGACATATGTGGCTTGGATCAAATAAGGCACGTTATCCTCCAACATTTATCTTCGACATGGATGTTAAATATTATGTAATTGTGGTGTTGCATGTGTCAAGGGATCCATGGTTGTTCACCTTCACTCCAACACAGGCCCTTGATACATAATTTTTACAATCTCTGGATCGATGGTGGTGCTTAGGAAAGATGTAGAAAAACACCTAGCACTGCACACACACTCCATCTTTTCCTCCCATTCTTGTCATATAAACACAATAATACGTTGAAACCCTAATTTTACAAATGAATGGAATTAAAAAAATATAAATTATAAAGCAATATATCCTAACTAGAGTTGTGGTAGCTTATTTAAAGAGAGAGGAGATTTTTATGTTCTAATAGCGAGAAGACATTAGAAGAAGCCAAAAATTCCTTCTAACATAAAGTATGATTTCCTACACTGCAAAATAATAAAGATCCAAAACTCTAACCCTACGAGTTGATGTAGTAAAGGAATTTGCACCGGAAAGAGTATAGGTTATATTGATACTTACTAGGCCCACAACGTTTTCATACAAACTCTCTTTAAAGTACTTATTAGACAATTACAAAACTTAATCCATGCCCTATGTTTTTGGTAAGTCACACTATGAAATTTTTAAAAAATGGCATGTAAAGAAAATTCATAAAAAACACAATGAACATTTATAAATTTAATAATAACAATCCATAAAACAAATTTAATAATTCTTATATGTAAAACCATTTTAAATTAGTAAAATAAATAAATAGCTATGTAAATTTACTTGTTCAATAATTTCCATATACATCTCTATTTTAATAATTTTTTGTTAATAATAATAAAGATATAATTTTAATTTAGGAACTTTGGATTTAACTCTATAACTAGGAAAAATGTTTCTATCTACACATGCTAAACATCTAATTGTTCATTGAAACAATAATAAAAGTAAAAATGATATGTTTCAATTATATATATATAATTTTAGCATTTAATTTATTATTAAAACATTAATAAAGGTCAAAATTATATGTTTATATAAAACATACATATTTATTGTTTTTAAATTTAATAATTTGTATCGAATAAAAAACTTTTTTCAAAACATAAAATTTTGATGAGAAGGAAAATAAACTATATTCATCTTATCACAATGGATTAACATATCTTTTTGAAAAAAATATTTCTTTGCAAAATTGAATGTGGGTAGAAAAGGGTGGAGAGGAAAACAAACTATATAAAGTATCAACATCTCACTTTACCTTTATAGAAATGGAGAAGGAAAACAAACCATAATCCAAGTAATTAAGTTAAAACTCCAAACAACATTTACCCATTGACAAATTATAGAATAACATTTAAACAAGTTCGATGGGAAGAGGTCAAAATGAACACGTGTTTGAACACATCACCATTTTCTTGACAATGGATGGGTAGTTTCCATTTGTTCACATTTTCTTTCTAATATTACAAGATAGATAACATGTGGAAAAAAAAATAAAAAAATCTCAAACTAAAGGAACCTTCATAGACTATTATAGTAAATGAATCACTACAGAAAAATGCATTCAAACTAAAGTGTCATTGTCTATACATGTTTTTGGTGGAATCCTTTCACCTTGAAACTTGATTAGGTGATAAGAAAATTTGATCTTTACTGGTGGGAATGATGAGCTGGGGAACGTCATATACATGTTTTTGGTGGAATCATTTCACCTTGAAACTTGATTAGCTGATAACAAAATTGGATCTTTCCTCATGGGAATGATGAGCTAGGGAACGTCATGAGTATGTGCTAGCGACTTTGTAGGTCGGATGTGTGATATCCATTATATTAAAATGTGAACCTTTGACCATTGAAATGGATGGCTTTGGATGTCTTCCATATTGGGTAGGTAGGATGTGTGATATCCATTATATTAAAATGTGAACCTTTGACCATTGAAATGGATGGCTTTGGATGTCTTTCATGTTGGGTATGAACTGCGTCAAAAGCCCGCATAAATCTTCAATATTTTTGTTGAGGCTCATATATATATCCAATATTCCCATTCATAAATTGAAGCACAAATACTTAGCTCACTTCATCCAAAGAACTATCTCGTAACCTCCAATGGATACACCATCAAAATTGCTTCGACAATTCTCGACATTATAGCATATGCTCTTTAATATTTCTTCAATAATATTTCCATGGAAAATTATTTAATTATTCCCCTCTATATTGTTCTATAATCGGCTACTTTTTATGGTTTAACACAGTGACGTGGTTTATCTTAGAAATTTTCATGTATGGAGCATTAATTTGTTTGTTTGGATTGCAGATATTGGTAGTGATTTGACAATGGATTGCAGCTGTAGTGGAAATGGCAATGATGGTTTTTCCATTTAATTGTTTGGCCACTGACGATGTCCATTTTCCATTTATTTGTTTACCGTCGTGACAATTCACAGTGGAATCAGGGCATCAAATCTAATACCTGGGCTTTTGGTAAAACATTTGCTGTGGGCGACAAACTCGGTATGTATCAAACAAATTATAAAAATACCTAAGAGGAATATTTGATGATTCTATAACTTGTTAGAAAATTATATATTACATATCAATTCAATGCATAAAATATGTGGAACAACACAAGCACACAAAACACATAAAACCAGAGAGACACAGATATAGGTATTTCACCCAGTTTGGGCTACATCCACCCCGAACAACCAGTCATTCCTTTATATTATCCAACAAATGAAGAGACACAACCTACAACGGATCCACTATAATATCCTCTGTTCTCTCTCACAGTATCCCCATCTATTTCTCGCTCTGACAATACACATACAATACATAACCGCAATACAATACCCTCATAAAAGTGAGGGGTTTCCTTATAGGGCAAAAAACCCTAAACTAAACATAACTTCTACCGTCAGATCATTCGCCTAATGAATGGCCTAGATTGACTAGAAATTATTATACTTTTACAAGGGAATTTTACATCTGTTTTTAGCTTCGGGGGCACTGCCCCCGAAACCGCCCACCAAGGGGGGGGGGGGGTCCTGTTATGCAGGTAAGTCATCTATACAGACAGAGACAATCCCTGTAGCCCTAGAGTGGGTCTAGAAACAAAGAGACATGCTAAAGTGTTTATTCCTAATTATTGCATTAAAGAGGACATGATATATCGACCTACCTGGAGTCCAACGTTCTCGGCGTTGCTATAATGGTGGTGGCCTCTCGCTCCTGTATCGGCAAGTCACAATCCTTTTGCAGTCATGCTTGGATACCTTCACATAGAATCAGAAAAAAACAAGAGCATACAATATAATAAAATTTCATTCACAACTATTAGCCAGTCAAAGAGGGCTAAACATGTTGCATTAAAAAAATGTCATAACACAAAAGTGGAACCAAAAAGTAGTCACGTATATGTATTAATGAAAGGAAGAGATACAACCAAAGCATTGACGTCGAGGTCTCCTCCAGCGGGGTTCAGCCGGAACGCGTCTCAGATGTTCATCAGGGAATTTGGAAGGGATAAAGGCATGGACTCAAACTATCTCAGAAAGCATGGACTCAAGCTCTCTCAATGTAATTCCTTCTTATTCTATCTCTCCAGTATTTCTCCAAGTTCAGCTCTTTAGTTGTTCAACTAGTCAACCATTCAGCTAGTGTGTGCAAAGAGAGATGGCTTCTTTTTATAGAGGAAAAGGAAGAGGTTAGGATCCCTACAAAGGTGGGAGGGAGGCCTATCCTTTAGGGAGTTACCATAAGAGGTGGAAACCATAAAATAAAGAAGGGATTCCATGGTTTATCAGTTCAACCACTCCCAATGAGTCATCATTGAGGTGGTTGGAGTGGAATCTCCACCTCTATTTAAAAAAAAAATTCCATAAACAACTTGGCATGGGTGGAAAACTGGGACAGAGCGCCAGCTGGCATGGGGCCCAGTGTTAATCTTCCTCTTCAGTGCGAGGGCATAATTGACTACCCACACCAAGGCAAAAAAAATGGTTTTTGAGTCTCTGCTCAGGGAATTGTCAACAGAAGGAATATTAATCTCATGTAAAGGGACACAATGATGGTCTTTGCAAGGCATGATGCTACTTATTGATCACAGAAATGACCCTCCAATGGGAGAGATGGGGATTGAGGAGACAATGAAAAAATGTTGTGTAACAGATGCCCCCTAAAGCATGAGGTCTGAGGGAGAGGGAGGGGCAAAATGCTTTATGAGAACGCGTTCAAACCAAACACCATTGTCGGAAAACTTGCAATTACGAATACAACTAATATCTCTGATACATGAACATGTGTTATGGGTGCAACCATCCATAATAGAGCATGTAAAAACTAAGATATGAGGTATGGATGTAGCCATCTAGTAGTAAGGATCAACAAATAAACTCAGGTATGGTCGCAGCCATCCAATCAAAAGGGTCATGCAATAAGTCATGATAATCCACCAAAATGTGCAACCTAGATTTTATTAGAAAAAATCCAGAGTCTTGTGCTCCATCTCGACCCGAACAAGTACAAATTCAAGCATGCAAATATATGAGCTGAAGTCGAACATGCAAAAAAATCACTTGATTACCAGCCAATGATGAAAGTTGTTAACAGGCACGAGAGGAATCACCAATAATGAGAATGGATCTCAAGGTACAAATGGTACAATCCATGGAATTTGAACAGTGATCTGCCGTCGAACATATGAATAATCACTCGATCGAATGCCAATGATGTGAACCTTGCGTCGAATGCAAAGAACCTGCCATTGAGGCATGCAAGTTCCAAGGTACCAAAAGGGAGTCTCTCAATAAAATTCCTAGATAATTAGCTGAAGTCAATAGAGAGTGACCTGATAGAAGGTGGGCCATAATGTTTTCCACATCATCGATACGAGATAGAGGAATGTGATGATGAAACAGGACCAACAGAGAATCATAGGGAGGTTGAAAACTGCAGAGGAAAACATCTCTTGAACATATCAGCAGCACGACACTGGATCTGGTAGTATTTGACATCAAAGGATCTGAGGTCATGATGACGTGGCAAAGAGAAGATAAGGGGTCAAAAGAGATTACCCAAACCCATGGAGGAAAAAATGATGAAATCCGATGTCCCCAACCCGACATGAATGCAGACAAGTGCCATGTTCAAGAGTGACATACTACCAACATAACTAAAACTTGGTTCCATTTTGCGCCACCATTTCTGGCGAGTACCCCAATTATTTTTTAAAACAAGCTTGAAGGGGATAACATATGCTTGTGTTGTAAGTTTGTCCTTCGGACAAATCCAACCTAGTACATTTTAAGAGCCCTAGTAAGGAGGAACTCGAGTAACGTCATGGCAACTGATCCAGGTGGATATTGGTGGCAAAGAGCAGATAAGGGGTCAAAAGAGATTACCGTAGATAGATGGTTGAATCTATTAGAAGGATATTTCTCGGTTCATGACTTTTCTGACAGGGAGAAGATTATTTTTTCACTCCTCAAAGATACCCCCCATGTCAAGGACTGGTGGGAAACCCACTATGAGAAAAGGGATGAGACAAAACCCTCTCTGTTCCCGACCGTACCCACTTGGAATTCTTTACGAGACACTGTCAAGGAACAATATTATCCCGTGGGGGGCTATGAGGACAAGTAAATACAATGGACCATGCTGCGGCAACAAAGGGATCAAGATGTGCATGAGCTGATGAATCTGTTCCATACCCCACGCACCAAGTTGGGTATCAAAGATTCAGAGAAACATCTGGTGCTAAATTATCACAGTTGTCTGCATAGATACATTCAAGATGAAATGGAGTTCCTCGAGATCTCCTCGCTTGGTAGGGCATACCGGTATGCTTCCAAGATTGAGCAGAAATTCAAACAGAAGAAGCGAGACTTTGGATCTGTGAATCAAAAGAAAGGGAAAGGTGCTCCCAAACCGCAAAACAAAGGACAGATCCAAGGCATGGCGACTCAAGACAACCTGTCAAAGCCACGAGCAAAGAAAAACACCACAAAGCCAAAGAAGGACATGGGAAAGTGGTGTGAGTTCCATAAGAGCACCACTCACAACACAAGTGAGTGTCAAGCCAAGTAGTCACTGGTGCCCGAGATGCAGGCTTCAAAGTTAGATGCATGCTCCGACTCTAAATCAGAATCTGAAAAGGGGAATGAAAAATGGAAACAGATTATTGATGCAGAGCCCAATGCCACTATTGCCACTACGAAGATCCAGAAGGAGGAACCGGAAGATCCGGAGGAGGAGGAACATCTCTTCCACTCCAAAATGTGGGTAAAGGACTCCCCGGTATAGTTCATTGTCGACAATGGGAGCCAAAAGAACCTCATTTCGGCAGATGCCGTGAAGTGGCTGGGCTTGCCGAACACAGCTCACCCACATCCATACACCATCTGGTGGCTTCACCAAGGACGAGATCTCTGCGTCAGCCAGCAGTGCCGCCTTCCCTATAGCATCAAGCCCTTCACTACGTATAATATGATGTTTCTCCCACCGATGTTTCTGATGTATTATTAGGACAACCATACTTGTGGAAGCATCATGCTGTGTATGAGTCTTGGCCTCGCACTGTTATTGTTACTTTGGGAAATAAGCTATACAAGATACCAAAGGTACCACCTCCTACTGCTAGCTCTTTGGTTACTGCAAAATAATGCAGTAAGCTCATTTCCCAAACCCGGAAATTCATTTTCCTGATGATCCGCCACCAGGGCAAGAAGAAGACTGTGGCCACGACCTCCACACAAGGCTCCTCTGCATGACAACAACAAATGGATAAGGTTGTGGAGGAGTATGGGGACATCTTCACCTCACCCATAGGGGTTCCTCTGCACTGTCAGGTCAAGCATCCGATTGATCTGACCCCACATGAGCCGCTACCCAATGGACCAATCTATCGGCACTCTATTTTGGAGAACGACGAAATCAAAAGGAAAATTTAGGAGTTGCTACAGAAAGGTCACATCCGACCAATATCATCGCCCTGTGGAAGCCCGATCATGTTGGTACAGAAGAAGGATGGGATGTGGAGACTCTGTATTGACTATCGGGCACTGAACAAGATCACTGTCTAGAAAAGTTACCCAATCCCACAGATTGATGACCTTCTGGACCAACTCAAAGGTGCAAAATATTTCAGCAAGATTGACTTGAAGTCGGGGTATCACTAGGTACCGATTTAACCCTCCGATGTGTGGAAGACTGCCTTCAAAGCCAAGGAAGGCCTTTTCTAATGGCTGGTCATGCCTTTCGGGTTGACGAATGCTCCCGCAACCTTCATGAGGATGATGGACGACATCTTGCGGCCATTCACAAACTCATTTGTAGTGGTGTACTTGGATGACATTCTGATCTTCAGCAAGACTTGGGAAGAGCACCTTCATCACATCCGACAAGTCCTCCAAACACTGCGGCAACACAAGTTGTGTGCCAATTTGGAGAAGTGCACGTTTGGCATGACCCAGGTTCAATATCCGGGATACATTATTGATGAAAGGGGGGTGCATGTGGATCCAGCCAAGATCCAAGTCATTCGGGATTGGCCAGCCCCAACCACTATAACAGAGCTTCGCAGCTTTCTGGGTCTTGCTAATTTCTACTGGAGGTTCGTGTTGGGATTCTCTCATATCACTTGGCCCTTGAGTCAAGTCACCAAGGGAGGAGCAAGAGAAATTTTTTTTTGGTCGGAACCTCAACAGAAGGCGTTCACAGAACTGAAAAACCGCCTCTGTTCTGCCCCAGTGCTCACTTTACCAGACTTGCAACAGCCATTTGAGATCGAGACAGATGCCTCTGACTATGCTATTGGGGCAGTTCTTACTCAACAGGGACATCTAGTGGCATTTCACAGTGAGACATTGTCTGACACAGTTTGCAAGTATCCCACTTATGACAAAGAAATGTACTCCATTGTGCAAGCTTGTCGACAATGGAAGCATTACATTTTGGGGAAGGAAACAATCATCCACACAAACCACCGGCCCCTGCAGTTCATACAGACACAAGGGAAGTTGCAGAATGATCGCCATCAAAAGTGGTCCACATATCTGCAACAGTTTCATTTGAACATCAAGTACAGGAAGGGTAGCACCAATAATGTTGCAGACTGCCTCAGCCGACCACCGATCGTGGTGCTCACCACCGTGCTCAACTCTTGTGGGCACGAGACTTCTGATTGGCCGCTTCTCTATGAGAGTGACCCAGAATTCGGCCACACTTACAAGGCACTCTTGGGGGGCACGCAAGTTCCAAATTTTCACCTCCAAGATGCACTTTTATTTCACCTGGGACACCTTTGTATTCCTTCAAGCGAGCATTCCAAGATGATATGGGAAGCACACTACAATCGAGTCGCTGGGCATTTCGGGGTCGAGAAAACAGTAGCAATACTACAGAAGTATTTCTATTGGCCGAACCTTCGAAAGGATGTCGAGAAGCACATCAGATCCTGCACTGCTTGTGCCATTGCCAAACCGACCATCAAGAAGCAAGGCCTATATATTCCACTACCTACCCCTAGTCGACCGTGGGAATCCATCTCCATGGATTACATGTCGGGCCTGCCTTCTACTAAGAATGGAAATGACTATGTTTTCGTGGTCGTTGACAGATTCTCGAAGATGGCCATTATGGCGGCCTGTAAGAAGAATATCACAGCAGAAGCCACTGCTAAACTCTTCTTTGAATGAGTGTGGGTGCACTTTGGGATCCCACAGTCTATCATATCAGATCGGGATAACAGGTTCCTCAACACATTTTGGTCCAGCCTCTGGTCAATGTTGGATATCAAGCTCACCAAGTCCACAACTTTCCATCCCCAAACAGATGGCCAGACAGAGGTCGTCAACAAAATGCTTGTACACATTCTGCGCATGTACAATTCAAAGCATCCACGCACATGGGACGAGAGCCTCCCATATGTACAACATAGTTATAATCGAGCTCTCCACAGTTCAATCGGCCATAGCCCCTTTCAGGTGGGCTTGGGATTCCAGCCACTATGTCCTATTGATGTGGCCATACCATTTGCAGCTGCTCAGGCCGATTCAGCTCATTTCCAGTTTGAAGTTGACAAAGAAAGTAGCTTCATCGAGCGCATTCAACACATCCGGAAATAGGTTCATGATATATTGGATAGAGGCAATGCCAAGTACAAGCAACGCCATGATCAACACCGGGTGCCACACAACTTCCAGGTGGGCGACAAAGGATGGCTACATTTGCAGAAGGAGCGCCTCATTGGACCCCACTGCAAGCTTTTTCCGCTCCGATACAGGCCGTACACCATCACCAACGCTGTAGGGAATAATGCCTTCAAACTCAGTATTCCACCATTCCTTGGTCTGCACCCAATCTTCAATGTGGATCGCCTTCGTCCTTACTTGCCACCTCTACTGGACACCTCAGACATTGCAGAACAACTCACACCAACAGAGTTAAACCCAGACTGCATGGAACAGACCACCACAGATTGTATCAGGGACATGAAAATAAAGAGCACTCGCCAACAGAACATCCAACTGTATCTGGTTGTCAAAGCTAGCCAACTCCTGCACCAAGGCAAGTGGTTCACCAGGGACCAAGTTCAGCAGAGGTTTCCTCATCTCATGGAAGAACTCAACGCAATGGGGACCATTGCTTCCTAAGGGAGGAGGAATGATCCAAGTGGATATTGGTGGCCACCTGCCTATTCCACTTGGGGCCCCACCATTGCCTCTTTCATTTTTTTTCAGCTTTCGGCACAACTTACTATTTTTAGCGCTTTTTTGGGTCCCGAACTTCGGAGTCGTTTTGAGGCCCCTAAACGATGGTTTTTTGGGCATCACGGATCTAGCGAATATCATTCCATTTTGGAATGGATATCTGTGGAAAAATTTATATTCCTCATATAGTTCTTTCTAATGATGTATCATGTGCGTCAAACGGAGACAATATGCCAAAGTTACGTCCCTGGGAAGTTGAAACACCAATTTACCCAAACGGGGCCCATAGTTTTGGCGCTTCATCTCCTAGGGTTAGGTTTTTATATGTTTAGAGTCCTCCATTGTTTCTCAATAATAAATAGGCCCTCGAGCCTCATTGTAACTTATTTCAAAGGCCTGTAGCCGCCACATCTCTTCTCAGAGATAGCTACCAACGCCTTAGCTAGTTTTATTTCCATTTTGTCTGTAAGCAAATTTTAGTTCTTTGATATTAATGAAATGAAGTATTATTTCCACTGCATCTCTGTATTTATGGTTATGTGTTTATTCTGTTGCGTTCCTGCATAAATCCGGATCAAATATATAGATAGGGAACTTGATGATTTTTCTTAAATAAAATAAATGATGGAGTGAGGCCTACTTGGAAATTTCGCTCACTTCACTCCTTCTTTAGCTTGGAAGCTTGAATTCCATCTTTGATCGTCAAAATTAGAACCTGCCCAATCGGATAACACAATCTAAGAAAGTAAGAGATGTATGCAGTATCATCTAAATAATCTATTCGATATACCAACATGGTATTGAAACAAGTGATTCAACATCACATATAGGAACAAAAAATTTTTTTCATTGACATAAATAGAGGGAGATTACAACCATGAGTGGCAGTTGATTTTGTATAAGAGCTCCTCCAAGTTGTTAACTCATTCTTTCCTTGTCACAATATGCACCTTCAGTCACCCTATGCATGATATGATAAGTACTTAATGCAGCAGCATAAGGGAAAAATCACTCTCCAAATCCAACCATTCATTCACCCATATTTTCATAGGCAAGAGGGTAAATATGTAGGAGAAAGGGGTAAGTTGGTAGTTCTTATCCAATTACCATTCTAAGGTCTTAGATCCACCTTTGATAGAGGGATATGATCAAAGGATAATTGGTGAAGTTTCCAAAGTAGGGTAGGATAGGATTTGAATGCCAATCCAATGTAAGTAGTTGAAACAAATTATGGAAAATCCTAGAAGGTGAAGCTTCCAGAATCCCAATCATTCTCCTAGAATTCTAGAAAAAATTCAGTTGCAAAGGAGAGCAACCTACTGGTGAACAATGCAGACCAAGAATGGAGCAACCTATAGGTGGTCGCACACTAGTAGGTTTATAGGGAGCGTTGGTCCTCAAACTAGATCAGATAGGAAAGTTTAGGGTTGAAACTCTGAGAGATGAAAGGTACATGCTTAGGGATTTGTGCAATATGATGAAAAGGGGAATATGATGTTGATTGATACCATTTGGAGGCTCACTTGATCACATGTGAAAAAATGTCCTATAACGGGTGTTATAATTTTTTGAATTGATATCAATGCGACACTTGGCATGCCTTGATTACTGTGATCCATAATGTAGCATGCCCAATCGAATAGGGCATTTGGACCCAAATAACTATGATCATTAGACAATTTCACAAGCTACTATTGTGATTTAACTAAATCAAACCCAAAACCATCTTTGCAACTACTAAATTTACCTATTAAAACACTAACGTAATATATGTGTCTTCTTCGTGATCTGTTTTACTATTATAATTATCAAAACCATAGAAGACAATGATTGAGAGCTGAAACCAAATTATTAAGATAGGACACATTGTGAAAGAGGAAGTAGTGATTAGCACATAATAGCCAATAATACAATATCCAAACTAAGAATTTTCATCACTACATTGGTTTCTCTAGAGTTTCATAGATGATAACGACATAATTAAAAAATAATTAACCAAACCTCCCATTGGAAACCTTTATTTATACTCGATGGTTCACTATACCTAGTCAAATTTGCCCACTCTAGGTCAAGCATATTTTTTAATTAGTGCAATTTTAATCAACATATGGTTGCATAGATCATAGTGACATAAGTAAAAAATAACACGTACTCTTATTGGAAACCTTTACTCATATGCAATGGTTCACTAGGCCTAGTCAACTCAGCTCACTAAGTCCGGAATCCTTTTTAATTGATGAAATTTTAATCGGCATTAATTTGAGATACATGATAATAGTGGAAAATACACTCAACAAGAAAATAGTTGTAAAAACACTCAACAAAGGTCATGAAGCACAACTCAATTGACATCAAGAATACCAACTGCTAATCTAAAGGGATTTTCAAAGTTTAACATGTAACTTATACTGCCACATCAACAACATGCCTTTGAAAAATGATTCAAAGAATTCAGACACAATCAATTTGTGTTTACAGTTACAAAGATCATTTAATATTCTTTATTTAAGTGTGACCATGTGTTTGACCATAACCTCTAGATATCCCATGGATGTAAAAAAATCCTAGTGAAAATTGAACCTTGTCCATTAATAAAAATCATTTCATTCTTCTCACTGAAAAAATCTCTTCACTTCTCCTTAAGAAATAAAACTTTTTAATTGCAATTAAAATTATTTACCAGGTTATTTGAAATTTTATAAAAATATATAAATTCAACCATTTCCCTTCCTGCCTATCATCAATTTTGTTTAAATTCATTAAAGAATAACTTTCATTTTCCAAACTGAAAAGTCACGTATCTAAACTTGTAGTCTCAAATCCAAGCACAATACAAAGGGTAGACAAACTTCAAAAGCATATTTCATTAGCATTTCAAAATATTTTGAATTCCAACTTCCATCAAATGTCAATGTCCTCCCGGAGTTAAACCAAATGGTATAAGAAAATTATTTTGATCAGAATATGTGATAATTACAGATGCACCTTGTCCACTAAAATCATGAAACTTGCTTTTTAGTTATAATGCATTGCATATTTTCCTGAGAGATGTGATAATTAGAGGTGCACTTTCTCCATCAAAAAAATTTAACTTGGATTTTAGTTTTAATGAATTGTACAGTTTCCATTTTGATAAAGTGCGCTAAATAAATGGAGGAAAGTTGACACACCTTTTTATTTGATAATGGAGGAAAATTCATAGGCTTTTCTCACCAAACCTTGAGATACATCCATTTGATTTGTAATGTCACAAATTTAACTTCAAAAAATTTTGCAATTATCCTTCCAAAAAATGTTTGAAAATCATTTTTGATGGTGCTGGAGAATTATTTTCCATCGCTTGTGTAGGCATTGGAAAATCATTTTCCAGCTCCTACAACAAATCTAGAAAATTGTGATTTTTTTGGAGTCTAATGTTTGATCTTAGTTACATCACTCCTTTCCAACATTATGATAAAAATGACACATATGAAGGACTTATATTGATTAAATTAGAGTAGAGGGCTAACAAAGATGTATCATTTACAGTATCAAAAGTAGGATCTTGTAGGAAAAGTAGAAAAATGTGAAATGAAAATTGCGCAATAAATAAAGAAAAAGTTAACCACCATATGAACTGATATAGAGCTAGAAAAAAATACATAAAATAAAAGGAACTAACATTTTGCGAAATTCCCTTGTTAGAGTAAAAATATTGTAAAGGGGGTGCATAAGTTACCATCCCCTTCCAAAAACCAATTAGTTTAAATAGTTGGCAAAAAGCAGTCTTAGAAAATAAATAAATCGGTTCAAATCTAACACCCACCATATGTAGCATTCATGGCCATAGTATCTATTTTTCTTCACTCAGTTTACTATTTAAATTCTCTTTGTTGAATTAAAGTTTGGGACTCTTTTGCTAGACATAACTATAGGTTTATATGCCTAAAGGTAAAACTCAAATTTTATGGGTGAATGTTTGTAGGTGACTGTTTTTAGATTTTAGGCCATCTTTTGAGAACAAGGAGACCTTTGTAAAATTAGTTATGTAACAATTATCATTTTGTTCCATATTAGGGATATTCCATTCCTTTCCCTATCGAACTTCAAGAAAGGTAATCAAGTGTAATACGTATCAATTCTTAACATGATGATTGTTGTGAAAAAATCTTAAGTTATTGTCTCTTTTGTGTTTATTGAACACATGCATTCCCTTCCGAGTTAAACTAGTTTGATATTTACATTTCACATTCTGGGGTTCCATTTTAGCAACTTCGAAATCCCAAAATTCTTACATGCATGTTTCCATGTGCAGTATCCTTTTCTTAAACAAAAGTACAAATTAGATGTCATTGAACATCCCTTAATAGATTGGACTTGATATAGAAAATTCTTGAGGTTGGAAAGGAAAACAACCTCTCAGAGATCTGGACCCTCCTTTAAGAGGCATAAATATGATGCGAACTAAACATGATCCTACACAACATTCCTCTACAGGGAATGGCTTGAACTTAGGCACATTATCTTCAAACAACATGTAGTTAATAAATATAGATACAATTTACTACATGGGTTGGTTGAAAGAAACAGGGTTTTCTAGCAATAATTTCTTGCAAATGACACTACTAACATAAACACAGTGAATATATTCAACATCACGAAAAAAAATCCCAAATACAACCAAGCATCCTTTCATCAAAGTTTCAAGGGAAAAAGGGTACGAGATGACAGAGGAGGAAATTATAGGGCACTCCATTAAATGTTATTATTTTGTTATAATCTTTACACATTACAATATTTGGATTAAACATATTCTAAAATTTTTATGAGCATATAAAGGAAGCAATTTTGAAAATAGGGGAAGAAGCATTTCCACTCATGTCCATACTCATATCTGTGCTTATGCTTACAAAAATGAGTAAGAGCTACAAATCCTTCAAAACTCTTCCATAGGCAAGACAAGTATTGGCTTCTTTCTTTAGATTATAAAAATCAGGATGTAATAGAAAAATAACATTTTGATATTAAAAAAATAGAGCACCACACAATGATTTTTGTAACCTCTAGATGGAAAAACACTTAGAGCATTTAAATATTATGAGACTAAGAAATCAAACATGATTTCTAGTTCATTACAAGTACATTCAAATACTAAATATTTTCACATATGAGAAACAAAAAGGAGAAAAATCACATAGAGGGAGGACAAAAAAATAACTTGTAACACATGAATCTTTGAAACCTTTCACACTTTTTCAGAGAGCAAACTATATTGATATTGAAAATCCCACATTACACAAAGGTTTTTTCCTGAAGAGTTATAAAGCCTTTGTCCTTCATTCTCATACATTAGATATAAATATGTACAAAACTTTAAGATCCTTGTTATCCAAGAAAAAAATCATAAATATTACAACCTTTTTATGATACATTTTTCGAAACAAAGTATATCCCTATTGACAAAATTAGGTGTATTCCATGTCGAGCTCTTGAATTGAGAATCATAATACATGTACGTTTTTATACAAGTTGGATCCAAATCATTTGTTTGTATTTCCAAACCTTCCTCTTTGGTATGTTGTTTTTCTGTCGGGAAAATGACCTGCACAACATAACCAACTCTTAAGACATGTCACAAGTTTTCAATATATGCATGTCAATATTATACTAGGAACAATGCTCCCAAGATGAGAATTTAGAATGACATGAAACATAAACCTATTGCAGGAATGTAAACTAATAAAAACATCATAAAATTGACTACATTAATTATGAATATCATCCAATGCACCTTGAATGATGTGATTCGTAGATCGATGGTGCATCTGTTTATGTGCTTGAATTGCAAGCATACTGGTGGGATGTCGCATTTCTAAAAACATTCAGACACTACATTAACAACATCAATAACATATAGTACATAAATTTAAGAGAAAATTAAGAGGGAATATATAGAAACAAACCTGAAAAATCAACAATTGGATAGTTGTTGACCAACAAATAATGCTCCAGTGGAGGTTGCTTCATAGGAGAAGCTCTTGCATCTGTAAGATAACAATGAAATTTTCATCAAAGAAAGTAATGGCATGAAAAGTAATACATACATCATAAAATTGACTACATAAGTTACGAATCCCATTTAATGCACCTTGAATGATGTGATAAGTATATCAATGATGCATCTCTCTATGTGCTTGAATTGTAGTTGCATTGGTGGGATGTGGCACCTCTACAAACATTCAGGCACTACATTAGCAACATAAATAACATCCAATACACACATTTAAGAGAAAATTGTGAAGGAAAATATAGCAAAAAAATTGGAATATCACCAATTAGGTATTTGTCAACCAACAAAGCATGCTCCTATGGAGGATGCTCCATAGGATAATCTCTTGCGTCTGTAAGATAACAACACAATTTTCAGAAACGCAAGTAACGCCATGTAAAGTAATACAAACATCATAAAATTTACTAAATGAATTAGGAATCCCATCCAATGCACCTTGAATGATGAAATAACTAGATCGATGGTGCATTTCTCTATGTGCTTGAATTGAAGACGCACTGGTGGGATGTCGCACCTCTGAAAACATTCAAAAACTACATTAATAACGTCAACAACATCCAATACACACATTAAAGAAAAAATTAAGATGGAATATATAGAAACAAACCTTGCATATAAGCAATTGGGAAGTTGTCAACAAATAAAACATGCTCTAGTGGAGTATGCTCCATAAAATAATCTCTTTCATCTGTAATATTACAATGCAATTTTCATGAAAGAAAATAATGGCATGTAAATTAATACATACATCATAAAATTGACTACATGAATTAGTAATACCATCCAATGCACCTTGAATGATTTGATAAGTAGATCAATGGTGTATCTTCCTATGTGCTTGAATTGCAGACATACTCATGGGATGTTTTGTCTCTGCAAACATTCAGACACTACATTAAAAACATCAATAACATATAGTACACACATTTAAGAGAAAATTAAGAGGGAAGATATAGTAACAAACCTGGCATATAACCAATTGGGAAATTGTTGACCAACAAATCATACCCCAGTGGAGGATGCTCCATATTAGAAGTTATTGCATTAGGAAAATAATGGAATGTAAAGTAATACAAACATACAAAGCCTGATCTAATGGAGGATGATCAAAAGGAGAAAACACACTAGTGGGATGTTGCGCCACTGCAAACATTTACACACTAATTCATTAAGAAATGGTTATGTATATATAAGCTAATATAATCATGTTGATCTCATCACTTTAGGGAACTTACCCAGGAAAATATAGGATGTATTTTTGGAATGAGGATGACCTCACTTGTTGAGATGTTGAAACTGAAATGTTTAATAATTGGATGCAGGGAGATTCAAATCAATTTCCAAGATTTCACTTTGTTTTCCTATTTTTTTGTTTTATTTTGGGACTAAGGAAACTCTTCCTTATCTTAAAATATGGCTCATAAGCACACAACTCAAGGGTGAAGTCATAGTCCATAATATGCAGATCACTCACATCATCCAACATTTGTTTAAACAACCCTAACAACTGTTTTTTCTTAATTGATGTAGAAGGAGGGATATTCCTCGATAGGTATATGTAGCCAAATAACTCGTCTCTAGTCAATTGAAGTTGTTGAACATTTGGATCTACATTGTGATCAACCATGGTAGTTTTGTCGACACCTGTATCGAAGTTTGACTTCTCGATAGCTATCTTAGGAGGGGAATTGAATGTATTTGGTGTGCTATCATGATCCAATAAATCATCTCAATTCATTGTATGGGAATACAACCAACCTACCTTTATGGGATTCTTGCAAACGTTGCCAGAAATATACCATGGTAAATCCTAAGTGAAAAAATATGTGTGATGCCAAGTGATAAGATATCTCATATCAATTGTACTTTCGTGCCTCACCCAATAAGTATGTGATATTCTCTCATGGGAGTTGCAATTACTATTTCAAATTCTTATATATTTCTCCATTGACGATTCAAGTTTCCTCTCTTTCTTGTGGTTGTACAAATATCCTTCTTTTTTCTAAATTTCCTTTAATCGGTAACACGGTTCAACATTTTTTAGGAGAGTATAAAATAGACAATCCATGCTACGAAAATAGTTATCTATATGATCAGATCGAAAGGAATTTTATCTCCTCATTTGCATGAGGGAAATATCGGCAGCTTTTGTTGTGAAACCAGCTCCAAAAATAGAAGAAAAGAGATATCAACACCTTAGAAATAAGCCACTTTGAGGGGGGAACCTCAAATACATTACATGAACGAAAAATTATGGGATGAGACAAATGAAAAAACCTCCTTTCTATATATAGGAGTCCATGGGGCCATAATGTAATCCTAGTGGGGCCACAATGTAACCCTAGCCGACCTAACAATAATAATGTAAGGGCACAATAATAACAATAGTGGGGTTAAAGGGGTACAACAATAAGAATAAGGGGGGATACACTAACATAATAAGGGACTACACTATTAATATAGGGACTTAACAGCCTTTTACCTACATCCTTAAATCTAAAAACTCAATTCGCAAATATATATTATATTTATGAAACAAAATTTATAAACACATGAAAGAGTATGTGCACTTACTAAAATTATCACTAGAAAACCAATTCTTATCGAAATAGTCCAAAAACATCACCTCAGTTGGAAATTTGGCGAAAAATCTATTATTGCATTAGTCACTTTATCGTTTTCACAACGTTTCATGATATGTCCTAGTTCATTGAACATCTATTTTCCTTTTTCTAGACTACTCGATAACCTATTAACATTTTTCAGTCATGCCCTCCTTACATGTAAAACACACAATATTACTTCACACCTGGTGATGCTCTCGCCATATTTAATTCATTTTAAGTGAGAAATATTTAGACTGAATACAAGTTACAATGTCAAATAAGAAGATCGATGTTACCTCAAATTAATAATTTCAACCAATGCAACATCAACCATAAAGCAATTGACCTTCCAATCATGACAAAGCTAATAACACCTATGCATTAGGTGCTCCAGCCACATCGACATATCCTGTGATATACTACTTGAAATCACCACCCATGCAATGGGAACCCCACTTTGTTTCTCGTCAAACAACATGAATGTGTACAAATGATACTATCATATTAAAAAAAATGAAGTTAATTTTATGCGAGTAATCATATTGAATCATTACATCAAAATTATTTCACTAAATGAATCATTGCAAAAATACTAACCACATATTTATTTGTGTTGAATGTTGAATCCATGCCTATTAAGATATTATTGGATCGCTTAACCATAGTGTCCAACATCCATTTTTTTCTATTCTAGCCATAATAGGGACATTTTAACCATTCGGATTTTGCTAAAAGAAAAAATCATTTTGGTGTTTTTCATACCAAAGATTCACAATCATTTCATATTTTTTATGACGTTGGTAATTTACCTTCATCACAAAATTATAGATGTTTGCAACATATTTTTTTTCATAAGAAAAAATCCCTATCTCGATTTGTGGCATCTACGTCAACATATTTTTTACTGTAGATAAATGTCTTTTGGATTAATCACATCATTAGGATTGACCAAATCGGTCAATCCTAATGATGTGATTAATCTGAAACACATTTATCTACATTATGGATCACAAAACTCTTAGATATAACATATTTTTTAATATCCATTTTAGAAATTTAGTCAATTGGAACTCCTAGAAAAAAAAATCGACATAAGAAACCATATGTCTTGAAAGCCTTGGCTTATGTAGAGACTTAGCATCACCTGAGATGCCATTTTTTCCATGACAGGGACATCCTTCGTCGTCTTCATTTGATCTAGGTGGATCTCTAAATACAAATGTCATTAGAAATGGCTCAAAATTCAAAGTGGTCAGATTTCTCTTGAAATAGATTTAGATCAAATTGTTCGTCATTCTGAATCCAACGGTGCAAATGACGCTCCAATATGAGGTCATATGAATAAGTTAGAACAAGTCAAAGTTGTGGTCAAAGTTGGTAGTAGGCTAGGTTTAAGTGATCTACAATTTTTCCGACACCAGGGCATGGAAACTTAGCTCCCGAGAGCAGGCGAATTGGTGGGATGGTTATTTTTCCTATTAACCCGTAAATCGACAAAAATCAAATATGGTTTTTATTTAAAAAATAATAATATTAAAAAAAGGGGGTGACGGGCTTCCACCCTTGCCACCATGCATACAACCATATATATATATATATATATATATTGTTGGTTCAGGGGCGGCCCACCCTTGGCAGACCTGTCGACCCCAGTATTACATACTCTAGCGTATCAATACAAGGTATATTATAAAGGTTGGGTCGGGGTCGCGTGTAGCGAACCCCGCCCAACATTATTCAACATTCCATTAGTGGTGCCAATGCACTGTCCAACAAAAAATGTTGAATATATGTTATAAATAGGTCGAGTCAAGTTTCAAACCTGTGCCCTCTCCCATCCTCCACGATCTCCGCTGGTGGGTGCTACCAATGTGTCACCGACCTGTTCTTTGTAAACTTCGCCACCACCCTAGAAAAAAACCCGTTTTTGCAGAACACAGGAGGGGGAGGGGGGCAGAGCAGGGGAATAGTGCGAAGTAGAACATAGATTGGAGCTAAGGACAGAACCATACCCAGGGGATATTGAGAGGCATCAGAAAAATTCCCTGGGATTAAAAACTTACCAGTGTCAGTTTTGGACAAATTTTATGTCAATTATACACCTCTGAGCGACATGAATTCAATAGAGATGTCCATTTCTCTGGATGGACTCTCTGTTTTTCAACCATTTTCTATATTGGAGGTATAATGGTCATTTACGTAATTTTTTTTGTACTTATTCTTCTTCTTGCAACTTAATGAATGAAGGCCTCCTCACTATTGAGAAGGGCCCGGAGATGTAGTCCAAATTCGAATAACTCTGTAATCAATTCCATGCATCATATTTTGATGATTTCATGTTCTTCTTCTCTTCATTTATTTTCACTTTAATTTTTTATGGTGAACATGCTTCATTACATGTAATTCTTAATGCATTGTTAAGCAAAAGATCTTGGATCAAGTGGTATCAGAGCAAGTATTTTTCGATGCGAATTACATGAGTATATGCTAGCCAGAAACAAGTTGCAAAGAGGCGAAGGAAATATTAAGTCCTTTGATCCTGAAGCAGGATGTGCACCACGAAGAGGAACATGGCAGATAAGAAAGCTCATTGGGAAGAAGAGTAGAATTACTGCAAGGCATTCTACAACATGGCAGAGAAAGTAGAAAAATTATTTGCAGAGTATGAGAAGACCATCAAGCTCGAGACGAAATATACAGATGATCATGGATTAGTAAATCATGATCATGGTGGAGAAGAGCCCCCTACCTCTCCATATTCTAGTGAAATTTCCTCTTCTTCTCATCATTCTCGTAGACGTCATATACATACATCTAAGAAACCTTTCCTTAAACTAAATGTAAATTTTGACTTTTCCATGTATAGTGGAGAATGTAATGTAGAAAATCTCAATAATTGGATTAGAAAAATTGAGGTCTACTACCAGATTCAATAGATCAATAAATATGAGGAAAATATACAGTTGGCATCCATTTGACTGGGTGGCACCACTCTCGTTTGGTGGGAGAGAAAATTGCAAGGAAAAAAATATGTGGGTAACCTTCTCTCCTCATGCTCAAATTTTATTTCTGCATTGAAAAATTAGTTTTACCCCTTGGGCTATAAGCAAAAGGAATTAATGGAATGGAAACACCTAAAGCAAGGCAATGGTTGAAATGTGCAAAACATCACTGAAGAATTTAGAAAATAAGAATTGAACTTAGAAATTTTATTAGATTGACCAGAGATTGTAACTAAGTATATCAATTCTTTACATAGTTACATAAGGAATTCATTATTATTATTTGAGTCTAGCACTATCGATGAGGCCAGTGTTAAGGACATGTACCTTGAAATCAGGGGGATGCATGAACAAAATGACCACCCAAAAAGAGCCGCAACAACAAAGAGAAGAGGAGTAAAGCCCTCTTGTACACGTTGTGAGAAAGAGGGAGATGACAAAGAGAATTGCTGGAAATTGCACCCTAAGCTAAGACCTAAGAGAGATGATAGAAATGAGAAGCAGAAGAGAGTTTCCACCATGCAACAAGATCAAAAGTGTGAATTGAAGGAGGATGGGAAGGTCACGGTTGCAGGATTTTCACGAGGTAGGCGAATTGTGTTGGGATCATATTCCAGTGACAAAAGGAGGATTGCATCTATTGGAATCACAACAGATGGGCCCATTGATTTGGGTTCTGATTGGGGCAATGAAACAAAAATTTCAATAGATGGTGTACCAAAGATGAAAAGGACAACCAATGTGGAATGGCTCCAGGAACTTGAGGATATCAATCAAAGCATTCAAGTAGAGAATACTGGGCTAAGGAGACTCCTAAAGGAAGTAGAAAAGGAGAAACAAAGGTTGCTACACAAGTTGCAAGGTAAGGACGATGCCTTGGAAAAGCTGCAGCATAACCACCTTGACATATAAAATGATTCTTCAATTTCATATACTTCTCATGATGATGATTTCACTGCTTTTGAAAAACACACTACAGGAATCAAATCCAAACAGTTGAAGGAAATGGAGTATCAAGGGAAGGGCCTCGACGTTCATGGACAAGGCATCTTAAACCCCATAAAAGTAGAAGAATTACCCCATCATGCAGGACTTTGGTATGTCAAGAAGTAGATTGGGGAATGCTCAAAAACAACTAGCGACCCATCAACGACAAATGATGTGAGAACCTCATCACATTCTATGGACAGTGAGGGATCCATGAACACTCAACAAAGGCACATCAGGAGGAAGCATTCCATGATGATCCATAATGTTTGGAAGAGGAAGAATCATTGCAACAAGGATGAACACCAAAAATCTGCATGTCAAACCCTTCAGGCACAAAAGGCACCCATGAACAATTTAGTCATCAAAAATATTTCAGAAGAAAATACACCACAGGAATATGACCCATTTACTTTATTAAGTAAAATATGGTTTTTTTAGAGATATTAGCTTGTTATCACCAAATTGTACAAATCATGTGTTGCGAATAAATGTAAAAGTGATGATGTGTTTTCCATCACTTCAAAATGCAACGATGATGTTTTTGGCCTTTTCTTATGAGTAGTTGAGGTATTGGTTTCTTTTTTTTAATCCTTGACCAAAGAGCGTGTGGTATAAACTCTTGTAAAGTGTGGGATTTTTGCAGTCACATATGGTTTGTATATGATTACAAAGGATGTACCAGATTTCTATGTAGGTGATTGAGAGTATGGCTTGGAAAAGAAACTGACAGTGTGATGGATGTGACAATGCTTTTGGTGGTCCAAAACCTCCACAGTGGGGAGGATTGATCTAGGAAGATCTCAAAATACAAGTGGCATTAGAAATGGCCAGAAATTCAAAGTGGTAGGATTGCTCTCGAACTAGGTTTAGATCGAAGTGTGCATCATTCTGAATCTAATGGTGTGAACGATGATCTAATCTCAGGTCATATGAACAAGTTACAACAATTCAAAGTTGTGGTCAAAGTTTGCAGTGGGCCAACTTAAAGTGATTTACAATTTGAATGACACCAGGGCATAGAAACTTAGCTCTCGAGAGTGGGAAATTTTTTTGGATGGCTAGTTTTCCTAATAACCCCTAAATCGACAAAAATCAAATATGGTTATATATCTATATATATATAATTTGGTGGTGAGATGCCCCTACCCCCGCTCCCCCTGCCACCCGCATGAAACCATATCATATATATAAGAGGAAGAATCATTTCAACAAGGATGAACACCAAAAACTCCGCCACTACCTTATATAAAAACTCATTTTTGCAGAACGCACGAGGTGGGGGGGGGGGGGGGGAACGGAGTGAAACCTCAATTGGATTTGAGGTCAAAACCATTCCCAACGGATCTTGAGCAGCATCAAAAATATTGCCTAAGATGCAGAACTTTCCAGTGTCGGTTTTGGAAAAATTTATGTCTATTCTACACCTCTCAGTGACAAGAATTCAATACTAACGTCAGTTTATGTATTTGGGCTCTCCATTTTTCAACCATATTCCATATTGGAGGTATAAGGATCATTTATGTAATTTTTTTTATACTTATTTTTCTTCTTGGCACTTAATGAACGAACGCCTCCCCACTTTTGAAAAGTTCCCGAAGACGTATTCCAAATTAGAAAAAATCTGTAATCAATTCCTTGTGTCATCTTTTCATGCTTTCATGTTCTTCTTCTCTTCACTTATGTGCACTTTAAGTTTTGATGGTTAGCATGCTTCATTACAAGTAATTCTTAATCCATCATTAAGAAAAAGATCTTGGATCATCATGCTCATACCTGTTGTATGTTATTATTTTTATCTTGAGCCTTTGAACCATAACCTTTATAATAAAATGGCACTCGAAACCCCTCTTCTTCACAAATGAATTCTTTGGTTTGGTTGTACATTTTCCTTTATTGTCCTCTAGACCATATGAGCAAGCATAACTACATAACAAATTTTAAGAATTCAAAACATATCAAAAATAATAAAGCATTATTAATACCAACATATAAAGATACTGATAGTTGCCATTATAGGGAAACACTACCCCTTAAGCTTGGATACTCGGTTTAGACTGGAGTTTTGTTTTTTCATCGAGAAAAGGTATATGGAGCCTCTAGATACATTTCATCTCCTTTAATGAATTCATACACTCTATGTAGAGGAATTTTTGCATCTCAATATATACTCATGTTGGCCTTAGCTTCTTCAGACCAGACTAAATATTTACTAGAAAATATGATTTTCTCTTTAGGACCTTGCACCTCAAGGCCCATTACATCCTTCTATTTCATTTCCATTTTGTCTCACTATCTGCAAAAAATAAGGAAACATATTTTACCTGTAAACATTTACAAGTAAAAAAATCAATGAACCCGACTCCCTCACATCATGTCCAAAATATTTCACTCTCGCTTGCAAAGAAATATCACAAAGGGGATATTTCTCTTCCTTATTTCCTAGAATTTATGGAATAATAGAACTCTGCATAATGGACATAACAACTACTCTAAGCTCTATTTTTTTGGGGGGAAGTGTTCATAAAAAAATCTCATGTATATTTGAATGATGGGCCTTGGAAAAACTCTAAAATGTGCTTGAATGATGGAAAATATCTCAATTATCTACCCTATAAACATAGATTTTTGAGTATTGTGAAGGGATCACCCACTGGCAGGCACTCAGGGCCATTATTTTGCAAATGGAACTAGTCTTAATCATTTTCTTGAGCATATAGTCGGGTTGATCAGATTTCATATCGATACTTTTAAGTAGTAATTATATATATGGACCACTGAAATGAAATGGCTATTTATTTTTGGAACTAACTTTCTTCCTGGCTACTACTGTTAGTGTTTTTGATGTTCTTGAATTCATCTTCATAAGTGAAATTAAGATTTTTTTGGTTCCTTCATATATTGAATGTGATTATTCAGAAAACTCAGACAATGTTGAACATGACCACAAAGTTGTAAATTTAGCATGAATGAGATCAATCAATTTCCACCTCAACTCTTCTAGATTGGATATGAAACGTCAACATGGATCTCTACTTGTAGGCTAAAATCCCATTTCAAGATAAATATGATGGTCAAATATGAGCCTAAGTTGGGACAATTTATGAAAATAATCAGGAAACAAACATGCACACTCATCTGATACACGATTAGCAAGTGCCAGTAAAACATGCATCCCCACTGCACCTTCATACTCTAATTGTAAATGAACTATGCATTCACCCTTAATTGTTTCCCTGTCCTTAGTATTTACTACCTTAACTAAAACATTAATCAATAGTCATGATGTAACTTGAGATGACACTTAATAGCTTGAGGTTCTCACTACCCAAGCTAAAGAAGACCAAGTCCCCAACTAAAAACTCTACCTTAATTCTATCATGATGTACCCAATATTTCATTCTTTCTACTGCATTTTCAAATAAATGTCAGTAATATCCAATTTTTCTTTCCATCCTTCCATGAACCTTAAGGTCAATGGTTTTATGTCATAGTATCCTTGCAAAACTATGAGGGGTTACAATAATTACTATCCATTTTCTAACACAAATGAACTATAACCTATAGTAAAAATCCTCTACATGTTATAGCTAAACTCGATTGCATCCAACCTACAATAATGCTAGAAAATGGTGATATTTAAGTGGCATTGCGAAGTTATAGTTTTCTTACCTTGAAAAAAAATTGTTATTGAATTTGAGGGGTCAATAATGTGATTCTAGGTAACCATGTATTGATGTGATCATTGCAAATAATTAGGCATCTAAACTACACACTCATCTAATACATGATTAGCAAGTCCAAGTAAAATATGCATCTCCACTCCACCTTCATACTCTAATTATACATAATTATGGATGTAACCCTACTTGTTTCCCTATCCTTATTATTGACTACCTTAACTGAAGCATTAATCCCTAGTCATCAGGTCATTTTACATGTCACTTCGTGGCTTGACATGCTCACTACCAAACCTAAAGAAGACCAAGTCCCCGACTAAAAATTGTACCTCTTAGTGGTTGTTTGATTTTTTGGTTACAAATGTTTGTTTACCTAGGTGCTACACTGGTGTTCTATGATGTTACCGACTAGGAGAGTTTTAATAACGTGAGGCAATGGTTGAATGAGGTTGACTATTTTGCAAGTCAGAATGTGAACAAGTTACTTGTTGGAAAAAATTTCGATTTGACTGCTAATAGAGCTACTGATTATGCTACAACCAAGACATTTTGAATGAGATTGGTAGGATTTCATGATGATGATTGTTCAGATAAAAAAACATGTGTATTTTTTATGATGTTTTCTAGCCAACAACAAGTTCCTATATCATATGATAGTGTTGTTGGATGTTTATTTTGAATATGTGATTTCTATAATGTGTAGTGTAAACCTATCTACCAAATCCTAATAAATATTAGCCATAAATTGGTTGGTCCAGTTTCTCCAATATAGACATCGATGTTATGGATGTATTTTCCCTTTCTCCCACTAAATGTTTCAACATATAATCATGCTTTTTGGAATTCAATATATGTCTCTACAATATTTGTATTTCCCAACCCGTGGGTTCGATATTCACAAATAAAGGTTCCATAAGAATCACTACAATTGCTTATTTAATACAAGACTCATTAATATTTTCATCATCTGAATTGTTGATTTTTTTTCTTCAATGGGTTAATAGGACTACACTACAATAGAAAGGAACTTTTGTGATTCAACTCCACATGTTCCTTACATAAACAACTTAGATAGATTGAGAATCCAAGTGGTTTTCTGCTAGAAAACAAAATTTATTCATAGCTGCATATTATATTTCACATAGATAAGGGGTCATTAAAACAACCATGAGGGAGGAAAATTCCACAGGTATAGAAAGAAATCCAAAAAAAAAAAAAATAGCTTCGAAATTAAACAGAAGCTCACTCACTCATAGTCAACAACCCAAAGGATTTTTGCTGAGAATTAGTTGCCATATTGTTTCAAACCTATGAGAATTAGTAAGCTTGGTGAAGTCAACATGAATGGGCTCAATCAATTTCCACCTTAACTCTTCCAGATTGGATCCATAAAGTCAATATGGATATCTAGTTGTAGGCTATAATCCCATTTCAAGATCAATATCGTGGTCAACTATGAGCCTTAGTGGGGACAATTTATGCAAAGAATTAGGCATCTAAACTGCACACTCGTCTAATACATGATTATAAAGTGCTATTAAAACATGCATATCCACTCCATTTTCATACTATAATAATCGCTACAAAATGTAAATAATTTTGGTGTGTCATTTCTCTAGTCATGAAAAATAATTTGCAAACTCATCCAACACATTTCCAATTCCTAATGGAATAGGAATCTCCACTTCACCCTCATCTATTTCTCCAATAATTTATACAAGAATTTAAGACTTTGGGTGCCTCAACCCCGTAGTCATGATCACTATAGATAAATCCTACAGCTTTTGTATAACCTCATTTTTATTTTGTACATAACTCGGTTCTTTTATCCACCATTACTACCTTGTTTTCAAATGACATGAAAACCAACTACATTATCCCTATGAATTCCTAAACAAGAATAACTTTTAAGTCATCCATCTATAATATGTTCATGTCTCCAAGGCCCTTCCACTAGTCTAATTGTACATGAACTATGGATGAAACCCTAGTTGTTTCCTTATCCTTAGAATTGACTACCTTAACTGGAATATTACATGATCCAAATATAAGTTCAAGTTCACTTACTAAACCCTAAGGCCCAAGTTCATTACAATCAAACATGAATTCTAGTTCATTACAAGTATATTCCAATAAGAGATACAAATCCTTCAAAACTATACCAGAGGTAAGACAAGTATTGGATTATTTTTCAGATTGTAAAAATCAGAATGTAATCGAAGAATAACATATTGATATAAAAAAACATAGCACCACACAGTGATTTTTGTAACTTCTAGATGGAAAATCGCTTAGATCATTCGAATATTATGAGAGTGAGATATCAAAAATGAATTGTATTTCATTAAAAGTATATTCCAATACTAAATATATGAACAAGTGAGAAGGAAAAAGGAGAACAAGCACGTAGAAGGAGGACACACAAAAAACCAGTAACACATGAATCTTGGAAACCTTTCAAACTTTTGTAGAGAGCAAAATATATCATCTTGAAATGCCCACAATACAAAAAAGTTTTTCCCCCAAGAGTTATAAAGTATTTTTCCTTCATTTTCATACATTATATAAATATACAAAACTTTAAGATCTATAATATCTAGGAAGGAAATAATATAGAATTACAATCATTTCATGATAGAATTTACTATAAAAAGTCTATCCCTATTGAAAAAAAACTCTTACCAAGAAACACTATCTTGGAATGGCCTATGTTGCCTCTACAAGGAGTCTTAGCTTGTCCTGTTTTTAGATTTCCCTCAAGGCTCCTGCTCTTTTGCTTTTCTTGAGTGGGGTCTTCTCAGATGCTAGATCATGTGGCACCGATTCTGTTAACAACCCATCCTTATCTCTAGCAAGCTCATCTTGATTTTCATCTTCAATGAAAATAGGCTCGTTAAGCTTGGGATTCAGTTTAGCTTTAAACCCCAACCTTAGTTTGTTCGTGGGTCTAGTTCAATCCCTCATTTCATAATTTGTTCTAGGGTCAGGTTCTATAGGATATTCATCCTTCTTTTGGCCTTCCTCCATGGTCTCATTTCCATAGTGTCTTGGACTTCTAACATGTGTCCTCTAGTCCTTCTATAAATCCTAGAACACCTAGGGTTTTTTCTCCTACTAGGTTTCTATGTTGTTTTCCAACAAGGTTTTGACTTCTCTCGGCATGTATAGCAACAATTTTATTCTTCTTATGCCTTCTCGAAAAGGGGTGTCCGATTGTCCTCCTCAACTATGCGCTTTCTTGTTCATTTCATGGGTGTATAGAATCTTGATCAAACCATGACGATATACATCATGTGGGTACCAAACACTCCTTTTTCTTGCAGAGGAAACCATCTTAAGAAATCTTTCGTGATGGTAAAAATGTAGGTTCATCATGTTAAAACCATCTAAATGTACAAGAAATCACATATGGTATAAGAAATTTTTTGAAAAACGACCATCACATGTTACATAAAGTTAAATCTTCCTCATATGATCAACCCATTCTAGCTTTAAAATATTTATGTGCACCCTAAATTCTAGCGAGGGTCATGGTTGTCATCCTTCACAAAATAATTTAGATTTACTCCTTGCACCATGTGTCTCTTAAAAAATATTTTCCCCTCAACTGGTGTTTTATTTTCCTCAGTGATGCTTTCTTCTCTTACTTGAAATAGAAACCCCTAAACCCTAGTGTTATTGCTACCAAAAAAGACAAAGAAATAACTGGCGAGCTTAAGATCATACTTGATGAAGAGCTGAAAAATCGGCTCCCAGCCAACTACTTTGAAAATTACAAAAATGTCAGGCCCATACACCTGTAAGAGAATTGATCCATCTAGCTCTTAACATTTTAGGCAGCCACTTTTTCCTATCTGTCGAGGTATAAGGTTCCAATACTTGACCAATTCAAATTTTTCCCCTTGCTTGCTCTACCTCCATAGAAATGGTTACTAACGCCTTGAAAATGGTTGCCATTGGCTTAGATTTTATGAACACTTGTTTTTCATGCACTTGGTTGCCACTAACTCGAGTTTAATAAACACTTTATTTTCATGCACTTGGTTTCCACCCTCAGATTTGATAAACCCTTGTTTTTCATGCACTTGGTTGCCACCGACTCGAATTATCAAACACTTTTTTTTCATGCACTTGGTTTCCACTGCATACTCTACGGCTACTTTATCAAACATGAAATATACCAGTTGTACACTTGGTTGCGAATGACTCAGATTATCAAACACTTTCTTTTCATGCATTTGGTTGACACTGCATACTGTAGGGCTACTTTATCAAACATGAAATATAATAGTGTGTACAACAGTGCCGAAAAATCATCTTGCAATTATTTTTATCTTCAAATATTCTTCAATTTTTGTTAAAGGAGAATTGCAATATGGGATAATATCAATAACAATATGCTATGAGATAATATCAATAAGTACATCTTTCCTCATTATAATTCCTTACTTCCTGACTATTCCCCCTTTTGGTTTGTGGTTTCAATCATGAATAAGGTGGAGACTGCAATCATTTCCTCCTCTCTTATGGTTGTAGTTGGGTTAATTGTCTTTTATTCACACCTTGGAATTTACTAGATTTCCCCCTTTTCCCTCAAACTATAGGAATCTTTGGACATTCATCCTTTCAATAACTTATAAAACTCATCAAAGAAAACTAAATTCCCAAGCACATGTGGACACCACAAATCAAGGGATAAATCAGTTAAATGCACCCACTCAACAACGATAGTTATAACCATGGTTGTTGGATTGGGTTATGAGAACCTAGGTGAGATGTAAAAACCACTTTTTCCATAAAACATTGCCCCTCTTGAAAGGACATGTGGCATGGGGCCCTAAAAATTCATAAAGGAAAAAACCTTTAAAACATAGAAGAATGTTAAAATTTATGGACCATGTTTTTATAATCCAATCATGACGAACTACAGTGACAGGCTACATCCCATTAAACACGTATATGAGACCATGGGCTTTATAATTAATAATGTATTCAATAACCCCCTATATCTATAATTTTACCACTTAATTAACATTGAAAACTCCCATGTATGGAGCCAAAGGAGAGGAGGAATTCCATTTCTAAAGGTGTGCCTCTTCATGACACACCAATACATTGGCATAGCAATGACCACATAGTGTCTTACTCACAAATGACATATTACCTTATCAAGATGAATTTAGTTGCTTTCCAATAAATAGGAGATGTCGTTGGACATGAATCCCCTCCTTAAACCTAGGTTTGTAGTTGTAAAGTAGTAATAATCTAAAGTAGCCATGAACAAAGTGATACTTCTTTGAGTTGGTCTTTTCACGAAGATTAAAAAAACCGTGCCAATCCAAACTAGAGTTTTGGACTATGACTGATCCTTCCCTTGTCTCTCTTATATTTCCATGTCAATTTTCCTTTTTCTAACACATTTATTCTCATTCACTTTTCTTGTGGATATTGTAAGTGATAAATCTTTATAAGCTGTAGTGTAGAAAACTAGTTGTTTATGTAAGCTCTACTAATTTGTTATAGTCCAACTACTAGCAAGTAAGTCCCATGGGGCATCCTTGGAGAACTTACACTCTACAAAAAAAGTCAAGTACAAAATAAAGTATCTTTCAAGCTAGTGGAAATAGTACCTATATTTTCATAGACAACCTTACTCTAAGGACTACCAAAAGAAGTGGATCTATCTTAGGGAGCTACTCTAATCCACTATAATCCCTCCCCTAGTCTACTACTCTGAAAATACAATGGGAAGAGAGAATAGAGATTAGAATAATATATTTATTCCCTTAGTGTATGAACTACTACTAGTGGTTTTCGTAAGCTCTACTTGCTTTAGTCCATCCAAAAACTACTAACCTTATATTAAGAGAAGTTCCATGTACAATATACTACTTTATTTATTACATTACTTTCTTTATTCTCATTCATTTTCTAGCATTGTTGTAGGTGCTGGAAAATGATTTCCCATTCCCTACATTAGTGCTAGAAAACCATTTTTTAGGGCCAATAAAAATCATTTTCTAGCATTTTTGTGCAAGCTTACAATTTTTTTTGGAAGATAAAGCTATAACATTACAAATCAAATGGATGTATCTCAAGGTTGAGTTATCTAAAAAGTTTTTCAAATTTGAAATGTATGTTATACTACCAAATCAACAACATGCCTTTGAAAAATGAGTCAAACGACATAATCTATTTGTGTTTACAATTACAAAGATAATTTAATATTATTTATTTAAACGCAACCATGTGTTTGACCACAACCTCTATATATCCCATGGATTTAAATCTCATGTTCATAATTTTATAATTTTGCATTTGAAATATCGAGATAGCTTGGAATCCTATGATGAATGAGGTTTCAAATCTGGTCATAGCAGTAAATCTCACAACAGTAAAGAGATATGGTCAATTTTGTTTTTAAAATTGTAGTTTGAGTCAGCATAAAATTGTACTTTCAAGTAATTGTCAAGCTTTCCGTAAAATGTACCATTATTTTTTAATATAATTTTTTTTCATGTTGAGGAACATCACATCTCATATTGTAATGGCATTCATGTGTTTCAATTATTGCAGTATACACTTGCAAGAGTAGAGAAAAATAATGAATGCAAGCTTCTTGGTGGTTTTAGTATGGGTTAAATTTGTGTTTTTTCATTGATGCAAGTAAGGAGACATTTTCGGATGTGATTAATGTTAGGCTCGGTGGCTATGCTGCTAATTTGATCCTGGCAAAAACAAAATTAAAAAAAAATTAAAAACCCTTAACCAACACAACAAGGTATTCTTGTGAACCAGCCAAAGGAAGATATTAACGTGAACAATGTGTTCTCGTACCGTAAATCCTAAACCTTGGTTCATCCTTCACTGATAATGGATGTATTCTATTCTACTCGACGAGGGTTTAAAAGTTGCTTACAATGGTTACCTCGTGACATAGACATCAGTTTCTTAACTTAGACAACGGTTTCCTAAGGGCTAGCATGCCTAATAAACAAACTGCCCGCCTCAATACATCGTTGAAACTGGAATCCGTTGGGTTGAAACGCACCACACAGGCAAAAAAAAATAAAAAATTGAACACTGTTCCGTTCGAATTATTTACAAAAAAAAAAAATTGTATTTAAAATTGTAAATAGTTGTTACATCAGAGTGACAAAATGTTGTATAATCCAAATCGCTTTCCATCAATCCGGAAAGTTGATGCCATTGAGGTGTTTTAGTCAAACATATATCGTATTAAATTTCGACATTAGAGACTTATTTCCTTATTTCCTGGGCTATCACATATATTACTAAGTTAAATTTAAATTAGAATATGCCACCTAAAAAATAAACTTTGCCAACAACTTTTGGGATCGACAGAAAGCGATTCTGGATTAACAACGTGATAAGACATGAATAATCTTCTAACAAAACCAGATAGGTCTACCAGCTAATGGGTTAATGTAATCTATTGGCTTTCCTATACAGAAGTGGAATTGGAACTTTCTATGATTAAATCCAATATACCCGAGACGCAAAAGTCAGTACGGTATGAATATTGACCGGTCAAGCTACAAATTAACACAATAGTATAAACGTTCACAGACAAAAGTAGAAAATTGAAATGACTATCAAATAGTAGTTTTGTACAGCATTCAAGGCGGGTACGAATCAAGATGATCTGACCATCATCGTCGCAGAGATGCATAGGACAAAGTTTTCGAGTTGTCTACCGAGCCCGTGAAATAGTCTGGACGGCAGAAAATTGCCAGAATTGGTCAACTAAAACTCGAAAAATCATGTGCTTAGAATGTTTAGAATCCATTTTTGATGCTGGAAATTGATTCAGCACTATCAAAAACTTTTAGGGCACTCAAAATATTACAGTTTAACAACTGTAAACAAGATTCTGGGCAAATCTTTGCCAGATTTTCTGAAAATCATTGCCCGACCTTTTTAGGCTACACATTGGCAAAGATGCATATGACAACGCTTGTCACAAATCAAGTGGTTCTGACCATCATCGTGGCAGATATGCATATGACAAGATTGACACTATTGGTAGATATGCATATCACAACCCTTTACGTTATTTGGAATGTGCGTAGTTCAAGGCAGTGAAATGGCCTAAAATTCGGCAATGATTTTCAAAAAATTTGGCAAAGATTTGTCCAGAATCTTGTTTAAAGTTGTTAAAATTTAGTTTTTTTTTAGTGTTTTAAGCGTTTCTGATATTGCTAAATTCATTTTCACTATCAAAAATGGATTCCAAACACTCCAACTACCTGATTTTTAAAATTTCAGTTGACCAGATTCTAGCAATTTTCAGCCATCCAAACTATTTCACTGGGTTGACAACTCCATTTGAAATGTGCTTATGGTTTCTTCGGTAATGGACGTGATGGTTATAGCGCGTAAGTAATTTTCTGCTACACGCTAGTACCAGCGTTCAAATTCGAGCCCCTCTTGGTCTGTCAGCCTCTGACAGAAGTGTTCAAACTCTAGTCTCTCATAAAAAATTTCATTAAAAGAAATATAATTTTAAATTTTATATTCAACAATGAAAAAAATGAAGCTAAGGCCTTCAATTTAAATTTATAGAATTCACTAAATTTTACATTCAATAATGAAAAATAATTGAAGCTAAGGCCTTCAATTTCATTTTATAGAATTCACCAAATACATATGGAAAAAGTTACTTTTATTTATTTGATTTTTACTAATAATTAACTCAGAAATATCATTTACTGGTGTGATAAATCCTGGAATCCTCGTAAGAAAACTAAACTCATACATGGTAATAGCTTACTTAAATCTTTTGGCCGATCTCATTCTTAATATCTACAACGCTCGATCATATTATATAGATACAGGATAAATAAAAATGCATTAACAATATATCTATTTATTGGCTAACCCCACCTTCTTGTTGTAGCTACACATGCCATACCATCAATATTTGCATGATAGTAAATAATAATTCATTGAGGCATCTATTCATATACTCTTTATATTTTATCGCTAAAATTGTGCAGGTAAGGCAATCGACATCTAAATAGTAACAAATGTTACTTCATTCAAAACATCTACCTTTCTACTATTCATCTTTTTCTTCCATAATCATGCATGTATCGGAATCCTTACCCTCTGAACAGAAACTACAGAAGGTATTTACATAACAGAAATTACTATTAATTCTAATGATTTAGAAATTACGATTAATTCTAATGATTCCAAATTCTCAGTTTATTTGAGAAAAATCCAATCGATTCTGCCTATTCAATTTCTCATGGGTATTTCAAAGAAATACATATCAATTTTAATTATACAAACTCTCAGTTGTGCTAAATAAATATTCAGAATAAACACCGTAAACATATCTTTTAATCAACAATTTGGTGTTGAAATTATTTTTGGAAAAGTATTAGTTTACCGAACTTTCTATTGTAGCTCCTAGAGACAACCTTGAGTTGCAAAAGACCAGTGTCTAGGACATCTTAAAATCATAGGTTAAATGTAAACAATTATAAGGATGCCTTCGATAAAATATGAATAAAAAGAATAACGGTTTGGATGGTTCAGGAATGGAGAAGACTTTGGAGTCTGATCCATGTGAATTACCCTATACTATAAGAGGGATCAAGAGGTTGTATAGCTTAATGGCTTTCAAATGGGCCAAGTATGAAACAATGAGCAGAGAGTTTCAAAATATGCAGAGGTGCTGAGAAGGAAAGGAGGAGGAATCCGTACGAGACAGGCTTAAACTATTAAGAATATGTCTCCCTTGAACTCGAAGGAAATGAATGGGAGTGAAATATGACTCACATTAGAGATTTTTGGAGCGCGAATTAAAGAAGTGCAGCAAATTTAATACATGAGCGTTATAAATAAATGAATTCATGAATAAAAATTCCTACTGCCGATAGCTACATTACACAAATCATCAAAGCAACAGAACATTGAAATATGATTACACATAAAAAGGAAATTACTTATAAACAAAGAGAAACAAATATATACTACTCATTTCCCCATCTGGAATCCAAATAAACAACGTTGTATCATATTAAGTTCAAACAACTCTTCTAAATATGTATCTCAGAGCACACGGAGCACAATTATACAAAACTACAACAAAATTCTCCAAAATTCAGAACCTTTCTTATGTCTTTGAACTTCCTACATAAAGAATTCCTATTAAGGGTTCCCGATCGAATAATGAGTCATGATCGGCCCACACATGTGAAAATCAAAATATCCTAACAAACTAACTGACCGTGCATCAAGTAATCACTCCTGTAATAGAAAATAAAAAGAGAATTAGGTGAAATGGAGATTTCACCAGCAAACATCATAATTAGAAAGAAAAAAGGAACAAAATGATGTGCTGCGTTGGCCAAATCCTAGAATCCTCCATGGGGACAGCGAGAAGTGACTGCGAACAGATGGGCAGTCTGGTTTCCACCACTTGATTTCATATGCTGTGGAAGGACTCCACTCTCTAATTCTCATGATTCATTTTAACCGTAATGAAATGGCCAACAGTGCTGCGCGTGCCTCGCTTTTTAGTGGAGATTTCCTGGATCAACTGAATAAACCATACATGCATTGTTCCACCTAACTCCCATGCTTGTGTTGTAGATGAAGGGGAGATTGTCGAAGTGATGGTGAGGCTATCGAGATAATTAGCATGGAAAAGAGAGGGATAAAGGCCACGGGAGGGGTATTGATGATGTGGCGGGAAGGTGGGGCCCAAATTGATATCGCAAATCACAGAGCAAAGATTTTACATATAAGCAACAATAAGCAAGAGTTAAAACCTATGTGGAGCGATATGCGGTGAGCGGGGGAGGTGATGTGATAGAAAGAGGTGGGGCCACTCGCACATCACAAACCGCAAGATTTGCAAATGAGTACCAAAGGGTAATGTTTTATAAAATGTGATGTACGAAACGTGATGGGCGGAGGACGAGACGTGGTAAGACAGAGGTGGGGACCACCTGCACATTCCAGATCATAGATCGCAAGGTTTAGTTGTGAGTAGCGAAAGGTAAGAGGTATATATCGCGGGGATCGATGTGCGATGAGATGGGAAATGATGTGGCATGGAGGTGGGGCCGCCCACAAGTTGCAAATCGTAGGTTCTATATGTGAGCACTAAAAGGTAGAGTTATACTCTGCAGGGAGCAATGTGCAATAAGCGGAGAGGTATTAAGGGCGGTGAATAATATTACACATATTATATGTAATATATAACATATGTAATAGTTTGTGGGATGCGGCAATTAATCACAACTTTGGATCATATTACCTTGACCATGGCACTCTTCTCTTTTCACTGCGGGGCTTTCTGCCCAACCTACCCTTGAATTTCCTGGCCTTCCCCTAGAACATTCTCACCTATTCCCTTTGATTTCCTTATAGGGATCACTTCTCCATGTTGAGTGCGATCACAGGCCAACATTGGCTCCATCTGGGGGCAACGTGTTTTTCTAAGTGCGTTGAGAACCTACAGACCTGAACGCCAGTGCTTTATTGGGCTCATGGAGTCACAAATGTATACTGTAAGCTTGAATTGAAACTACAACTGAGTTGTGCATTGCCAACTATATAAAATATAAATCACTATCGCACATTCAAAATCTTGAATGCTAAAATATGAACTATGCTGAAACTGGAAATTGAAACACACTTGAACTAAAAACTGCAAAGCAATCTGAGACTAAACTGGAAACATGCTCATAGCACTGATCTTATTTTCACACCTACCTACCCTAATTTGATGGAATTAATGCTATTCTAAATGATACAATAATTCTAGTGTAACCAGGCAAACAACTCCTCTAATAACTTTGTTCTTTCACTGTTTTTCGCCAAACTGAGGAACAAACCTGCTAATGGTATTGGATAGGAATTCTCAGCTTGATCTTTTTCGGAAGGAGCTTGCTAATCGTGAAAAGCAACAAAAATGATAGAAAGGTATGGTGGCCTTGTGATGAATAATATTTCAATATCGATAGCCACTGGATCAAGATACACTTGACCTATTTCTGAATATTCTGACCCAATCGATCCAACCTCACAACTTGTTATTGCACATGTGCTCTCCATGTCTTCAAAAAACTCGGAACATGCTTGCATTATATCTTATGAGTTAAGGCATAGAGATAAAGAATCGAACTAGAGCAGTTATTCCTTTATTTTAAACTTTGCCTCGCTGTTTAGCAGGTTTACTTCCACGTCAATTGTAAAATTTTGCATTTCTTCAAGGGTTGTAGTGTCCCTTTCTCTTATTTGGAATTCCATCCCTGGATTAAAGGCATTTGGGTAGTGCCACAGAGCTACTCCTGTGGGTCGCCTTGTATCAGCAGGCATTGAATGATACACTTTATTGAACCTGGATGAGAAATACTGTATTGTCTCCCAAGGTTGTCTTTTTAAATGTGCATACTATTCTGTGATAAGAAAGACATTTTCCATGATTAACCATCGACCTAGGAAAAATTGCATGAATTGATGAAAATTGCTCATGTTATGAGCTGGAAGATTCTTAGACCAACTTTTTACTTTACCTTGCCATGGTAGGACAAACATCCTGATACATACATCATCTTCTTCCTTTACTGATGATTGCAATACACTGACTATAGGATCATGGAAAACATGCAACATAAAATCTTCTAGAAGATTTGTAACAGGAAAAGGAACCTCATTCCAAATTGCTGCTTGGCTTGTGTGTTGAAAGTGGTTCTCTTCAAACTACAAGGTAACCAATTGTCTTTTCTCACTATCCATGGCAGTCAAGTGATATGAGTATTTTTATCTTTCTCTTTGTCACACAGAAGCTTGCAAGGGAGCTGCAAACTCTCGTTAATTCCGGGTGGAGGAACATGATTTGTAACAACCTGTTGTACTACTTCAAGAACATCCAAGAAAGAAAATAATGATTGAGAACTCTTACGATTTTCTTCAAGGGATGTAAATTGAGATAAGGGGCAACCTGGAAGAGAATTAGAGGGATAGTCGTCATCATGCAACTTTGATTGGTCTTTAAGCTCTGAAAGAAACATTGCTTGTTGAGGATGTTCTTGTGGATTTAGGCCATTAATCTTTGTTGCCTCTGCTTTCGAATAACCATAATACTGTTGATTTTTAGTGTTGTCCTCTGGGAAACACTCCATCTCTTCCCCTTCTTCATGGAGGGTAAGCTCTCCTCCCTCTTCTTCAGGATAAGCTAGGAACTGGTTTGCTACATTTGGTGCAATAAACACCATGGGTCATTCTTATTCGAGATTAAAGGGTGTGGGCCCTTTTTCTGTAATGGCTACTTTGAACTAATCTTTAGGAGGGTCAGGCAGTTTCAAGGGTATAACTGTGGAGTTCTCATTTTTGGGAGGATCAGATTTTTTTTTTGTGAAAGTGGATGCGGTGGCCTTATGAGGGGCTGAATCTTCTAAGGGCTTCTTCCCTTCACTAGCAGGACCAGGAGGGGTTTTTTCTCTTGATATTAACCCTTCATTTTTTTTCTTTCCCTCGGGTTCTCTTTCTGAAGGACCCGAGGTCATACTTCTTGTGGAGTTGAGTATGCATGAAATCCACGAAATGTCTGCAGTAATTGTCAATATCTTGATCTTCTGGAGGGATTTCCTTCTCTTCTTGCTCCCCTTGCAGGATGATTTCACCCTCCTCATCATCAGAGTAAGTGAGGAATTGATTCTCTTGGTTGTCTGTGAGCTCTTTGTCCTATTCCTCCAACTGTCCATCCTAGTATAGAGGAGGTTGAAAGTGGTCTTGTTGTTCCTTCTTATCCCATTGCAACAACTGCGGAGGGGGCTTCTGATACTGAGTATTAAACCCTCGGTTAGGAATCATTTGGTTGGGACGAGGAGGGGAATTTTGGGCCTCCAATTCAAGCTTAATCATATTTTTTGAAAGGTTCTTGATTAACTTATTCATTTCTTCAATTCTACACTCTTGTGATTCCCTTCCCTAATTTGAGGTAGAAGCGTCCTCCCTATTTTTTCGTCTGGCTTCATGCTCAGTCTTCCCCTTGAATTTACCAGTAAAAGAAAATTTTTCTTCTACCTCCAATGCATCGGTCTGGATCTGATCCAGAGATGTGGTTTTTCTTTCTCTTAGGGTGAACCCAAACTCTGGTTCCAAAGCTCCTGTGAAGACCACCTTAGCAGCTGCTTGGGGAGGATTTATTTCAACAGGAAGATTATTAGGGAGCTTATTGAACCTCTTTATGAATTATGTTACATTCTCATTGTGTCTCTTCTTGAGAGCATTGAATTCTGTGAGAACGTATCCATGGTCCCTCTTTTCTCCTCATTTCAATGTGAAGAAATTTTCCATTTCTTCCCAAGTGTGGGCTATGTTGTTGGCTAAAGACTTGAACCATTTTCGGGTTTCTCCCTCCAAGGATTGGACAAAAAGCCTTAATACAAAATCTAAGTGCTCTACATTCACATTCTCAATGAAGGCACATAAGGTTTTGATATGTCTCTACATAGAAGTATTATTATTTAGAGGCTAAGAGAGGGCCAAGGGGGCTACTTGTTCAAAAGGAAACTCGGCACAACCATATAATTTAGAGGTGGGTGTAGATGGTGGATCTGAATCTGGTGTGAGGCCTAGTGAAAGCCAGGATTACTTCTGATTAGGACTATTTTACAGTGGAGTCGCCAAGGTGAGGAATAAACAACTCCCAACCCTTCGTGCTCACCTTTCTGAAGGGAGAAATTTATGTCGTCTCCTAGAGAAAATATTTCTTCATTCGTATCCCCGGAAATGGTGCCAAAAAGATGTTTTATCCCCTAGAAACACCCTTGAGTTGTAAAAGACCAGTGCCTAGGACATCTTAAAATCAGAGGTTAAACGTAAACAATTATAAGGATGCCTCCGACAGAATATGAATCAAAATAATAATGGTTTTTATGGTTCAGGATTGGAGTATGATCCATGTGAATTAACATATACTATGAGAGGGCTCAAGAGCCTGTATGGCTTAATGGCTTTCAAATGGGCCAAGTATCAAACAATGAGCAGAAAATTTTAAAACATGCAGAGGTGTTGAAAAGGAAAGGAGGAGGAATCCATAACAGATAGGCTTAAAGTATTAAGAATTTGTCTCCCTTAAACGCGGAGGAAACAGATGCAAGTGAAATATGACTAACAATAGAGATTTGTGGAGCACGAATTAAGGAAGTGCAACAAATTTAAAACATGAGCATTGTGCATAAACGAATTCATGAATAAAAATGCCTACTTCTGGTAGATACATTACACAAAACATCAAAGCAACAGAACATTGAAATATGATTACACATAAACATAAGATTACTCATAAAAAAAGAGAAATAGATACATACTACTCATTGCCCCATCTGGAATCCACATAAACAACATTGTATCATATTAAGTTCAAAAATCTCTCCCAAATATGTATCTCAGAGCACATGGAGCACAATTATACAGAACTATAGCAAAATTCTCCAAAATTCAGAACCTTTATTACATCTTTGAACTTCCTACATATATATTTCCTATTGAGGGATCTCGATCGAATAATGAGTCATGATCGGCCCACACATGTGAAAATCAAAATATCCTAACAAAATGACTGAGCGCACGTCAAGAAATCGCTCCTGTAACAGAAAATCAAAACAAAATCAGGTGAAATTGGGATTTCACCAACAAACATCATAATCACAATGTAAAAATGAACAAAATGATGGGTCACGTAGGCCAAATCTTGGAATCCTCAACGGGGATGGTAAGGAGTGACCGCAAACAGTTGGGCAATCTGGTTTCCACCAATTGTTTTCATCTGTTGTGGAAGGCCTCCACTATCTAATTCTCATGATTCGTTTTAACCGTAATGAAATGGCCAACTATGTTGTGTGCGCCATGATCTTTAGCGGATATTTCCTAGATCAACTGAATAAACCATATCCGTGTTGTTTTGCCAAAATCACATGATTATGCTTGAGATGAAGGGGAGATGGTGGAAGTGATGGTCTATTGATGATGTGGAGGGAAGGTGGGGCCTAAACTGATATCGAAAATCGTAGAGTAGAGGTTTTACATATAAGCAGCGATAGGTAAGATTTAAAGCATGCGAGGAGTGATGTATGTTGAGCGAGGGAGGTGGCATTGCAGACGGAGGTGGGGCCGCCCGCACATCGCAAATCGCAAGATTTGCAAATGAGCAACGGAGGGTAATGGTTTATAAAATGAGATGTATGAAACATGATGGGTGGAGGACGTGAAGTGGCAGGATGGAGGTGGCGACCGTGCACACATTGTAGATCGTAGATCGCAAGGTTTAGTTGAGAGCAATGGAAGGCAAAAGGTATATATTGTGGGGAACGATGTACGGTGCAATGGGAATGATGTGGTGCAGAGGTGGGGCCGCCCGCGGATCGCAGATCACAGGTTTTATATGTGAGTAGCGAAAGGTAGAGTTGTATTCTATGGGGAGCAATGTGTGATGAGTGGAGAGGTGTTAAGGGCGATGAATAATATTACACATACTATATGTAATATATAGCATATGTAACAGTTTGTGGGATGCGACAATTAATCACAGCTTTGGATCATATTACCTTGACTGTGACACTCTTCTCTTTTGACTTTGGGGCTTTTCGCCTGACCTGTGCTTCAATTGCTTGGCCTTCCCCTTCAAAATTCACACCTATGCCCTATGATTTCCTTATAGGGATCGCTTCTCCATATTGAGTACGGTCACATGCCAACACCTTCAACCAACCTCTGGTTCACCTGAGCCAAAGATTTTTTTGCCTAGAAATAGTAACCCTCTCTAATTCCACATAATGTGCTTCTATCATTATTTTCCAACAGTTTTTTCAGAGCTTCTCACCCATCAACATAGGTTTTTCTTTTCATTTTCCTCATAAAGCCTCATTTTCTCTCCCACAATGCTTTTCTCAGTATTTATCTTCAATTAAGTATATTTTTTTCAAGAAATTTAACAAAATCTGATCCACTCCATTGATATTCAAATTTGGCAAGTATATTTTACTCTAGTGTTTATTTTCTCCCAATTTCCAGCTTTATTTATCAAATTTATTTATTTCATTACATCAATTTTTCCTCATAACTAGTTCATCATGGCTCATCATCCAACATTTTAAAAATAGTCAAATACAAAACAAAATGTTTCGATAATGGTGGAGGGGTATTACATCTTCCCCCTCTAAAAATAACATCGTCCTTGGTGTTTATTATTCCTTTTCCTTCTACTGAAATAGTCGTGGATAGGATTATTTCATCGTATCTTCCCACTCCCAAGAATCCTTCTAAAGTGTAAAGTGACTCCATTTCACTTTACCTTCAGCGACAACTCGATTCCAGAGCACAATCTCTTTCCAATCCAAGATGAGACGTGGCTTTGGTGGGAAGTCTCCTTCGGGTTTCACCTATATCAGATTCCAATCAATTACATGAGAATTGTCATGAACATAATTTTTTAAAAAGGACACATGAAATAAATATTATGAAATCTAATATGGTTGGGTAAAGCCAACTCATAAGCCACTATGCCAACTCTGTCTAGGATTTCAAAAGGCCCACAAAATCGTGGTGCGAACTTTGCACAAGTTCCTATGCTTAGAATACTTTTTGTAGTTTCTACACATACATCGTCTCCGATGTTGAATTCTTTATGAACTCTCTTTTTGTATGCATAATTTTTTTTCCGATCTTCTGTTGTTTTGATATTATGTATGATTTTCTTCACTATCTGTTCCATTTCCTACAAAGAATGAGGCCCCAATATTAGTTTATCTTCCGGTTGGCTCCAACTAAGGGGTGTATTACATTTTATACCATACACAACCTTAAAGGGGATCAATTTAATACAAGCATGGGAATTATTATTAAAAGAAAATTTCATTAAATGGAGAAGATCCTTCCGCTTGGTAGTTTGACTCATAACATGCATTCTTAGCATGTCCTCTAGAATCTGATTGGTCCTTTTTGTTTGCCCATTTGTTTGCGGGTGATATGTCATACTAAAATTCAATTACATTCCCATACATCCATATAATGTTTTCCAAAAATTGGATGTAAATTTAGCATCTTTACCTAACAATATAAAAAATTTAAACTTTGAAACGAGCACCCACTATTTTCAGCTAGCAAAACAGTAATCCAATTTCGAAAAGTGCTAATCCAGAATACACCTTTTTTTGGGAGCATATTCTTGACAGTTTAAATTTTCTTATGTATCAAGTGTGAACAATTTTTTTTTTAAATATTAGTGATTTTAATAATGATTTTGAAAAGTGTTGATGTAGCATCGACCCATTTTTTTAAAGGGCCTATTCTTTATACTCTAAATTTTCTAATGTATTAAGTGTCGATAATTTTTTTAAACGTTTATGATTTTCATGCATATTTTCAAAAGCATTATATATATATATATATATATATATATATATATATATATATATATGCAGGTAATTTTTGACACTTTAAATGTTCTTATGTCCTAAGAATACACAAAATTAATTAAAATTTTGATTATTTATCAAATTTTCAAGGTGGTTTTCATCCTATGATGTTAGCTTTTAAGAATTTTCTAAAGATGTGTTTTTTTTCCTTAGAAATTTCATTTTTTAATTATTATTATGATTTTTTATTTTTTTTTTGCAGAATAACAAAAATAACATTAAAAATATGTAAAATAACAAATATAAAAATATATAGAAAGGAAAAAAAAAAATGTAAAAATATAAAAATATGTTAAAAAAAAATTTAACTTGTAAAAGATATATATTTTTATAAAAATAAATAAATTAAAACCAAAAAATTAAAAACACTATAAAAACAAGTTGTACCATGCTTGGTTAAAAGTGCCACCATCCATATTACGAGTTAGAAAATTCCATTTGTTATATTATGGGTTATAGAGGAACCCTTGATGAGTGCACTTTGCAGAATAATACATCCATATGCCCTCAAGGGACATATGTGGCTTGGATCAAATAAGGCACGTTATCCTCCAACATTTATCTTCGACATGGATGTTAAATATTATGTAATTGTGGTGTTGCATGTGTCAAGGGATCCATGGTTGTTCACCTTCACTCCAACACAGGCCCTTGATACATAATTTTTACAATCTCTGGATCGATGGTGGTGCTTAGGAAAGATGTAGAAAAACACCTAGCACTGCACACACACTCCATCTTTTCCTCCCATTCTTGTCATATAAACACAATAATACGTTGAAACCCTAATTTTACAAATGAATGGAATTAAAAAAATATAAATTATAAAGCAATATATCCTAACTAGAGTTGTGGTAGCTTATTTAAAGAGAGAGGAGATTTTTATGTTCTAATAGCGAGAAGACATTAGAAGAAGCCAAAAATTCCTTCTAACATAAAGTATGATTTCCTACACTGCAAAATAATAAAGATCCAAAACTCTAACCCTACGAGTTGATGTAGTAAAGGAATTTGCACCGGAAAGAGTATAGGTTATATTGATACTTACTAGGCCCACAATGTTTTCATACAAACTCTCTTTAAAGTACTTATTAAACAATTACAAAACTTAATCCATGCCCTATGTTTTTGGTAAGTCACACTATGAAATTTTTTTAAAATGGCATGTAAAGAAAATTCATAAAAAACACAATGAACGTTTATAAATTTAATAATAGCAATCCATAAAACAAATTTAATAATTCTTATATGTAAAACCATTTTAAATTAGTAAAATAAATAAATAGCTATGTAAATTTACTTGTTCAATAATTTGCATATACATCTCTATTTTAGTAAATTTTTGTTAATAATAGTAAAGATATAATTTTAATTTAGGAACTTTGGATTTAACTCTATAACTAGGAAAAATGTTTCTATCTACACATGCTAAACCTCTAATTGTTCATTGAAACAATAATAAAAGTAAAAATTATATGTTTCAATTATATATATATATATATATATATATATATATATATATATATATATATATATATATATATATATATATATATATATATATAATTTTAGCATTTAATTTATTATTAAAACATTAATAAAGGTCAAAATTATATGTTTATATAAAACATACATATTTATTGTTTTTAAATTTAATAATTTGTATCGAATAAAAACTTCTTTCAAAACATAAAATTTTGATGAGAAGGAAAATAAACTATATTCATCTTATCACAATGGATTAACATATCTTTTTGCAAAAAAATATTTCTTTGCAAAATTGAATGTGGGTAGAAAAGGGTGGAGAGGAGAACAAACTATATAAAGTATCAACATATCACTTTACCTTTATAGAAATTGAGAAGGAAAACAAAGCATACTCCAAGTAATTAAGTTAAAACTCCAAACAACATTTACCCATTGAAAAATTATAGAATAACATTTAAAAAAGTTTGATGGGAAGAGGTCAAAATGAACACGTGCTCTAACACATCACCATTTTCTTGACAATGGATGGGTAGTTTCCATTTGTTCACATTTTGTTTCTAATATTATAAGATAGATAACATGTGGAAAAATAAAAAAACAATCTCAAACTAAAGGAACCTTCATAGACTATTCCAGTAAATGAATCACTACATAAAAATTCATTCAAACTAAAGTGTCATTGTCTATACATGTTTTTGGTGGAATCCTTTCACCTTGAAACTTTATTAGGTGATAAGAAAATTGGATCTTTACTAGTGGGAATGATGAGCTGGGGAACATCATATACATGTTTTTGGTGGAATCCTTTCACCTTGAAACTTGATTAGCTGATAAGAAAATTGGATCTTTCCTCATGGGAATGATGAGCTAGAGAACGTCATGAGTATGTTCTAGCGACTTTGTAGGTCGGATGTGTGATATCCATTATATTAAAATGTGAACCTTTGACCATCGAAATGAATGGCTTTGGATGTCTTCCATATTGGGTAGGTAGGATGTGTGATATCCATTATATTAAAATCTGAACCTTTGACCATTGAAATGGATGGCTTTGGATGTCTTTCATGTTGGGTATGAATTGCGTCAAAAGCCCCCATAAATCTTCAATATTGTTAGAAAATTAAATATTACAGAGCAATGCAACACATGAAAATTGACTAGAAATTACTATACTTTTACAAGGCAATTTTACATCTATTTTTAGCTTTGGGGGCTGCCGCCCCCCCTAGACCCCCCACGACAGCAATTAATTACAGGCGGCGTTGCCGCCCCTTTTAAGGTACAGGGGTCCAATGCTATGATACAAAGTAAACAAGATAATCAGGCTCCACACCCAAAAAATATTTTTGTTAAGGCTCATATATATATCCAATATTCCCATTCATAAATTGAAGCACAAATACTTAGCTCACTTCATCCAAAGAACTATCTCGTAACCTCCAATGGATACACCATCAAAATTGCTTCGACAATTCTCGACATTATAGCATATTCTCTTTAATATTTCTTCAATAATATTTCCATGGAAAATTGTTTAATTATTCCCCTCTATATTGTTCTATCATCGGCTACTTTTTATGGTTTAACACAGTGACCTCGTGGTTTATCTTAGAAATTTTCATGTATGGAGCATTAATTTGTTTGTTTGGATTGCGGATATTGGTTGTGAATTTACAGGAAGATATAGAGCAACAAAGATTGTGGATTGCATCTGTAGTGGCAATGGTGATGATGGTTTTTCCATTTAATTGTTTGGCCACTGACGATGTCCATTTTCCATTTATTTGTTTATCGTCGTGACAATTCACAGTGGAATCAGGGCACAAAATCTAATACCTGGGCTTTTGGTAAAACATTTGTTGTGGGCGACAAACTCGGTATGTATCAAACAAATTATAACAATACCTAATAGGAATATTTTATGATTCTATAACTTGTTAGAAAATTATATATTACATATCAATTCAATGCATAAAATATGTGGAAAAACACAAGCACACAAAGCACATAAAACTAGAGAGACACAACTATAGGTAGTTCACGCAGTTTGGGCTACATCCACCCCGAACAACCAGTCCTTCCTTTCTATTATCCAACAAATGAAGAGACACAACCTACAACAGATCTGCTATAATATCCTCTGTTCTCTCTCACAGTATCCCCATCTGTTTCTCGCTCTGATAATACACATACAATACATAACCACAATACAATACCCTCATAAAAGTGAGGGGTTGCCTTCTAGGGAAAAAAAGCCTAAACTAAACATAACTTCTACCGTCAGATCATCCGCCTAATGAACGGCCTAGATTGACTAGAATTACTATACTTTTACAAGGCAATTTTACATCTATTTTTAGCTTCGGGGGCGCTGCCCCCAAAACCGTCTGCCAGGGGGGGGGGGGGACAGAGACGATCCTTCTAGCCCTAGAGTGGGTCTAGAAACAAAGGGACATGCTAAAGTGTTGATTCCTAATTATTGCATGAAAGAGGACAGGATAGGTCGACCTACCTAGAGTCCAACGTTCTCGTCATTGCTATAATGGTGGTGGCCTCTCGCTCATGTATCGGAAAGTCACAATCCTTTTGCAGTCATGCTTGGATACCTGCACATAGAATCAGAAAAAAGGAAGAGCATACAATATAATAACATTTCATTCATAACTATTAGCCAGTCAAAGAGGGCTAAACATGTTGCATTAAAAAAAAGTCATAACACAAAAGTGGAACCAAAACGTAGTCATGTATATGTATTAATGAAAGGAAGAGATACAACCAAAGCTTTGACATCGAGGTCTCCTCCAGAGGGGTTCAGCCGGAACGCGTCTCAGATGGTCATCAGGAAATTTGGAAGGGATAAAGGCATGGACTCAAACTATCTCAGAAGGCATGGACTCAAGCTCTCTCAACGTAATTCCTTCTTATTCTATCTCTCCAGTATTTCTCCAAGTTCAGTTCTTTAGTTGTTCAACTAGTCAACCATTCAGCTAGTTTGTGCAAAGAGAGATGGCTTATTTTTATAGAGGAAAAGGAGGAGGTTAGGATCCCTACAAAGGTGGGAGGGAGGTCTATCCTTTAGGGAGTTACCATAAGAGGTGGAAACCATAAAATAAAGAAGGTAGTCCATGGTTTATCAATTCAACCACTCCCAATGACTCATCATTGAGGTGGTTGGAGTGGAATCTCCGCCTCTATTTTTAAAAACCATTCCATAAACAGCTTGGCATGGGTGGAAAACTGGGACAGAGTGCCAGCTGGCATGGGGCCAAGTGTTAATCTTCCTCTTCGATGTGAGGGCATAATTGACTACCTGCACCAAGGCAAAGAAAATGGTTTTTGAGTCTCTGCTCAGGGAATTTCCAACAGAAGGAATATCAATCTCATGTAAAGGGACACAATGATGCTCTTTGCAAGGCATGACGCTACTTATTGATCACGGAAATGACCCTCCAATGGGAGAGATGGGGATTGAGGGGACAATGACAAAATGTTGTGTAACATATGCCCCCTAAAGCATGAGGTCTGAGGGAGAGGGAGGGGCGAAATTCTTTATGAGAATGCATTCGAACCAAGCACCGTTGTCAGAAAACTTGCAATTACGAATACAACTAATATATCTAATACATGAACATGTGTTATGGGTGCAACCATCCATAATAGAGCATGTAAAAACTGAGATATGAGGTATGGACGTAGCCATCTAGCAGTAAGGATCACCAAATAGACTCAGGTATGGTCGCAGCCATCCAATCAAAGCATTCATGCAACAAGTCATGATAATCCACCAAAATCTGCAACCTAGATTTTATTAGACAAAATCCAGAGTCTTGCACTCCATCTAGACCCGAACAAGTACAAATTCAAGCATGTGAATATATGAGCTGAAGTCGAACATGCAAGAAAATCACTTGATTACCAACCAATGATGAAAGTTGTTAACAGGCACGAGAGAAACCACCAATAATGAGAATGGCTCTCAAGGTACAACCGGTACAATCCATGGAATGTGAATAGTGATCTGGCGTCGAACATCTGGAGAATCACTCAATCGAACGCCAATGATGTGAACCTTGCGTCGAATGCGAAGAACCTGCCATTGAGGCATGCAGGTTCCAAGGTACCAGAAGGGAGTCTCTCGATAAAATTCCTAGATAATGAGCTGAAGTCAATGGGAAGTGACCTGATAGAAGGTGGGCCATAATGTTTCCCAAATCATCGATACGAGACAGAGGAATGTGATGACGAAACAGGACCAACAGAGAATCATAGAGAGTGTTGATCATATCAGCCCCTGTTAAATTTTGGCAATCAATCGCCTTTAAAACCTTGCGAACCCCCTTGGTTTTTCCTGAGAAATCCATTTTCCATCTATCGTTCCCCTCCTTTGAAACCAAAATTCAATAAAAGGCCAAAAAAACCCCGCAATCGAAAAGATATCTGGCCATATCCCTTTCGTTCAAGCCCTCTCCACCTTCTGTCCCATGTGACTAGAAGCCGAAACCAAATGCTAGCCCTGAAGGCGTTCACAGCATAAGGCTATTGGGCGCATTCTGAGCCATGCGATCAAATCATAGATCAACGTACCACAGCTCTCCCGCCTTTGTGGTCCTCGCGCCCAAAAACACTGCTCAAAACCAGTTGTATTCATCACACCGCCTTTAAAGGGAAAGTGATATTTTATATTTTGGAGCGATTCCATACACCGTGTGATGTGTGTCCTCATGTATGACCCGAATACCGCCCTCAATCACGCGTTAATGTTTGACCAAGGTCACGCAGTGATATTCATCACATCCGCCAGATCTGGAGGTCCTCATCCAACGGTGATCGCTCTTCCAAGCTACACGAATGATAACAAGGGGAAATCGTACCCCTGGCCCACTATCCATCACCTCCGATACTCTTTCAACTGTTGATCTCCTCCTGAGATCGGACGGTCCACATTTAGTCGCAAGCCCGCCACTGACCTCATACCACCACATCATCCTTTCCACATAATCTATCATATGTCCACCCGTCAATGTTCCACGTGTTCGTCATATTTTCCTCTGCCCTTTATATGTTTTTTTCATGAGTCAGATTCTAATGTTTACGTTGAAAACTATCACCAGTCTACCCACCATCGTTTCGCTGTGTTTTCCACCGCCACCCTACATCGTTTCACCATTCCGCTAGTCTACACGACCGTTTCCATTAACCCCGCTACACCCCCCATCCTCATAGAATGGATTTCCTAACATGTTGTCGGGTTTTGCAGGTTTACTATGACGGAGAATTATCATAATTTGCAGCATCCGTTACAAAAGCCAAGAACGTGTCAAAGGACCAGTTTTTCAGAGGTGAAATTTATGAAGAAAGTCCTGGGTGGCTGCTGCGACATGACATCCATTAAAGAAATAGGGTTATAATTTGGCAAGCTTCTCAGTGTCATTCAAGAGGCAGATATCATAGATGGAGGCATAAATGTTGTGGCAAAGAGTATCAATGGAAGATCAAGGTATTCAGTGTTCGGCATTGAAGATTCTAAATCATAATTCAGGGTTTAGAAGGCAGAAGGTACAATGCACAAAAAACAACACCCTCCAGGTTTCATTTCAGCAGAATTTACCTTCAGGAAAGGGCAGAATGTTAGTATGGTTATCCATATATCGTGTTCCTGAAGAGATTTTCACCCAGTGCATTTATTTCAGTTAGCAGGCCACAGAGTACATCCAACACTACAGCACCGTCAAGCAGTATGGGCGGGCACTTTTTCACCATTTTATTTTAATGATACAATTGAATGTTCATCACCTACCTCTTTTACTAGGTTTTGGTTTCTCCTATAAAAACCATGAAGAAATGTATTGTAAGGGTTCTAGATTTTATCAGAAAATTATGCAGTGAAAGGATTTTTGTATATATTTTGTAAATCTCTTGTATTAAGGCTTAGAGCCCATAGGGTCTCAATGAGGAGGAGTTCCATCTGTTAAAGAGGATTCTGGTCTTTGGCATTTCATAGTCTGTAACCTCTCTTATGTGTTATTTTAATATATCATTTCATTTCATCCATGCTTCTTGTATCATGTTTTGGAATGCGAGTGGCTCACTGTTTTTTTGGTATGGATTCATCCTAGTTGATGCCCATGCTCGGATCAGTCAAGCGCTTTAAATATGGCTCATGCATGATATTATGTTCCATTATTCAGCTAACCATACTTTTGCTATATTATTTGCTTTGGGAGGGTGCTTTTAAAATGCTATTATCGTGTATGGATTCTTAAATTGGTAAGCCCATGCATGATGGTATTGTATATCTGGGTATTAGCTCAATGTTAACTAATATCTTCTCAATATTTCATTCACTACATACACCTTTTGATCATTTATGTCTGTGAAGTATTTCCGAATCGGCCTGCTTTGCAGTAAACTGTCTCTGAATTGTCTGTTGCTTTTGTATTAGAGTTTTGCATCTTTCCTCTACAGTATCTCTTTTCCTGTGTCATTTTTTGAGAGTTTGGTCCCATTCTATTTTATTTCCCTGTTTACAGGAGATATCAGGTGAGCTGAAGTTGACAACTTCATAAATTATATTATGCGCTCCTTGCTATGCTAAGATGTCCTAGGCACTGGTCTATCACAACTCTAGGCTGTCTCTAGGAGTTACAACATCTTTCTGGCACCGTTGTCGGGGACGAATTTAAGGAAATCAAAATCCCTGGGCCTCGACAAAATTTTATTCACTCTTCAAGTAGGTGAGCATGGAGAGTTGAGAGTTGTAGATCCCTCACCTTGGCGACTCCACATCCATTTATTAGATAAATCAATTTGCAGTCCTTGCTCCACGTAAGCCACACCTGAGGTCAGATACGTCTAAGCCAAAGACACCTTTAGTGTCTGACCCTGACTAGATTATGCATAGGAGAAACTGGAGGGAAAGGAGATCAGCCCGTTCTGAAATTCCTTAAGTATCTATAGAAGACTTTCCATCCTCTTCTTCCCAAGAAACTCAAGTGCCAGATCCCGAATCCACTGTGGGAGATACTGATTATTATTATTCAGATAGTCCACCCCGAGAGGGTATCAGAAATAAAAACAGTCTTCATCCTACTCCCGAGGTTGAAGAGGTCAAGGAAGTAACCGAAGTATCTGCTGTTAACAGACCTTTGTTCCCCTCAACCCCTCAAGCTGCAGTTGAGTATATTCCTATCATTATTCATACTCCACTTCCACCTCCTCCTCCTCTTACTCATCAAAATATTGCACTACCTCCACCTCCTCCAATGGCCAATGTTCTGGCCTTCTTGATGAATAAATATGCTCCCCTAGCATTACCCCAAGTGTTGAATGAGATGCCCCAGGATTATTTGAAGATATTGCCCAGATTCAATGGGGAAAATGAGATTGACACTCAAAAACATCTTGATACTTTCTGTGCTTTTGCAGAGAACTTTAATGTTGAACATTTAGATGTGGTCTTAAGACTGTTTGTGCAATCTCTTGATGGTGAAGCTCGAAAATGGTTTAAGAAATTGGATGGCCGTTCTATCACCACTTGGGATAACATGGAAGACACTTTTCTCAGGAAATGGGGAGAGAAGAAAGATCACATAAATTGTCTCATTGAGTTCAATACACTAAAGAAAAGACACAATGAAGGAGTGTCAGAATTTATGAAGAGATTTAATAAATTGTATCTGAGTCTCCCTGCCGATATGAAACCTCATCAAACTGCTGCTAAGGTTGTCTTTGTAGCATCCTTTGATTCAGAATTTGGTTTCTCTCTCAGAGAAAGAAAGCCTGCTACTCTGGATGATGCTCAGGTAGATGCACTAGAGTTGGAAGCAAACTTTGCCTCCACTGGTAAATCAAAAGGAAAATCTGAACAAGATGCTAGAAGAAGAGGCAAAGAGGAGGTATCCACTCCTAGTCAGAATAGAGACTCAGACAAAATGGAAGAAATGAGAAAATTGATTAAGAAAATGGTTAATCTTGAATTGGAAGCCAAGAACTCAGCCTTCAATAATTTCCAGAATGCTCCAAACAGAGGTTATAATCCTCAGTACAGAAGACCACCCCTGCAAATATTTCCAAGGGAAGCAAAGGAGCAACAGGATCAGGTACCACACCCATTGTACTTGGAAGGTCCAGTACATGACTCCACTCGAGATGTTGATTATGGATTGGAGGATGCAAATCTGGCCTTTTCAAATAGTGATGGAGAAGAATGCCCTTTGCAAGGGAATGATGGAACTGGGTGCTCATTGCAAGAAGAAGAAAAGACCAGAGACATAGAAGAAGAATTTGATCATTATTGTAAACAATTCGATGATTTCATGCAAGCACATTTCAATAGAAAATATGATCTCAGATCTTCTAGGAAGAGGACTCGTACCCAAGAGCAAGAAGAAGAGCTACCCCAGAAGGAAGCACCTGCTCAGAAGGAGTCAGCAATGCAGAAAGCCACAGACAAAGGTAAGGGACCTCTAAACAAACCTTTGCAATCTAATGATCAAATCCATTCCACTCCAAAAGTAGTCACTCCTCCTAATGTCGAGTCTGTGTCAAAAGAAGTCAAGTCCCCAGCTAAAAATAAAGAGTCAAAAGAGGTTGTGATAGAAAAATCCCCTCCTACTTTCAGTCTGCAAAAGGAACTGGAAAAGGTCAAAATCCCAGTCCCCTTGACTGAACTATTGAAACAGCCAGCATATCAATCTCAAGTCACCTCTTTCATGCTCCCTCCTGAAACACCAATCATCCCAGACAGTCTCAACCTCCAAGAAGAGAGACCCATGGTAGTTTTTGGCCCACATGTTGAGGAGATAGATCCCTCTACTCCTCCCTTCTATGTGTCTCTAGTAATCCATGACCTGCTATTACATAATTGCATGTTAGATTCTAGAGCTTCCCATAATCTTATGCCTCTGTCAGTCATGGAACAACTAGGTTTGCAAATCACTCGTCCATATAAAGACCTCTATTCATTTGACTCAAAAAGAGTTAAATTCTTGGGGATGATCAAGGATTTGGTGGTCAATTTGGCCCAAATCCCAGCAAACAGTGTGGTAATGGACATAGTGGTGGCTGACATCCCAGCTCCTTTTGGTATGTTACTCTCAAGGTCTTGGGGAACAAAAATTGGTGGATCATTCAAGATAGATTTAACATATGCCACTATCCCAGTTTTTGGTGGCCAAGAGAGGAGGTTATACAGGGAGACTAGATTTGTCAAGATGGTGACTAAGGCTGAAAACTATGTAAATTCACCAGTCTACAGTAAAGAAGGAGATTTCTCGTGCTTGATGCTGGAAGAAGATCAAGATTATGCTCATGAACCATCCTTCTGTCAGATCAGGACTGAGCAGCCTTCAGAGAGTCAAGAAACAGGAATATGGACACTCCATTTTGATGGAGCAAATTCTAAAGAAGGAAATGGAGCTGGAATACTATTGATTCCTCCTACAGGAAAATGGATCCCACTGTCTTTCAAACTAGAATATGAAGCCACCAATAATGTGGCTAAATATGAAGCACTCCTGTTAGGATTGCAGACAGCCAGGAATATGAATATACAAAGTTTAAAAGTTCTGGGAGATTCAGAGTTGGTAGTTAGACAAGTCAGGAATCAGTGTCAGACCAAACATCCTAGGCTAAGGGCTTATAGGAATGAAGTTTGGGACATGGTAGAAAATTTATTCTTGGCATTCAATATCCAGTTCATGCCCCGAGAATAGAATATGATAGCTGATTCCCTTGCTGTGGCTGCTAGTACATTTCGACCACCTCAGAACCCTCTTTTAAGATATGAAGTTGAGGTGCGTTATCGGCCTTCAATCCCAGATAACATCAAACACTGCAAGTATTTGAGGATGAAGAATAGATGAAGAGATTCCTGGAAATAGTAGGATAATTCTCCAATATGGAGATTGATGCTGATGAAGAGGAGGTTGAGTCTGAAGATACTTTAGAAAGAAATTGGGAGGAGAAAATGGCAGGAAATAAAGTGTTGTAGTTGAAGGGAAACATTATACCTAGAGGGTTGGTGCCTCTAGAAAGATTATTTGATAAGAATGATGTCCCACTGTAGCCAAGCAAAGTGGTAGAAGAGAATCAGGTAGAAGACCTGAATTTGGGTACTGAGGCTAACCCCAAAATTGTAAAAATATCCAGAAAGATCCCTGGAGAATATAAAAAGCTATATCAGAAATTATTTCAGTCTTACAAAGATGTGTTTGCATGGTCCTATCAGGACTTGAAAACTTTCGATATCAATATTATGCAACACAAAATTCCTCTGAAGGCAGAATCAAAGCCCCATAAGCAAAAGCTCAGACAAATAAATCCCCTGCTGCTGCCTTCTATTGAGAAGGAAATCAAGAAGCTGCTAAAGGCCAAAATAATTGTACCATTGAGGTACTCTAAATGGGTGGAGAACCTTATCCATGTACGAAAGAAGAATTGAGAAATAAGGCTGTGTGTGGATTTTATAAATTTAAATAGAGCTTCCTTAAAGGATAATTATCCACTACCCAAGATGGATGACATCCTGCAGAAGGTGGTTGGAGCGTCTAGGATGTCAATGATGGATGGATTCTCTGGTTATAACCAGGTGGCTATACTTCCAGAATATCAAAGGAAGACTACTTTCACCACACCATGGGGTACATTTATGTATGCCAAGTTGCCTTTTGGATCGATCAATGCAGGGGCCACTTTTCAGAGAGCCATGGAAATTGCTTTCGTTGGGGAGCAAGACAAATTCTTGGAAGTCTACCTCGATGATATCACTGTATTTTCCAAAAATGATGATGAGCACATTGAACATCTGCGGAGAACTTTTGAGAAATGCAGAAGGTATGGTCTCTCTCTGAATCCTCAAAAGTCTTTATTTGCATGAGAAGAGGGAAAGCTTTTGGGCCATATCGTCACTAAGGATGGGGTGAAAATAGACCCTAAGAGGGTAGAGGTTATAAATGGTATTTCTTTCCCCATAAATAAGAAAGAGGTGCAGGTATTCCTTGGGTGTATTAATTTCCTAAGAAGGTTTATTCCTAACTATGGTGAGATAGTTAGGCATATAACAGACATGCTCAAGAAGAATAATGAAGTAAAGTGGTCACAAGAATAACGAGAGACATTTACCAGGATAAATAATTCTTTTGCAGAAGCCCCCATGCTAGCTGGACCAGATTATGATAAACCTTTTATGATTTTTTATTTTGCATCACCTCATACAATAGCAGGAGTTTTATTACAGAAAAACGATGAAGGGTATGAGTAGCCTATTGCCTTTTTCAGTCAGGTGCTCTGTGATGCAGAATTAAAATACAACATATTGGAAAAGCAAGCATACGCCCTAGTGAAATCCCTCAAAGCATTCCGTGTATATATCTTACAGTCCCACATCACTGCATTTGTGCCTGCAGCTGCTGTAAAAGATATTCTTATTCAGGGGGATAGTGAAAGAAAAAGGTGTAAGTGGATTTCTAAAATACAGGAATATGACTTAGACATCCGCCCTACTAAGCTGATCAAAGGACAGGGGCTTGACAAAATTTTGTCTGAATCAAACTATCAAGCTCTGGGCATAAATTTTTCCATTATAGCAGGTGAGGAATCTGAGGAGAAATAAGAGCGACAGGGAATTGGAGTAGCTACTTCAGAAACAGATCTAAAGTACCTCACCAGTCCGTGGTACAAAGAGATAGTAGAATACCTCCTCACACTCAGTTGCCCTCCAAGCTGTGACAAAACTAAATACAGAGCACTGAGATTGAAATCACAGAAGTACATAGTCACCAATGGCCAGTTATATTGGAGAGATCCCTCAGGCATCTTACTCCTGTGTCTCACAGAGAATGAAGTCGAAAGTATTATAGCAGAATTTCATGAAGGGATCTGTGGAGGTCATTACAGCTGGAGAGCTACAGCTCATAAAATTTTGAAAGCTGGATTTTATTGGCCAAAACTTTTTGGAGATGTTTTTGCCAGAGTAAGAGCATGTGATAAATGTCAAAAATTTGTTGAGAGACATAAATCGACACCATTTCCCCTGATTCCAGTGCACGTAGATGAACTAGGTCGCCAATGGGGTATTGATTTTATAGGTGAAATACATCCTCCATCGACTAGACAACATAAATGGATACTAACAGCCACTGATTATTTCACTAAATGGGTGGAAGCCATACCTACAAGGAATGCTACAGATACTGTGATCATAAAGTTCATGGAGGAAAACATCATATCCAAGTTTGGTTGTCCTGCTAGGATAGTGACTAATAATGCACAGGCCTTCAAGTCTGCAAAATTTATAAATTTCTACCAGCAATACAATATCATACTGAGTCACTCTACATCTTACTATCCACAAGGAAATGGCTTGGAAGAGTCTTCAAATAAAAATTTGGTGAGGGCCTTGAAGAAGACTATCAATGAAAATCAGAAGAATTGGGATTCCCAATTGAAATTTTCTCTATGGGCTAATATAATCACCAGCAAGAGAGCAACTGGGAAATCTCCCTATGAATTGGTATATGGACGAGCAGCAGTATTTCCTGTACACCTGGCTTTACCAGTGGCCCACTTCATGCAATAAAGCTAGGAGGAACCTGATGATATGATTAGGAGAATCAATTAATCGGTGGGATTACAGGAAACATGGGGCCAGGTGAATCAGAGGTTAATAGAATATCAAGAGAAAATGAAACACATTTTTGATCAGCATGCAAAAGACATGAAGCTGCAGATTGGTGATTTGGTGCTCAGATGGGATATCTGGAGAGCCGAGAAGGGAAAACATGGTAAATTTGACCCCCTCTGGTTTGGTCCTTTCAAAATTGTAGAATAGGGGGGCAATAATACTTTGAGGTTGGAGAATTTACAAGGCGACTTGTTGGATGCCCCTGTAAATGGTAAATTTCTTAAACCCTATTTCCAATTCTAATCTAGGCAGGGACAACCTGATGTACTATACTGTATTTTAGTTTTTGTTTTATTTTTTGTTCGAATAATGTTGGTGTTGTGATGAATTATAAAGAGAAAAATGGAGGTGTTGGAGAGCAGAGTCTGCATACATGATGACCAAAGGGTCTGCGAGTTCTCGACATGCTCAGGGTTGAACGTGCTGTCCCCAGGTGGAGCCAATGTTGATCATATCAGCCCCTGTTAAATTTTGGCAATCAACCCCCCTTAAAACCTTGTGAACCCTCTTGGTTTTGCCTGAGAAATCTATTTTCCATCTATCGTTCCCCTCCTTTGAAACCAAAATGCACTAAAAGGCCGAAAAAACCCCACAATCGAAAAGATATCTGGCCATAACCCTTTCGTTCAAGCCCTCTCCACCCTCTCTCCCATGTGACTGGAATCCGAAACCAAATTCTAGCCCTGAAGTTGTTCACAGCATAAGGCTATCGGACGCATTCTGAGCCGTCCGATCAAATCATAGATCAACGTACCACAGCTCTCCCGCCTTTGTGATCACCACGCCCAAAAACACTCCTTAAAACCAGTTGTATTCATCGCACTGCCTTTAAAGGACAGGAGATATTTTCTATTTTGAAGCGATTCCATACACCGTGTGACATGTGTCCTCGCGTATGGCCCGAATACCGCCCTCCATCGCGCGTTAATGTTCGACCAAGATCACACAGCGATATTCATCACATCCACCCTATCTGGAGGTCCTCATCCAATGGTGATCGCTCTTCCAAGCTGCACGAATGATAACAAGGGGAAATCGTACCCCTGGCCCACTGTCCATCGCCTATGATACTCTTTCAACCGTTGATCTCCTCCTAAGATCGAACGGTCCACATTTATTCGCAAGCCCGCCACTGACCTCATACCACCACGTCATCCTTTCCACATAATCTGTCGTACGTCCACCCGTCAATGTTCCACGTGTTCGTCATATTTTCCTCCGCCCTTTATATGTTTTGTTCATGATTCAGATTCTAATGTTTACGTTGAAAACTATCACCAGTCTACCCACCATCGTTTCACTATGTTTTCCACCGCCACCCTACATCGTTTCACCATTCCGCCAGTCTACACGACTGTTTCCATTAACCCCGTTACATCCCCCATCCTCATAGATTGGATTTCTTAACATGTTCTCGGGTTTTGCAGGTTTACTACGACGGAGAATTATCATAATTTGCAGCATCCATTACAGAAGCCGAGAACGCATCAAAGGACCAGTTTTTTAGAGGCGAAATTTATGAAGAACGTCCTGGGTAGCTGCTACGACATGACATCCATTAATGAAACAGGGTTATACTTTGGCAAGCTTCTCAGTGTCATTCAAGAGGCAGATATCATAGATGGAGGCATAAATGTTGCGGCAAAGAGTATCAATGGAAGATCAAGGTATTTAGTGTTCGGCATTGAAGATTTTAAATCATAATTCAGGGTTTAGAAGGAAGAAGGTACAATGCACAAAAAACAACACCCTCCAGGTTTCATTTCAGCAGAATTTACCTTCAGGAAAGGACAGAATGTTAGTATGGTTATCCCTATATCGTGTTCCTGAAGAGATTTTCACCCAGTGCATTTATTTCAGTTAGCAGGCCACATAGTACATCCAGCACTACAACGCCGTCAAGCAGTATGGGCGGGCACTTTTTCACCATTTTGTTTTAATGATACAATTAAATGTTCATCACCTACCTCTTTTACTAGGTTTTGGTTTCTCCTATAAAAACCATGAAGAAACGTATTGTAAGGGTTCCAGATTTTATCAGAAAATTATGCAGTGAAAGGCTTTTTGTATACATTTTGTAAATCTCTTGTATGAAGGCTCAGAGCCCATAGGGTCTCAGTGAGGAGTTACATCTGTTAAAGAGGATTCTGGTCTTTGGCATTTCACAGTCTGTAACCTCTCTTATGTGTTATTTTAATATATCATTTCATTTCATCCATGCTTCTTGTATCATGTTTTGGAATGCGAGTGGCTCACTGATTTTTGGTATGGATTCATCCTAGTTGATGCCCATGCTCGGATCATTCAAGCGCTTTAAATATGGCTCATGCATGATATTCTGTTCCATTATTCAGCTAACCATACTTCTTCTATATTAGTTGGTTTGGGAGGGTGCTTTTAAAATGCTATTATCATGTATGGATTCTTAAATTGGTAAGCCCATGCATGGTGGTATTGTATATCTGGGTATCAGCTCAATGTTAACTAATATCTTCTCAATATTTCTTTCACTACATACACCTTCTGATAATTTATGTCTGTGAAGTATTTCTAAATCGGCCCGCTATAAAGAACTGTCAATTGTTCTATGTGTTTTGTGATAGAGTTCGGTGATCTGCCTTCGCAAGATTCTTTCCGTGCCGCTTTTGAGAGTTTGGTCCTAGGTTCTGGCTTCGGTTTTCCTGCAGGAGAAGATGGAGCCAGAAGTCACGGCCTGAGCATACTTGCTATGCACTCCTTTCTATGCTAAGATGTCCTAGGCACTGGTCTATCACAACTCTAGGCTGTCTCTAGGAGTAACAACAGGGAGGTTGAAAACTGCAGAGGCAAACATCTCTTGAACATATCAGCAACACGACACTGGATCTCGTAGTATTTGACATCAAAGGATCTGAGGTCATGATGACGTGGCAAAGAGCAGATAAGGGGTCAAAAGAGATTACCCAAACCCATGGAGGCAAAAATGACGAAATGAGATGTCCCCAACCCGACATGAATGCAGACAAGTGCCATGTTCAAGAGCGACATACTGCCAACATAACTAAAACTTGGTTCGATTTTCCGCCACCATTTCTAGCAAGTACCCCAATTATTTTTTAAAAAAACTTGAAGGGGGTGACATATGCTTGTGTTGTAAGTTTGTCCTTCAGACAAATCCAACCTAGTACATTTTAAGATCCCTAGTAAGGAGGAACTCGAGTAACGTCATCGTGACTGACCCAAGTGGATATTGGTGGCCACCCACCTATTCCACTTGGGGCCCCACCATTGCCTCTTTCATTTTTTCAGTTTCGGCACAACTTACTATTTTTAGCATTTTTTTGGGTCCTGAACTTCCGGAGCCGTTTTGAGGCCCTAAACGACGTTTTCTGGGCATCACGCCTCTTGCGAATATCATTCTGTTTTGAAATGGATATTCATGGTGAAAGTTGTAGTCCTCGGATAAATCTTTCTAATGATGTATCATGTGCTTCAAATGGAGATAGTATGCCAAAGTTACGTCCCTGGGAAGTTGAAACACCAATTTACCCAAACGGGGCCCATAGTTTTGGCACTTCATCTCCTAGGGTTAGGTTTTTGGATGTTTAGAGTCCTCCATTGTTTCTCAATAATAAATAGGCCCTCGCACCTCATTGTAACTTAGTTCAGATGCCTGTAGCTGCCACATCTCTTCTCAGAGACAGCTACCAATGCCCTAGCTAGTTTTATTTCCATTCTGTCTGTAAGAAAATTTCAGTTCTTTGATATTAATGAAATGAAGTATTATTTCTGCTGCATCTCTGTATTTATGGTTATGTATTTATTATGTTGCGTTCCTGCATAAATCTGGATCATTGGTATCAGAGTGGTCTGCTTTTTCTCGATCCTTCTTTGCATGTCCCCAACGAGGTCGGGGTATAAGGAGTTAGGGCTCGATCTGGTGGAACCTTTGCAAGATCAGCCTCGCAAACCCCGACAGACACCCATGGGGGATGAAAAGAAAGATGAGGAAGCAGGAGATCCTATCAAAATATTTCTTGAGGAGGCCCTCAAAAAACAAAGGAACGCGATGATGGATAACTTTGCCCAGATCCTTCAATGGCTGTCCACCGGCGTCGCATCTGCATCCAGCAGCCACTCTGGGGGTGCGAATCCTTTTAAGGTACAAGTAAATTTTGACATTCCCATATTTGAGGGTCAAATAGATGCAGATGCCATAGATAGATGGTTGAATCTATTAGAATGATATTTCTCGTTTCATGACTTTTCCGACAGGGAGAAGATTATTTTTTCACTCCTCAAAGCTTCCCCCCATGTCAAGGACTGGTGGGAAACCCACTGCGAGAAAAAGGAAGAGACAGAACCCTCTCTGTTCTTGGCCGTACCCACTTGGAATTATTTCCGAGACGCCGTCATGGAACAATATGATCCCATGGGGCGCTATGAGGACAAGTACATAAAATGGACCACGCTGCGACAACAAAGGGATCAAGATGTGCATGAGCTGACGAATCTGTTACATACCCTGTGCACCAAGTTCGGTATCAAAGATTCAGAGAAACATATGGTGCTTAAGTATCACAGTTGTCTGCAGAGATACATTCATGAGGAAATGGAGTTCCTCGACATATCCTCGCTTGGTACGACATACCTGTATGCTGCCAATATTGAGCATAAATTCAAACAGAAGAAGTGAGACTTTGGATCTGCAAATCAAAAGCAAGGGAAAGGTGCTCCCAAACCGCAAAACAAAGGACAGAGCCAAGGCATGGTGACTCAAGACAACCTGTCGAAGCCACAAGCAAAGAACAACACCGCAAAGCCAAAGAAGGACACGGGAAAGTGGTGTGAGTTCCATAAGAGCTCCACTCACAACACAAGTGAGTGTCGGGCCAAGCAGTCGCTGGTGGCTAAGATGCAGGCTTCTGAGTCAAATGCATGCTTCGACTCTGAATTAGAACCTGACAAGGGGAATGACAAAGGGAAACAGATTATTGATGCAGAGCCCAATGCCACTCTTTCCACTACGAAGATCCAGAAGGAGGAACCGGAAGATCCGGAGGAGGAGGAACGTCTCTTCCACTCCCAGATGTGGGTAAAGGGCTCCCTGGTACAGTTCATTGTCGACAATGGGAGACAAAAGAACCTCGTTTCAGCAGACACCGTGAAGCAGTTGGGCTTTCCGACCATAGCTCACCCACATCCGTACACCATCGGGTGGCTTCACCAAGGATGAGATCTCCGCGTCAGCCAACAATGTCGCCTTCCCTATAACATCAAGCCCTTCATGAATGAGGTATTATGTGACGTTTCTCTTATTGATGTTTCTGATGTATTATTAGGACAACCATACTTGTGGAAGTGTCATGTTGTGTATGAGTCTCGGTCTCGCGCTATTATTCTTACTTTGGGAAATAAGTTGTATAGGATACCAGAGGTACCACCTCCTACTGCTATCTCTTTGGTTACTGCAAAACAATGCAGTAAGCTCATTTCCCAAACCAATAAATTCATTTTCCTGATGATCCGCCGCTAGGGCAAGAAGAAGACTGTGGCCATGGCCTCCAAACAAGGCTCCTCTGCACGACAACAACAAAAGGATAAGGTTGTGGAGGAGTACGGGGACATCTTCACCTCAGCCATAGGGGTTCCTCTACACTGTCAGGTCAAGCACCTGATTGATTTGACCCCAGGTGCACTGCTACCCAATGGACTGATCTATCAACGCTCTGTTCTGGAGAACGATGAAATCAAGAGGCAAATTCAGGAGCTGCTATAGAAAGGTCACATCCGACCAATTTCATCACCCTGTGGGAGCCCGATCGTGTTGTTACAGAAGAAGGATGGGACGTGGAGACTCTGTCTTGACTATCGGGCGCTGAACAAGATCACTGTCCGAAATAGGTACCCGATCCCACGGATTGATGACCTTCTGGACCAACTCAAAGGTGAAAAATATTAAAGCAAGATTGACTTGAAGTTGGGGTATCACTAGGTACCGATTGAACCCTCTGATGTGTGGAAGACTGCCTTCAAAGCCAAGGAAGGCCTTCTCGAATGGCTGGTCATGCCTTTCGGGTTGACGAATGCTCCCGAAACCTTCATGAGGATGATGGATGACATCTTGCGGCCATTCACCAACTCATTTGTGTGGTGTACTTGGATGACATTCTGATCTTCAGCCAGACTTGGGAAGAGCACCTTCACCACATCCGAAAAGTCCTCCAAACACTGCAGCAACACAAGTTGTGTGCCAATCTGGAGAAGTGCACTTTTGGCATGACCCAGGTTCAATATCTAGGATACATTATTAATGAAAGGGGGGTGCATGTGGATCCAGACAAGATCCAAGTCATTCGGGATTGGCCAGCCCCAACTACTATAACAGAGCTTCACAGCTTTCTGGGTCTTGCTAATTTCTACCAGAGGTTCATGTTGGGATTCTCTCATATCAATTGGCCCTTGAGTCAAGTCACCAAGGGAGGAGCAAGAGCAAAATTCTTTTGGTCGGAACCTCAATAGAAGGCGTTCACAGAATTGAAAAATCACCTCTGTTCTGCCCCAGTGCTCACTTTACCAGACTTGCAATAGCCATTTGAGATCGAGACATATGCCTCTGACTATGCTATTGGGATAGTTCTTACTCAACAGGGACATCCAGTGGCATATCACAGTGAGACATTGTCTGACACAGTTCGCAAGTATCCCACTTATGACAAAGAAATGTATTCCATTGTGCAAGCTTGTCAACAATGGAAGAATTACATTTTGGGGAAGGAAACAATAATCCACACAGACCACCGACCCCTGCAGTTCATACAAACACAAGAGAAGTTGCATAATTATCGCTATCATAAGTGGTCCACATATCTGCAATAGTTTAATTTGAATATCAAGTACAAGAAGGGTAGCACCAATAATGTTGTAGACTGCCTCAGCTGACCACCGATCATGGCGCTCACCACCGTGTTCAAATCTTGTGGGCATAAGACTTTTGATTGGCCGCTTCTCTATGAGAGTGACCCAGAATTCAGCCACACTTACAAGGCACTCTTGGGGGGTACGCAAGTTCCAAATTTTCACCTCCAAGATGCAATTTTATGTCACCTGGGACACTTTTGTGTTCCTTCAAGCGAGCGTGCCAAGATGATATGGGAAGCACACTACAGTTGATTCGTGGGGCAATTCGGGGTCGAGAAAATAGTAGCAATGTTGCAGAATTATTTCTATTGGCCAAACCTTCGAAAGGATGTCGAGAAGCACATAAGATCCTGCACTGCTTGTGCCATTGCCAAACTGACCATCAAGAAGCAAGGCCTATATACTCCGCTACCTACCCCTAGTCAACCTTGGGAATCCATCTCCATGGATTACATGTCAGGCCTACCTTCTACTAAGCATGGAAATGACTTTGTTTTCGTGGTTTTCAACAGATTCTCGAAGATGGCCATCATGGTGGCCTGCAAGAAGAATATCACAGCAGAAGCCACTGCTAAAATATTCTTTGAACGAGTGTGGGTGCACTTTGGGATCCCAAAGTCTATCATATCAGATCGGGATAGCAGGTTCCTCGGCACATTTTGGTCCAGCCTCTGGTCAATGTTGGATGCCAAGCTCCCCAAGTCCACAACTTTTCATCCCTAAACAGATGGTCAGACAGAGATCGTCAACAGAATGCTTGTACACATTCTGCGCATGTACAATTCAAAGCATCCACACACATGGGATGATAGCCTCCCATATGTACAACATAGTTATAATTGGGCTCTCCACAGTTCAATCAGCCATAGCCCCTTTCAGGTGGGCTTGGGATTCCAACCACTATGTCCTATTGACGTGGCCATACCATTTGCAGCAGCTCAGGCCGATTCAGCTCATGTCCAGTCTGAAGTTGAAAAAGAAAGTAGCTTCATCGAGCGCATTCAACACATCCGCCAACAGGTTCATGATATATTGGACAGAGCCAATGCCAAGTACAAGAAACGCCATGATCAACACCGGGTGCCACACAACTTCCAGGTGGGTGACAAAGTATGGCTACATTTGCAGAAGGAGCGCCTCACTGGACCCCACCGCAAACTTCGCCCACTCCGATACGGGCCGTACACCATCACCAAGGCTGTAGGGAACAATGCATTCGAGCTCACAGATTCACCTCCATTCTGGACTGCACTGCTAAATTTTCAATGTGGATTGCCTTCGTCCTTACTTCCCACCTCTACTGGACACCTCAGACATTGCAAAACAACTCACACCAACAGAGTTAAACCCATACTGCATGGAACATGCCACCACTGATTGTATCAGGTACATGAAAATAAAGAGCACTCGCCAATAGAACATCCAACTATATCGGGTTGTCAAAGCTGGCCAAATCCTGCACCAAGGCAAGTGGTTCACCAGGGACCAAGTTCAGTTGAAGTTTCCTCATCTCATGGAAGAACTCAATGCAATGGGGACCATTGCTTCCTAAGGGGGGAGGAATGATCCAGGTGGATATTGGTGGCCACCCACCTATTCCACTTGGGGCCCCACCATTTCCTCTTTCATTTTTTCAGTTTCGGCACAACTTACTATTTTTAGCATTTTTTTGGGTCCTGAACTTCCGGAGCCGTTTTGAGGCCCTAATTGAAGTTTTTTGGGCACCGCGCCTCTTATCATTCCATTTCATAATGGATATTTGTGGAAAAATTTGTATTCTTTGGATAGATCTTTCTAATGATGTATCATGTGCGTCAAACGGAGATAGTCTGCCAAAGTTATGTCCTTGGGAAGTTGAAACACCAATTTACCCAAACGAGGCCCATAGTTTCGGCGCTTCATCTCCTAGGGTTAGATTTTTGGATGTTTAGAGTCCTCTATTGTTTCTCAATAATAAATATGCCCTCGAGCCTCATTGTAACTCAGTTCAGAGGCCTGTAGCCGCCACATCTCTTCTCAGAGATAGCTACCAGTGCCCTAGCTAGTTTTATTTCCATTCTATCTGTAAGCAAATTTCAGTTCTTTGATATTAATGAAATGAAGTATTATTTCCGCTGCATCTCTGTATTTATGGTTATGTGTTTATTTTGTTGTGTTCCTGCATAAATCTAGATTAGCGATGAAATCTGATGTCATCAAGTTTTAAAAAGTCTGACAAAGGGATAACTCGGCATCTTTTCATGTTTAGAGAGTTTGAAAAGAAGGAAGAAAAGAAAACTCCATCATGGCCCTTTTCGTAAATAGTCTCTTAGATATGAAAAGGTAGAAAACAATATCTTAAAGAACCTCTTAGTTGCGATAGGCTAAGGTATTCCTTTTTCATAAATAATCTATCCCAGCCCGAAAAAGGGGTAAGTGTATATTGGGTAGATATCGTTTCGCATCCATTTAACGAGTTCGAAATGACAAGAGTCTTGGAAGTATTTTCAATTTTAGAGAGTCAGAAAAGAGCTGAAATATGACTCCAGTAGTGAATTTTTCGTGTTTTTACTGAGTCCAAAAAAATATAAAATTTAACTCGCTACTCCATCACTATGTCCTAAAAACCTATTGCTGTACAAGAGACATGTGTAAAACCCACTTTTCAAAAACAATATAATAAAATAATTGAAAAACATGTCTTAAAACCTAATTAGGGTTGTAAAAAGTTATAAAATGCAAAAAATGTTAAAAATAATTACTTTCCACCTTTTACTTCTTGTGGAGCAATAGTTACCCATTTTACAATGTGATTTTGCGGCGACGATAACGGATAATCCAGTAGACCAATCTCAAACCCGTCAGTTCTAGGTAAGATCCGAGATCTCTCCCTTCATTTTGAGTCATTTCTTACTGCCTTCAACTTCCAATTTTGAATTTTGGGGGAGGAAATATGAAAATTAGGGCACGATAGTTGGCGCAGGTTTTGGGCATGGAGTTATGCCAACCGCCCAATTTTCTACACCATTTTTTTTGTAGAATGTGTTGGGTTTGTGTTATATTATTTCCACGACTAGTCACATGGTGGGGGTGATAAGGGGGCCGATAGCCCCCCCTGTACGTTGCGTTGGGAACAATGTACGGGGCGTTCACAGTGGGGGTGGTAGGCCCCCCTATTGGGGTCCAAGGCAGTGCCCCGGGAAAAAAAAATTGGTCGTTATTTTCCAGTGGGCAGAGCCACCCATGGTTTTGTGCATGGGTTTGCACATGGTTTTGGGGCATGATGGTTTTTGGCCCCTTGTATTTTGTAGATCCAATCAAGGGAACTATGGTTATGTTCAAATCCAGGGTTAATGGATTGGGTTTTATGTATGCTTTGGCATGTATATATATGTGTTGTAACACTAAAAGGAATATAATGAAAAATCAAGCTGGTCATCCCGATTTGAGATCTAGGGGAAAATGTATGTTTTTATCTGTTTTATGTGTTATGCTCTCGCTATTGTTTATTTTATGTTTTAAATATTCGTTCGTAGATAATTTATGTATAGGGTTAAAACCTACATTTGATATCAGAGAAGTTTCGGCTTCAAGGAGACGCCTTTGCTGCTAAGGGGTTTTCTTCTCATGCCTGAGGTAGACCCTGTTCAGTGGGAGATCTGCAGGATCGGTTCTTGTGATGAAAGAAGATGGCGAGCAGCATGAAGATAGAGATCGAGAAATTTAATGGTTAGAGTTTTGAGTTGTGGAAGCTCAAGATGGAGGATCTGCTGGTGGATAAGGACCAGTGGATCACGGTAGATCTGGGTACTAAACCAACGGAAATGTCAGATGAAGACTAGAAGAAGCTAGGTCAGAAGGCAAAGAGAATAATACGGTTGTGTGTCTCAGATTCAGTGTTGTTGAATGTATCTGGGTAAGCTACGACGAAGACCTTGTCGGACGAACATGGGACTTTTTAACAATCTAAGTCTCTAGTGAATAAATTTCTCTTGCAGAAAAAGTTGTATAACCTAAGGATGAAGGATGGAGACTTGGTCACAGAGCATCTGAATGCCTTCAATACTGTGGTAAGTCAGTTTTCATCTGTTGATGTTAAAATCTTAGATGAAGATAAGTGCATCAGTTTGTTGTGTTCTCTACCAGACTCATGGGACAGTCTAGTTATTGCAATAGGTAGCAATACAACTACCTTGAATTTTGATGATATTGTCTCAACCTTGCTGTCAGAGGAATTGAGACAGAGAAATATGGAGGGCCAGAATGGAGATGCCTTATCTATACGAGGAAGGTCCCAAAATAGAAACAAGAATAAGGTTTCGAGTGCGAGATCTAAATCTCTTGGAAAGTTTGTAAAGGTGTGCTGGAAATGCAGAAAGGAAGGGAACTACAAAAAGGACTGCAGATCTAAAGCTCCTAAGAAAGGAAATGGATCTGATGATGCTCCTTCTGCAGAGGAAAAAACCACCTCGGATGAAGGTGGGGATGTGTATTTGGCTTCTTCTTCAAATACGCATGTTGATCATGAGTCATGGTTGATTGACTCAGGTGCATCCTTTCACTTCACTCCCCATAGGGAGTGGTTCTATGAGTATGATAAATATGATGGCAATGATGTCTTCTTAAGTGATGATAGGAAGGCCAGAATCATCAGACGTGGAAAAGTCAAGCTGAAGCTGCAAGGTGGAAGGATTAGAACACTTCCTGGTGTTCTGCACATTCCTGCATTGGCCAGAAATATGATTTTTGTAAGAAAGATGGATGATGCAGGTGTAAAACAATGTTCGAGAAAGATACCTGTAACATGGTTCGGGGAGAACTGGTATTAATGCGGGGAGTTCGCATTGGAAATCTGTACAAGCTTTAGGGCAGCACTGTTATTGATGGGTGCGACAGTTCTGTGGTTCCTGAAAGTGGAGCGGAAAGCCTAGCGGTCTCTTGTGTTAGGTCCCTATATTACTAGTATAGTCCCTAATTGTTGTTAGTGTAACCCCCTTATTGTTATTATTGTACCCTTGTAACCCACATATTTTTATTATTGTGCCCTTAAATTATTATTGTTAGGTCGGCTAGGATTACATTATGTCCCCACTAGGATTACATTGTGGCCCCATGGACTCCTATATATAGAAAGGAGGTTTTGTAATTTGTATCATCCAAGAATTGTTCATTCATGTAATGTATTGGAGGTTTCTCGTAGGTGGCCACAAGGCGACATTTCTTCTTCTTTTTGGAGCTGGTTTCACAACATTTGGTATCAGAGCTTTGAGATTCTATGGTTTTGTCGTCAAAATGTGTCATCAGAGTATTTTTCTACTATAAATTTTTTCTATGAAGTTTCAAGATGAAATTTTGTAGTTTTAATCCCGGTACATTTTCACAAAATTTCAGAGCTTGGTTCACAATATTTTCGGATATATGATCTGTGGAAGTTAGGTATTTTTTGCAGGCTCCTTAATTTAATCTAAATAGATCATCGTGGCATTTTCACTATAATCTAAAATCCCAAGGAAATTCGTCGCAAAATTTCAGAGCTTGGTTCGCAATATTTCCTAAGATATGATCTGTGGAAGGTAGTGCTTTTTCAAGCTCCTGAATTTCATCTCAAAGAGGTGATCGTGGGAAAATATTCATAACTCTCTCTCTTATCATCGCATTTTTGTGCCGTAAAAAGTGGTTGCAAGTACACGGACTATAGTTTCTTTACTATCAATTTTAGAGCTAAAATATGAAACAATGACACGTGGCAAGTCGTACAAGTCTGCTCTACTAAACCAGTCCATAATTAGGTCATTTGTGGGAGATTGGACATAAATTTTCCTTGGAGAATCCAAATCAAGTCAGACTTGTGGCATTTGAAAGATAATTCATAATACCACCTCAGTGAAAAATTTCAGATATTTAAGAGCCGCAATCACAGAAATAATCCAATTTCAATATTGAGCTCCTCAAAAGCAAGAAAAAGGTGTGTATTTTTTTTCTAAATTGCATAAGTCTTGTTTGAAGAATCAATTTTAATTGATTCCAAGGGCATATTGTAGAATAGATATCAATATTTGATTATACAAAATGCCCCATAAAAGTAATTCAACACCCATTAAGCCTTCAGAAGGATCTACTATGACTCATGAATATGAATAATTGCAACATGATCTATCAAAATTACAAGAGCAAGTGCACCAAATTTCGCTCTCGCAAAGAGCAACAAAAAATGAAATGGAAGTTTTGAATAAAGGTGTGGAATCTAATATAGATGGCATGGAAGCTGGCATCGAATCTAAGACGAATGACATGGAAGCTAAGATCGATAAAAAAATGAAAGGCAACATGGAAAACATGAAGAATGATCTAAAAGAAGACATGGAAGGTTTGACAAAGTTGATACAAGAAATGTTTCCTAATGGTGAAAATATAGTAGAGGAAACTCATGATGAGAACAAAATAAATGTTAATCATGACTTCATAAACTCTAATGTTGGCAGGAAGAACCACCATATTCCAAAAATGGATATGAGGAAGTTTGATGGAAAGGATCCTGTAACATGGATACTATAGATGGAGCAATATTTTTCTCTTCATAATGTGCAAAACACACATAAGGTACGCATTGCAACTTTACATTTAGAAGAAAATACATTTGTATGGTATCAATGGCTTTGCTCCCGCAAAAAAATTCTCACTTGGTCAATTTTTACGGAGGAAATCATAGTGTTAGTGTCAGTCTTTGCAGCCTTCCTCCAATGATCAAACATACTCTTACAAGGTGATTTTAAGGTGTCAAAGTCAAATTTTTTCATTTCAGTGAGTCTTCAAGCAAAATTTGGTCACTAAGTATTAGGTCTAGGGTTTTCTTTTACTCCTGTCAAAGTTATCCAAATGTCGATCCATGTCACCATTCAGCTGAGTGTACCATCATTCAGAGGGTTGTCATCATCATGCCATATTACAAAGGGTCATTTTACACCTTGTTCATGCTTCAATTGTGCCTAGGTAAGGTTCAGTTCCCTCTCCTAGGGTTTTGGATGTAATTTATCTTGGATGGTCAAATAATCAGCAAAACTTGTATCCTGATGTTCATACACCTTCTCCTATCCTTAATGTACCTTATTAAACACTTCCCATCACTTAGATCCCCCAAATTCCTCATTTTCGCACAAACCCTAGTTTCTTGCTACAACTTGGAAATTTTCTAGGCTAGGCCTGTGTTTTTCCTTTTTGGACCCCTTCCCCTCACTAAATATTTGAAATTACACTTTCCCCTAATTCCTAACATCCCTCCCTACTTCCAAAAATTTACTCAATAATTTAGAAGCCCCTTATCCCCTTCATTTCACTTCATTTCGACAAATCCCTTGTTCAACATATCGGGATAGGTTTTACTCCAATGATGTTTCTAAGAAAGAAAAGATGAATTTGGGAAAAATGAGAGAGGTTTTTTTCCAAAATATGCCAAGGAATAAAAACCTCCTTCAATTTTTACACAGCTATCATGGTTTTAGAGAAATGTCAAAATACAGTTTCCTCAGGAGAATTGGTGCACCTCTGTAGTGACCTTGGGAAAGTCAAGTTTTCTTCTAGCTTGGTTGGCCAAATGACTTTCTTGATGAGTAAAATGATAACTAGACACAAATATATTTCCAATGAGATATCATGAGCTAAATTTTTAGTTGAGGAAGACCTTCAAAATTTTACTGCAATAGCACTCTGCCTTGAGGCAGCCTCATTTTTCACATTTTGACCAGTCTTGGGTGATTTGATTTTTGACAGGGAAAATGAACTCCAAATTAAAAATTTCTAGTTGGATTGGAAGGTAGACTCAATAATATTTCCAAAAAGCTATCCCGTTCCCAATTTGTACATGGGGAAGGACTCCAAAAGCCTCCCGCAAAAGGACGCATTGGGTTTGTGGCGCGACGCATAGAGCTGCAAGCCCAATTTCACCATAAACTTCTCCAAAATTTCCAAATGTGCTCAAATATGTGGTGTGCAAGTAAGTTAAGAGTTTTTCCATTGAAAAGTGGGTTTTTTGAAAAGAATAATCAGCATCCTTGGCATATAAAACATTTTCATCTTTCATAAGCTCATTTGTATGCCAAGAGGACAGGAGTGAGCAAAGGAGAAACCATCAAGAGCAAAGCAAACAGTTTGAAGGCGAAATTATGCAAGTTCAGTTGCGCGACACATTGGCTGGGTGTCACGATGCATTGGGCAGGCACAGTGCATTGGGCCGGCCTCCGCAGTGTAAAAAATACACTGGCGTGACGCATCAGGGAGGCGCGGCTCATTGGGTTGGTTGCACGACGCATAGGGCCGCAAGGTATTTGGAACCCCAATTGCATTCAGACTTTAATTTTTCTCGGTCATTTCCAATCCAAATAAGTCAATAAAATTTGTAAATTCCAATGAACTGGTGTTTGGTGATATTTATGAGGATTTAAATACAAAAAATCAAACCCTATTTTGCTTGTGCAAGGATTGTTTCCTGAGGGTTTCAAAATTGGTTTTGTGTCTATCATTCCCACTTCCCCACCTTTTTATTCCCTTATCATTGTTAATCTTGTTACATCAATCCCATTTCCATATTCTTTGATATCCCTAAAGCACTTATTCCCTATCCCATTCCCATTACCCCACATCCCAATTATGAATTTCCCAAACCCCAATGTTATTCCAAAAAACCTAGTGACTGTCCCTAAACTCTTCAATTGACAGTTTTCACTTGGAAATATTCCATCATTTTCCCTACCCTTTCCCTCCATAGTCCCTCACTCATTATCAAATATTTGGGAACAAAACCAAAGACACCAAACTCCTCATATTCATCCAAAACAACATAGACTTTGAAAATCATGGAGACAGATTCCTCTTATGACAGAGATGAAGGCGGCATCGAGAAGGCGTGAAAAGGCATGATAGACTTCAGATCTTGGCCGAGGCCTCCTTGGCCCAGAATAGTGCATGATGGATGACACTCAGCCCAAATTTCAAGAAATTTGGTACACATTTTGAAAATTTTGATTTTTTTTGGCCTAAACACAGATTTTTCTGCTCGACGCGAAATTCCACTTGGCGCGCACTTATGATTGGGAGGTCCTCTTGGGTAAAACTTTAAATTTTTGGATTTTTCATGAAAATTTATGCATTCCTACCCATTACCTAGATATTTTGACAAGTTTTGGGTTGCCGAAAGCGTCAAAAATACCCTAAAAATGACCTTTCTGCCACTTTTTGGACACACAGGAAGCAGTGTTCGGAAAACTCATTTTTGAAGGGGTAAATGGAAACCAAATTCAGAAATTCAGAAAGACAGGCAGATATTTCTAGCTAGATATCTTGCACTCAATTTGGACTCCAGGAAGGCCCTCAAAATCGCCTCCAAAGTGGCTTGATGCATAGAGATTTCAGGTACGACGCATTGGGAATTTTGAGTCCTTTTTCACTCAGTAACTCAGTGTTTCGCCTAGTTTTGGCTAGTTTGACTTTTTTATCTCCAAATGTAAATCTATTGATGTAAATTTGTGTAATTTCATGACTTTTGATGTAATTTTGACAAATTTTAACTCATGTAAGTAGATTCATTCATCAAAAGGTGAATTATAACTGAATTAATCAGTTTCCTATCTTATAGAGGCAAGCTGTTCCACTGCCTATTTTCCACTTTTTAGTTTATATCTTGTTGAAACAGCTCCTAAAATAGTGATCTCGACCCCTAGAGGCATGGGGATGAGTTATTATTGTCTATATCTTGTATTTCTTCAGTCATTTTCAGGGTTGGACACTCGGGATTTCTTAGAGTTTCATTGTACATTTCATCTCTGCATTTTGGAAAAGGAATAGACCAGGGTTTGCAGCACTCTTTGGGATCCATGTGGATATATGTTTTGATGGTGTGTTTCTCTCTGTGATTGTAAGTTTACTAATGTTTCATGTGTATCATCATCCTTCTTATTTCTTCTCAAGCTAAACAAACAAGTAATAAAGGTGGAATTCATTAGATTTGCAGTGCTCTACCTTGAGTTTTGTTTAATTTTCTAGGTTTTCAACTGTCTGAAGAGGATTCTTGAAGGCCTCTTTCCCTCTTCAACTTCTCACCAGTTTTAGCTATCCATTTCATTCAAATTTGAAGTGTCAAAACAATTTCCTTTCTTGCCCCATTCAACTCTCTGCAAAACTGATCATTTCCTAGACCCAAAATCTGCCCTTCCCTTTGATCCAACAAACACCTTTCAAAATCAAAGCCAACTCTTTTACATATATACCTAGCCTAAAATCAGCCTTTATTTCAAGTCATCTCAAGCCTCACTGATTATTTTTTCTAAGATTGACAAGGAGAGATCCCTCTCCCGATCTGGTAGGGCTAGCTACCAGATTAAGCGTGGTTTGATGTTACCCTAGACTCTGCCTTCCTTCAGCCTGAGGTAGATTTAGGCCATAACATAGTGGCGACCATACTGGGAACAAAAAGCTTGGTGTTTGCTTTATAAACTACAGATGGATCCTGAAGTTAGCCAGGTCGCCTTCGAAACGCTCTTGCTTTGCATTAGCGAAAGTAGATGAATGCTGCTTCAGTCAATCTCTATTCTAGTTTATGAACTGAACATCTGGTTTCCTCAGTAAGATCTAATCAAGTTCAGATCTGATTATTGATGGTGGACAACGATCAGACACCATAACGCTGAAATAATTCACCTGGTGACTCTAAATCAGTTTCGAGATCATATCTAAGGACTCCACGAGAGGATGAACCTAACCAGCAGAGACATGAAAGGACAATATGGAAAGATCAGGTATTCAAGTTGGAATATCATCCAAGACACTTTGTTTTTTGTCGTAAATTATTTCTTCTCTTTTCCTGAGAATGTCAAGAAGGCTTTGCAAAGTATATTGTGTTTGAGAAAAGATCCTCGGCTTGCATTTGATTCCTTCTCTTTGAAGATTGTGAATACCAAAGATTTTCATGTTTTTGAGCTTGATCAAGTCCTTTCTTCTGAATCTTGTGATGACCATCTTCAAACTAATGAGCCTCAAGAGACCAAGATTGATTCTGCAGCATTTGTACATACCCCTATACCTTGTAAAATTCCAGATCGATACAAGCCTCTGAGTTTACCTTCTATATCCCATGCTTTCCCTAAAAATCATGACCTATATCTACCAAGATTTGATGGTGAACGCGACAACATCACTGCTGAGAGACATGTTCTGAATTTTGAGTCTTTTCTTGACCTTTTTGAAGTTGATGAAGAGGATGTCAGTATTAGGCTTTTTGCTCTTTCTTTTCAAGGCAAAATCAAGAGTTGGTTCAAAACCCTGCCTGATGCGAGCATCTCAGATTTCCAGTAGTTCATCAAAGTTTTCCTCGATAAGTGGGTGATCAGACAGAACCCTTTCTTGATTATAGAAGAGTATAACCAGCCGAAAAGATATCCAGGGGAGACAGTACAACAATTTTCTGCCAGATTTAACCAAGTTTATTATTCGATGCCAGTTAATATAAGGCCTCCTCCTGGATCTACTCTCTTGCACTACCCAGGTGCCTTTGATCCGAAAATGGAGTTTCAACTAAGAGAAAGGTATCTTGCAACACTTGAAGATATGCAGAATAGTGCAGTAGATGTAGAGGCTCATTTTCTGATCCGAAGGGCAAAGTTGAAGGAATAAGAGATGAAAAACATAGATCCAGAGAAATCGACATCTCTAGAGGTAAAGCTTGACATTTTGGTAAGTGCAGTGGAAGAGATGATGCAAAATATCACCACAAGGAATGAGTATAATTTTCAAGCCCATGGCTCGCTGATTGAAGAAGAAAAAGTTGCTAATCCAAAACATTTTGTTTCTTATCCTAGTTGTCATAGATCTAATAATTTTGTTTTGTAGATCATCTTGGAGAAGAGAGATCTATTGATTTGACAAGTATGCTTGATGATGTGTTTTATACTGATGATTTGCCTCAGTTTGATTAGTATGATGATGATTATGTTCTCCAAACAGAAGCTAATCTTGTAGACAAATCAACAGCTAGTTTGTGGAAGGAGGAAGTTCACTTTCAGCAGTTCGAATACAATGTTCAGACATCGCATATCAGGTATGGAAATGACGAGGAAAGTGTAGCAAATTTTGAAGTAAGTGAAGGATATTTGCCTTTTTGTTTTGATTCATTTCAGTTCATCAGAGACAACTTTCATGCAATCCAAAATCAATTATCAACAAGTCTTGATCTGGACCATCTTGAGGGCAATGAAAACCTTGTTCAAGACTTCTGATATCCAGATTTGTAGCCCCCGAATGCCATTTATTGTCAATTTGCAGATGAAGACTTGGAAGCTGGCGCATATGATCAAATGATACAAGATGATTCCGTACCATTTTGTTTTGAATCATTTCAGTTTTTGAAGGGAAATTGTCATAATATATCTTCAAATGAGCAGCTTGTATAAAATCATGTAATCTCATCAGAAACAATAGAAAATGGGCTGCAACAGTCTTTTCAAGTTTTTCACGATCCAATAGCTGATGTGTTGGATGATGTCTGCAGTCAAAGCCTTTCTCCATTGACTATATGTAAGCTTGAAACGTGTACTGATACAAACTTGATCCAGTAGCCGGTCTCTTTGTCATTTTCAGCAGGAGCCTCTTCACAAAGCTCATATCAAATTTTGCATTCATGGTATGAGGAGAATAGAAGTAATCCATTGGATGAGCTAAGTCCCAGTGTGCATGAACTTCAAGATCCTTATGCCGTGTTTTTGGAGGCGGATAGAGAATCCATATCATTCAACGGATATGTTTCCAAGTTTTCATGGGAGTTGCCTTTCAGTAGTTCTCTCTTATTGTTCATAAGTGAGCACTTGTGGAGAATTCAAATAGAATTCGGAATACTTACTTGGTTGCATTGGTTGTTTCATTTCACTTGATCAGGTGATGAATGAAACTGTTAGAGTAGGTTGTATTGAATAAGCTTCATATTGAGCATATTTTCCAGTTTTTCGGTTGTGTTTAAATATCGAGTCAGTTTTTAGTTGAGTGAGAGTCAATTTGTGTCATCAATTCATTAGTTTTCAGTCATGCATTTCAGCTTGAGTTTTTGACTCCATTGCCCAATGGATGAAGGCACTGTCTGCTTTCCAAAGATCTGTAGTTCTTGGCACCTCCAAGGAGCTACCATCCCCACTGGAGCCAATGTTAGTGTCAGTCTTTTCAGCCTTCCTCCAGTGATCAAACATGCTCTTACGAGGTCATTTTAAGGTGTCAAGCTCAAATTTTGTCATTTCAGTGAGTCTTCAAGCAAAATTTGGTCACTAAGTATTAGGTCTAGGGTTTTCTTTTACTCCTATCAAATTTATCCAAATGTTGGTCCATGTCACCATTCAGCTGAGTGTACCATCATTCAGAGGGTTGTCATCAACATGCCAGATTCCAAAGGGTCATTTTACACCTTGTTCATGCTTCAGTTGTGCCTAGGTAAGTTTCATTTCCCTCTCCTAGGATTTTGGATGTAATTTCTCTTGGATGGTAAAATCATCAGCAAAAATTGTATCCTAATGTTCATACACCTTCCCCTATCCTTAATGTACCTTATTAAACACTTCTCATCACTGAGATCTCCCAAATTCCTCATTTTCGCACAAACCCTAGTTTCTTGCTACAACTTGGCAATTTTCTAGGCTAGGCATGTGTTTTTCCCTTTTGGACCCCTTCCCCTCACTCAATATTTGAAATTCCACTTTCCCATACTTCCTAACATCCCTCCCTACTTCCCAAATTTTTCTCAAGAATTTATAAGCCCCTTATCCCCTTCATTTCACTTCATTTCGACAAATCCCTTGTTCCACATATCGGGATAGGTTTTACTCCAATGATGTTTCTGAGAAAGAAAAGATGAATTTGAAAAAAATGAGAGAGGGTTTTGTCCAACATAGGCCAAGGAAGAAAAAACTCCTTCAATTTTTACACAGGTGTAATGGTTTTAGAGAAATGTCAAACATACAGTGGCCTCAGGAGAATTAATGCACCTCTGAAGTGACCTTGGGAAAATCAAGTTTTCTCCTAGCTTGGTTGGCCAAATAACTTTCTTTATGCGTCAAATGATAACTAGACACAAATATATTTCCAATGATCTATCATGAGCTAAATTTTTAGTTGAGCAAGACCTTCAAACGTTGACTGCAGTAGCACTCTACCTTGAGGCAGCCTCATTTTGCACATTTTAACTAGTCTTGGGAGATTTGATTTTTTAGAGGGAAAATGAACTCCAAATTGAAACATTCCAGTTTGGTTGGAAAGTAGAATAAATCATCTTTCCAATGAGATATCCCACGCCAAATTTGGACACCAGGAACGTCTCCAAAAGCCTCCTCCAAAAGGGTGCGACACATTGGGTTTGTGGCGCGGTGCATAGAGCTGCAAGCCCAATTTCACCATAAACTTCTCCAAAATTTCCAAATGTGCTCAAATATGTGGTGTGCAAGTAATTTAAGAGCTTTTCCATTGCAAAGAAGAATTTTTGTAAAGAATAATCAAAATCCTTGGCATATAAAACATTTTCATCTTTCATAAGCTCATTTGTATGCCAAGAGGACAAGAGTGAGCAAAGGAGAAACCATCAGGAGCAAAGAAAACAATTTGAAGGCGAAATTGTGCAAGTTCAGTTGCGCGACACATTGGCTAGGTGTCGTGATGCATTAGGCAGGTGTGGTGCATTGGGCCGGCCTCCGCAGTGTAAAAAATACACTGGCCTAAAGCACTTATTCCCTATCCCATTCTCATTACCCCACATCCCAATTATGAATTTCCCAAACCCCAATGTTATTCCAAAAAACCTAGTGACTGTCCCTAAACTCTTCAATTGAAAGTGTTCACTTGGCAATATTCCATCATTTTCCCTACCCTTTCCCTCCATAGTCCCTCACTCATTATCACATATTTGGCAACAAAACCAAAGACACCAAACTCCTCATATTCATCCAAGACAACATAGACTTCGGAAATCATGCATACAGATTCCTCTTATGACAGAGATGAAGGCGGCATCGAGGAGGCGTGAAAAGGCATGATAGACTTCAGATCTTGGTTGAGGCTTCCTTGGCCCAGCATAGTGCATGATGGAGGACACTCAGCCCATATTTCAAGAAATTTGGGACACATTTTTCAAATTTTGATTTTTTTTTGGCCTAAACACAGATTTTTCTGCCCGACGCGTCGCGCCGCTTGGTGCGCACTTATGATTGGGAGCCCCTTTTGGGTAAAAATTTTCATTTTTGGAGTTTTCATGAAAATTTATGCATGCCTACCCATTACCTAGATATTTTAACAAGTTTTGGGTTGCCGGAAGGGTCAAAAATACCCTAAAAATGACCTTTCTGCCACTTTTTGGACACACAGGAAGCAGTGTTGGGAAAACTCATTTTTGAAGGGGTAAATGGAAACCAAATTCAGAAATTCTACTTGGTTTGGAAATTAGACAGGTAGATCTTTCCAGAGAGCTATCCTGTGCTCAATTTTGACTCCGGGAAGACCCTCAAAATCGACTCCAAAGTGGCATGACACAGAGATTTCAGGTGTGGCGCATTGGGAATTTTGGGTCCTTTTTCACTCAGTAACTCAGTTTTTCGCCTAGTTTTGGCCAGTTTGACTTTTTTATCTCCAAATGTAAATCTATTGATGTTACTTGATGTAATTTCATGACTTTTTATGTAATTTTAACAAATTTTAACTCATGTAAGTAGATTCATTCATCAAAAGGTGAATTATAACTGAATGAATCGGTTTCCTATCTTATAGAGGCAAGCTGTTCCACTGCCTATTTTCCAGTTCTTAGTTTATATCTTGTTGAAACAGCTCCTAAACTAGTGAGCTCTACCCCTAGAGGCATGGGGATGAGTTATGATTTTCTATATCTTGTAGTTCTTCAGTCATTTTCAGGGTTGGACACTTAGGATTGCTTAGAGCTTCATTGTACATTTAATCTCTGCATTTTGGCAAAGGAATAGACCAGGGTTTGCAACACTCTTTGAGATCCATGTGGCTCTATATTTTGATGGTGTGTTTCTCTCTGTGAATGTAAGTTTACTGATGTTTCATGTGTATCATCATCCTTCTTATTTCTTCTCAAGTTAAGCAAACAAGTAATAAAGGTGGAATTCATTAGATCTGTAGTGCTCTACCTTGAGTTTTGTTTAAGTTTCTATGTTTTCAACTATCTAAAGAGGATTATTGAAGGCCTCTTACCCTATTCAACTTCTCACCGGTCTGAGCTATCCATTTCATTCAAATTTGAAGTGTCAAAACAATTTCCTTTCTTGGCCCATTCAGCTCTCTGCAAAACTGATCATTTCCCAGACCCAAAATCTGCCCTTCCCTTTGATCCAACAAACACCTTTCAAAATAAAATCCAAATCTTTTACATATATACCTAGCCTAAAATTAGGCTTTATTTCAAGTCATCTCAAGCCTCACTAATTATTTTTGTTGAGATTGACAAGGAGAGAGCCCTCTCCCGATCTGGTAGGGCTAGCTACCAGATTAAGCGTGGTTTGATGTTACCCTAGACTCTAACTTCCTTCAACCTGAGGTAGATTTATGCCATAACATAGTGGCGATCATACTGGGGACAGAAATCTTGTTGTTTGCTTTATAAACTACAGACGAAGCCTGAAGTTAGCTAGGTAGCATTCGAAACGCTCTTTCATTGCATTAGCGAAAGTAGATGAATGCTGCTTTAGTCAATCTCTGGTCTAGTTTATGAACTGAACATCTGGTTTCCTCAGTAAGATCTAATCAAGTTCAGATCTGATTGTTGATGGTGGACAACGATCAGACACTATAAGGCTGAAATCATTCACCTGGTGACTCTAAATCAGTTTCGAGATCAGATCCAAGGACTCCACTGGAGGATGAACCTAACCAGCAGAGACATGAAAGGACAATATGGAAAGATCAGGTATTAAAGTTGGAATTTCATCCAAGACACTTAGTTTTTTTTCGTAAATTATTTCTTCTCTTTTCCCGAGAATGTCAAGAAGGCTTTGAAAAGTATATTGTGTTTGAGAAAAGATCCTTGGCCTGCATTTGATTCCTTCCCTTTGAAGATTGTAAATACCAAATATTTGCATGCTTTTGAGCTTGATCAAGTCCTTTCTTCCGAATCTTGTGATGACCATCTTCAAACTGATGAGCCTCAAGAGACCAAGACTGATTCTGCAGCATTTGTACATACCCCTATGCCTTGTAAAATTCCAGATCGATACAAGCCTCTGATTTTACCTCCTATATCCCATGCTTTCCCTAAAAATCATGACCTATATCTTATAAGATTTGATGGTGAACGCGACAACATCACTGCTGAGAGACATGTTCTGAATTTTGAGTCTTTTCTTGACCTTTTTGAAGTTTATGAAGAGGATGTCAGTATTAGGCTTTTTGATCTTTCTTTTCAAGGCAAAGTCAAGAGTTGGTTCAAAACCCTGCCTAATGCAAGCATCTCAGATTTCCAGTAGTTCATCAAAGTTTTCCTCGACATGTGAGTGATCAGACATAACCCTTTCTTGGTTATAGAAGAGTATAACCAGCTAAAATGACATCTAGGGGAGACAATACAATAGTTTTATACCATATTTAACCAAGTTTATTATTCAATGCTAGTTAATATAAGGCCTCCTCCTGGATTAGCTCTCTTGCACTACCCGGGTGCCTTTGATCTGGAAATGGAGTTTCAGCTAAGAGAAAGGAATCTTGCAACACTTGAAGAGATGCAAAATAGTGTAGTAGATGTAGAGGCTCATTTGATGATTTGAAGGGAAAAGTTGAAGGAAGAAGAGATGAAAAACTTAGATCCAGAGAAATCAACATCTCTAGAGGTAAAGCTTGACATTTTGGTAAGTGCAGTGGAAGAGATGATGCAAAAGATCACCACAAGGAATGAGTATAATGTTCAAGCCCATAGCTCGCTGATTGAAGAAGAACAAGTTGCTGATCCAAAACATTTTTTTTCTTATCCTAGTTGTCATAGATCTGATAATGATTGTTTTGTATATCATCTTGGAGAAGAGAGATCTATTGATTTTACATGTATGCTTGATGATGTGTTTTTTACTGATTATTTGCCTCAGTTTGATCAGTATGATGATGATTATGTTTTCAAAACAGAAGCTAATCTTGCAGAGAAATCAACAGCTAGTTTGTGGAAGGAGGAAGTTCACTTTCAGCAGTTCGAATACAATGTTCATCCATCACATATCAGCTATGTAAATGATGAGGAAAGTGGAGCAAATTTTGAAGTAAGTGAAGGATCTTTGCCTTTTTGTTTTGATTTGTTTCAGTTCATCGGAGACAACTTTCATGAAATCTGAAATAAACTGTCAACAAGTCTTGATCTGGACCATATTGAGGTCAATGAAAACATTTTTCAAGAATTCTCATCACTGATATCCCCCAAATTCCTCATTTTCGCACAAACCCTAGTTTCTTGCTACAACTTGGCAATTTTCTAGGATAGGCCTATGTTTTTCCCTTTTGGACCCCTTCCCCTCACTCAATATTTGAAATTCCACTTTCCCTTACTTCCTAACATCCCTCCCTACGTTCAAAAAATTTCTCAAGAATTTAGAAGCCCCTTATCCCCTTCATTTCACTTCATTTCGACAAATCCCTTGTTTCACATATCGAGATAGGTTTTACTCCAATGATGTTTCTGAGCAAGAAAAGATGAATTTGGAAACCATGAGAGAGGTTTTTGTCCAAAATAGGCCAATAAAAAAAAACCTCCTTCACTTTTTACACAGGTGTCATGGTTTTAGAGAAATGTCAAAAATACAGTTGCCTTAGGAGAATTGATGCACCTCTGAAGTGACCTTGGGAAAATCACGTTTTCTCCTATCTTGGTTGGCCAAATTACTTTCTTGATGCATTAAATTATAGCTAGACACAAATATATTTCCAATGAGCTATCATGAGCTAAATTTTTAGTTGAGGAAGATCTTCAAAAGTTGACTGCAACAGCACTCTGCCTTGACGCAGCCTCATTTTTCACATTTTGACCAGTCTTGGGAGATTTGATTTTTGACAGGGAAAATGAGCTCCAAATTGAAACATTCAAGTTGGGTTGGAAAGTAGACTCAATAATATTTCTAGCTAGATATCCCACGCCCAATTTAGACACCGAGAAGGTCTCCAAAATCCTCCTTCCAAAAGGCGCGACGCATTGGGTTTATGGCACGGCGCATAGAGCTGCAAGCCCAATTTCACCATAAACTTCTCCAAAATTTCCAAATGTGCTCAAATATGTGGTGTGAAATTAAGTGAAGATTTTTTCCATTGCAAAGCGGATTTTTTGAAAAGAAGAATAAAAATCCTTGGCATATAAAACATTTTCATCTTTCATAAGCTCATTTGTATGCCAAGAGGACAAGAGTGAGCAAAGGAGAAATTGTGCAAGTTCAGCTACGCGACACATTGGTTGGGTGTTGCGACGCATTGGGAAAGCGCGGCACATTGGGCCGGCCTCCGCAGTGCAAAAAATACATTGCCGCGACGCATCAGGGAGGCGCGGTGCGTTGGGTTGGTTGCGCGACGCATAGGGCCGCAAGGTATGTGGAACCCCAATTGCATTCAAAATTCGATTTTTCTCGGTAATTTCTGATCCAAATAAGTCAATAAAATTTTTAAATGCCGATGAACCGGTGTTTGGTGATATTTATGAGGATTTAAATACAAAAAATCAAACCCTATTTTTCTTGTGCAAGGATTGTTTCCTTAGGGTTTCAAAATTGGTTTTGTGTCTATCATTCCCACTTCCCCACCTTGTTATTCCCTTATCATTGTTAATATTGTTACATAAATCCCATTTCCCTATTCCCTCATATCCCTAAAGAACTTATTCCCTATCCCATTCCGATTACCCCACATCCAAATTATGAATTTCCCAAACCCCAATGTTATTCCAAAAAACCTAGTGACTGTCCCTGAACTCTTCAATTAACAGTTTTCACTTGGAAATATTCCATCATTTTCCCTACCCTTTCCCTCCATAGTCCCTCACTCATTATCAAATATTTGGCAACAAAACCAAAGACACCAAACTCCTCATATTCATCCAAGACAACATAGACTTTGGAAATCATGGAGACAGATTCCTCTTATGACAGAGATGAAGGCGACATCGAGTAGGCGTGAAAAGGCATGATAGACTTTAGATATTGGCCGAGGCTTCCTTGGCCCAGCATAGTGCATGATGGAGGACACTTAGCCCAAATTTCAAGAAATTTGGGACACATTTTGCAAATTTTGATTTTTTTTTGGCCTAACCACAGATTTTTCTGCCGATGCGTCGCGCCACTTGGCGCGCGCTTATGATTGGGAGCTCCTGTTGGGAAAAAAATTTCATTTTTGGATTTTTCATGAAAATTTATGCATGCCTACCCATTACCTAGATATTTTTACAAGTTTTGGGTTGCCTAAAGGGTAAAAAATACCCTAAAAATGACCTTTCTACCACTTTTTGGACACACAGGAAGCAGTGTTGGGAAAAATCATTTTTGGAGGGAAAAATGGAAACCAAATTCAGAAAATCTATTTGGGTTGGAAATTAGACAGGCATAGCTTTCCAACGAGCTATCCTACGCTCAATTTGGACTTCGGAAAGGCCCTCAAAATCGGCTCCAAAGGGGCGTGATGCATAGAGATTTCAGGTGCGGCGCATTGGGAATTTTGGTTCCTTTTTCACTCAGTAACTCAGTGTTTCGCCTAGTTTTGGCCAGTTTGACTTTTTTATCTCCAAATTTAAAGCTCTTGATGTAAATTGATGTAATTTCATGAATTTTGATGTAATTTTGACAAATTTTAACTCATGTAAGTAGATTCATTCATCAAAAGGTGAATTATAACTGGATGAATCAGTTTCCTATCTTGTAGAGGCAAGCTGTTCCACTGCCTATTTTCCAGTTCTTAGTTTAGATCTTGTTGAAACATCTCCTAAAATAGTGAGCTCGACCCCTAGAGGCATGGGGATGAGTTATGCTTGTCTATATCTTGTAGTTCTTCAGTCATTTTCAGGGTTGGACACTTGGGATTGCTTAGAGCTTCATTGTACATTTCATCTCTACATTTTTGCAAAGGAATAGACCAGGGTTTGTAGCACTCTTTGGGATCCATGTGGCTCTATGTTTTGATGGTGTGTTTCTTTCTGTGATTGTAATTTTACTGATGTTTCATGTGTATCATCATCCTTCTTATTTCTTCTCAAGTTAAACAAACAAGTAATAAAGGTGGAATTCATTAGATCTGCAGTGCTCTGCCTTGAGTTTTGTTTAATTTTCTATGTTTTCAACTGTCTCAAGAGGATTCTTGAAGGCCTCTTTCCCTCTTCAACTTCTCACCGATCTGAGCTATCCATTTCATTTAAATTTGAACTGTCAAAACAATTGCCTTTCTTGACCCATTCAGCTCTCTGCAAAACTGATCATTTCCCAGACCCAAAATCTGCCCTTCCCTTTGATCCAAAAAACACCTTTCAAAATAAAATCCAACTCTTTTACATATATACCTAGCCTAAAATCAGCCTTTATTTCAAGTCATCTCAAGCCTCACTGATTATTTTTGCTGAGATTGACAAGGAGAGAGCCCTCTCCCGATCTAGTAGGGCTAGCTATCAGATTAAGCGTGGTTTGATGTTACCCTAGACTCTGCCTTCCTTCAGCCTAAGGTAGATTTACGAAATAACAGATAGCATATTATGAGGATACAAAGAGCAACACCTTCTTTAGCCAATTGATAAATCTCAAACAAAAGGGTTTAGTGGGGGAGCACATTGGGGACTTCCAAAAATTGAATATAAGGGTAACTGATATTCCAGCGGAACACAAGATTGATATCTTCATAGGTACTTTAAAGGATAACATCCAACATGAAGTTCGCATTTTGTAACCTGATTCATTGGAGAAAGCATTCAGGTTGGCAAGAAAAATTGAATGTAAAATTATGGTGACAAGGAAGCCTACCACTCACTTCTATAAAGAAGGAAATGTTGCTACGCCTAGATTTCCACAACCTACAAGGTTGACACCACAACAATTGGAAGAAAAAAGAGCAAAAGGGATTTGCTATACTTGTTATAGAAAATACACTGAAGGTCATAAGTGTGCTGAGAAGAAATTATTTTACATAGATTGTGAAGAGGAAGAAGAAAATGAACAAGAAGAGGATATACACCAGGAACCAGCCCTAGAAGAGGAAGAAATGAGTCCGACCATATTGTGTAATGCATTGGTAGGAATTACCACTCCTCAAACTCTCAAGATAAAAGGACATATGAAGAAGAAAAAGGTAATAGTGTTCATTGATTTAGGTAGCATCCATAATTTTATTCATTGTAAGGTAGCTAAGGAATTGAATTGTTTCCTATACCCAGCACCAGAATGTCAAGTGATGGTTGCAAATGGAGGAACTATAAATTGATCTGGAAAATTCTATAATATCAGGATAACCATGGGGGAATATGTATTGAATAGTCCAATGCTTTCCATTCCTATGGGAGGTGCTGATGTTGTACTAGGAGTACAATGGTTACAATCTTTGGGGACGGTAGCTTTTAATTTTCAAGAACTTTTCTTGAAATTTTTTTCAGAAGGAAAGGAAGTCGAATTACGGGGTATTGAAGGGAAGCCAAGAAGGATAATAAGCTCTAATGTCATGAAAAAGCTTCTAAAGAAATAAAACGAGGTAATTGCACGGATATGCTTCAATAGAAGTTCCCCAATCAAAACTTACCCATTTCTCAGTGATCTCCAACAGTCTTGACAATCATTCCAAGGTTTGAACTTCCACTACGTCACCTATTCGTGATCATGATCATGCTATTTATTTGATTCCAGGAATTGTTCCTCCAAACATCAGGCCTTATAGATATCATTATGTCCAAAAGAGATAAATTGAACGTATGATTGCATAAATGTTAGAGGTGGGTATTATTCAACCTAGTCAAAGTTCTTTCTTTGCTCCTGTAGTATTGGTACACAAGAAGGATGGATCATGGCACATGTGTCCTGATTATAGGGAGCTCAATAAGCTCACCATTAAAGATAAATTTCCCATTCATGTGATTGATGAATTATTGGATGAATTACATGGAGCAATTTATTTTACCAAGTTGGATCTTCATTTAGGATATCATCAAATTAGAATGAATACTAAAGATATTCCAAAAATAGCATTTCGAACTCATGAGGGTCATTATGGATTTTTGGTCATGCCTTTTGGCCTTACCAATGCACCTTCTACATTTCAAGGGTTGATGAATTCCATTTTCAAACCCTTCCTTGGAAAGTTTGTGCTAGTATTTTTCAAACAGCAGGTCTTGGAAGGATCATGTTCAACATGTTAACAGGGTGCTCAAACTATTGCAGGAGAAACAATTATATGCAAAAACATCCAATTGTTTCTTTGGAGTACAAGAGGTGGAATATTTGGGTCATATTGTATCTCACGAGGGTGTTAAGGTAGACCCTAGAAAAATTAAAGCCATTAAGGAATGGAAAGACCCCACAACCATAAAGTAGTTGCGAGGATTTCTCAGGTTAACAAGGTATTATCGCAAGTTTGTTAAGAATTATGGGAGAATAGCAGCACCTCTAACAACATTATTGAAGAAAGATGCATTTTCATGGACTCCTGAAGCAACTAAGGCCTTTGAACGTCTTAAAGAGGCAATGTGCCTAGCATCGGTCTTAGCTACACCAGACTTCACAAAAACCTTTATTGTGGAATGTGATGCCTCAGGAAATGGAATTGGTGCAGTTTTAATGCAGGAAGGAAGACCCATTGCTTTTGAAAGTCATCCAATGAAAGGAAAGTATTTACAGAAACCTATTTATGAGAAGGAAATGTTAGCAATACTGCATGCACTAAAGAAATGGCGAACTTACCTAATGGGAAGACACTTCAAGGTAAAAACTGATCATGATAGTCTTAAACACTTTTTTGAACAAAGACTATCTTCAGAAGAGCAGCAAAAATGGGTCACAAAGATGTTGGGTTATGACTTTGAAATAATCTACAAAAAAGGAAAGCTTAATGTTGTTGCAGATGCACTCTCAAGAAAGAATGAAGAGGTGGAAGCATTGCTTTGTGCCATTTCTATTATCCAACTAGATTGAATAACCGAAGCAAGAGATGAATGGAAGAAGGACAAATATGTATGGACACTCATTCAAAAGTTGCAGCAAGATACTAGTACATCTGATACATTTAGTTGGAAAAATGATTCCTTATGGTACAAAGATCGCTTATATCTTTGTAAGAATTCCAAACTAAAACAAAATATTCTTCTGGAATTGCACACTTCTCCTTTAGGAGGACACTCAGGATTTTTAAAAACTTACCACAGGGTGAAGAAAGAATTTTTTTGGGATGGCCTTAAATCTGATATTCAAAAGTTTATGGCGGAATGTTTGGTTTGCCAGCAGAATAAAGTGGAAACAATTAAGACCCCGGGACTTCTACAACCTTTATCCATTCCAAGTCAACGTTGGGAGGAGATTTCAATGGATTTTATCACAGGTTTACCTAAGTCCGAAGGAAAGAGTGTCATCATGGTGGTAGTTGATAGAATTACTAAGTATGCACACTTTTGTGCATTATCTCATCCATTTAAAGCAAGTACAGTTGCTACTACATTTATGGACAGAATTCAAAAGCTACATGGAAGCCCAAGGGTTATTGTGAGCGACAGAGATCCCATTTTTACTGGAAATTTTTGGACGGAGTTTTTTTCTTGTTTGGGTACTCAATTAGCTCATAGCTCATCTTATCATCCTCAATCTGATGGTCAAACTGAGATAGTAAATAAATGTTTGGAAGGATATCTTCGTTGTTTTGTATCCGATAAACAAACACAATGGGTCAAGTGGTTACCTCTTGCTGAATGGTGGTATAACACTTCCTTCTATACTGTAGCAAAAATGACCCCATTTATGGCACTTTATGGATATCATCCACCATCCATCACATCATCTTTAAGGGAAAATTCGAAGGTTCAAGCAGTGGAAGATCACATCGAGCATAAGCAAGAAGTTCTCCAACTCTTAAAGGATAACCTGAATTTGGCACAAAATCGAATGAAACAACAGGCAGATCAACATCGCAGCGAGAGAAGTTTTGATGTAGGAGATTGGGTATTTTTATGGCTACAACAATACAAACAAATGTCCCTCAAGCAAGCTAAGAAGGATAATAAATTATCGCCAAAGTACTATGGTCCTTACAAGGTGTTGCAAAATATTGGTACTATGGCATACAAATTGGAGCTTCCTGCTTCTTCGCGAGTACACCAAGTTTTCCATGTTTCATGCTTAAAGAAGGTTATAGGTGAAAATCTTCCAGTTCAAACAATATTGCTAAAACTTGATGAGGAAGGAAAAATCATATTGGAACCTGAAGCGGTCACGGAAACAAGAAATCGACAACTACGTAATCGATCAATTTCAGAGTATCTCATCAAGTGGAAGAACTTACCCACTGAAGATTCTACATGGGAGGATGAGAATTTTATACAGAAGCACCCAGAGCTACTCAAGCATTGAGGACAACACTTTTTTGAAGGAGAGGGGCATGTTAGGTCCCTGTATTACTAGTATAGTCCCTTATTGTTGTTAGTGTAACCCCCTTATTGTTATTATTGTACCCCTGTAACCCCCATATTGTTATTATTGTGCCCTTAAATTATTATTGTTAGGTCGGCTAGGATTACATTGTGGCCTCACTAGGATTACATTGTGGCCCCATGGACTCCTATATATAGAAAGGAGGTTTTGTAATTTGTATCATCCAAGAATTGTTCATTCATGTAATGTATTGGAGATTGCCCCCTCGAAGTGGCTTATTTCTAAGGCATTGATATCTCTTTTCTTATCTTTTTGGAGCTGGTTTCACAACATTTGGAGAAAATACGATGCTATGGCATCAAAGGATTGGACATATTGGAGAGAAGGGCCTTCAGATACTCCATGGAAATGGTATGGTATAAGGTATGTCTAATAGCTCTCTAGATTTTTATTTCTGTGAACATTGTGTATATGAGAAACAGAATCGGGTGAGTTTTCCTTTCGGTGCTAAGAGGGCGGACAAGATATTAGAGCTTGTGCACAGTGATGTGTTTGGACCTATGTCAATTCCATCACTGGGTAAGTCTATGTACTATGTTTAATTCATAGATGACTTCTCTAGGAATACATGGATATATTTATTGAGGAAGAAATCTGAAGTCTTTGACATATTTAAAGAATTTAAGGCTTTTGTGGAAAACCAGACAGAGAAGAAGATAAAGGTGCTGAGGATAGATAATGGTGGGGAGTTTTGCAAGAAGGAATTTAAAGGGTTCTATAAGAAGTGTGGTATAGCACGGAAAAAGACTACTCCATACACACCTCAACAAAACGGAGCTGTAGAAAGAATGAACAGAACGTTGATGAAAAAGGAAAGAAGCATGCTCAGTCGTACCGAGTTAGGAGAAGAATTCTGGGCAGAGGAAATAGAGACTGCATGTTACTTCGTTAACAGATCACCTTCACTAGCGTTGGAGGATAAGACTCCACATGAGGTATGGATTGGTAAGAAACCCTCTCTTTCACATCTGAGGGTATTTGGATGTGATGCATATGTACATGTTCCAAAGGAGAAAAAGAGCAAGTTGGATAATAAATCTGAAAGGTGCATCTTTATTGGGTATAAGGATGGTTTAAAGGGTTACAAGATTTGGAACCCGAAAATAAGGAAGGTTGTGTACAACCGAGATGTGGTGTTTAGAGAGGTGAAATATATTGTTAAACATGAAGTCCTAACAAAGGAACCTAAGAAGATAGAGTTTAAGCTAAAGGAGGATGAATCAGACTCTACAATAGAAGAAGACTCATAAGAGGAAGAGCCACAAACTCCAACTGTGAGAAGATCAATTCGGGAAAGAAGACAATCAGAAAGGTATAGTCCATTTTCTTTTTGTTCAAATTTTTCTTTAACTATAACTGATGATGATCCCAGAACCGTTAGGGAGGCAGTATATTCAGAGGATGGAAAACTTTGGAAGGAGGCCATGGTTGATGAAATGGCATACTTGCATAAAAATGAGGCATGGGATCTGGTGGAGTTGACATCTGGAAGGAAGCCCATCGGGAGAAAATGGGTGTTTAAGAAGAATATGAATGTAGAAGGAAAGGTGGAGAAATAAAAATCTTGGTTGGTAGCAAAAGGTTATTCCCAAGTTCCAGGAATTGATTTTGGTGATATTTTTTCTCTCGTTGCCAAAGTTATTTCTATTAGATTAATTTTATCTGTTGTTGCTGCATTTGATTTTGAGGTAGAGAATATGGATGTGAAGACAACATTTCTTCACGGGGATCTGGAAGAGGAGATCTACATGAAACAACCTGAAGGATTTATGGTGAAGGGGAAGAAAGAGCTAGTATGCAGGTTAAACAGGTCTCCGTATGGGTTAAAATAGTCACCAAGGATGTGGTATCAGAAATTTGATACTTATATACGGGGACTTGGCTTCACTAGAAGCAAGGAGGATCATTGTTTTTATTTTAAATTAATTGGTGACCCTGTTATTTATTTGGTCTTGTATGTGGATGATGTGTTTTTTATTGGAAATGACAAAGAAATTATCCAAGATTTGAAGACCCAACTGTTCTCCAAATTCGACATGAAGGATCTTGGTGTTGCAAACTATATTTTGGGCATGGAAACTAAGAGAGATTGGGCAAAGAGGAAGCTCTAGTTAAAGCGGAGGAAGTATGTCAAGACTATATTACAGAGGTTCAATATGTAGGATAGTAAACCGGTGAATGTTTTGATTCTTGTAGGTACAAATTTGTCTGCTAAACAGTGTCCCAAAACAAAAGAAGAAGAGGAGGATATGTTCCGTGTTCCATATGCAAGTGCAGTGGGTAGCTCGATGTATGCAATGGTCTGTACTAGACTAGAAATTGCACATGCAGTGGGAGTATTAAGCAGGTTTATGTCAAACCTAGGGAAGAAGCATTGGACAATAGTGAAACGGGTTTTCAGATATTTTCATGGCACTAGTATTTATGGCTTGTGCTACCAGGGAAGACCAGGATTGGAAAGAGTGTTGGACATTCGTGGTTTTGTTGATGCAAACTGGGTTGGAGATCTGGACCAAAGAAGATCTACAAGTGGGTATGTTTTTAGCCTATTTGGAGGTGTAATCAGTTGGATGAGTAAAATACAGTCTGTAGTGGTTCTTTCAACTACAGAGGCAGAATACATGGCATCCAATCATGCAAGCAAGGAAGCAGTTTGGTTGCAGAGATTGCGTTCAAGTATGGGATTGGTGCAACAAGCCATAAGGATAGACTGTGATAGCCAAAGTGCAATTTTCTTGGTTAAGGACCTTGCTTATCATTCAAAGGCAAAGCACATTGATGTTCAATATCACTTTGTTAGATATATGGTTGAGGCTAAAAGGGTGTTGCTGGTAAAGGTGGACATTTTGAAGAATGTCGCAAATGCATTGAAAAAGTCCGTGAGCACTTGAAATTTCTCTTGGTGTAGAGAAACAATGGGTGTTGCAAAGCTGGGCTAATGACTCAGCTCTCCTGTGGCCCCTTTCGGAAAGAAAACAACAAGTGGGAGAATGTTGGTTTTGTGTTATATTATTTCCATGACTAGTCACTCATGGGGGGGCGATAGCCACCCCTGTACGTTGCAGTGGGACCAACGTAGGGGTGGTTCATAGGGGGGCGGTAGCCCCCCTTGTCGGGGTTTGAGACAGTGCTTTTGGAAAAAAAAATTGGTCCTTATTTTCCAGTGGGTGGACCCGCCCATCGTTTTGTGCATGGGTTTGCACATGGTTTTGGGGCATGATGGTTTTCGACCGTTAGTATTTTGTAGATCCGATCGAGGGAACTATGATTATGTTCTAATCCAGTGTTAATGGATGGGGTTTATGTATGCTTCGGCATGTATATATATGTGTTGTAACAATAAAAGGAATATAATGAAAAATTGAGCTAGTCTTCATGATTTGGGATCCAGGGGAAAATCTCTATGTTTATCTATTTTATGTTTTATGCTCTTGCTATTGTTTATTTTCTGTTTTAAAGATTCGTTTCTAGATAATTTCTGTACAGGGTTAAAACCTACAGAATGCAAGTCAAAAACCCCAATCATTCATAAATTTAATCTTCAAAAATGGCTAATACTATTCATATGAATTTTTTTACAGGTATAAAGCCGCAAAATGGTGATCGAATGGAAAGAATGGGAACACTTCGAAGAAGACGAGCTTGCCATGGAGAATGAGAGATGCATGGAACCTCTCAGAGACTATGGACTGAAGAATTTCTTCTTGAAACCATGTCTCCGTGCTCAATCGGAGCTGATACAATATTTTATCAACATATGGGATGAGGACCAGGAAAATTCCATCCTTCGAGATCAAGAACTTGAGATTGATGTTTTTGAGGTCTAGTTTATCACAGGACTGTCGCGTTGGGGAGAAACACCAATCTTAACCAGTACCTAATTTTTCATGGAGAGTATGTCCATGGTAATGGACAGAGTAAGTCGAGGGGCACGAAAGGGAACAGGAAGTGGGAAAGTTGATATCAAAAATATCCCAGACTTAGCACTAAAAGTAGTGTTACATACCATCACACGAGTTGCAAGATCGCAAGCACTGCACGAAGCAACAAAAACATAGTTGCTTCTTGTTGTAGACTGCTTGACACTGACCATCTACAACTGGGCAGAGGCCGTGACAATAAACATGAAACACCAGCTAACAAAATTCAAGAAGGGAAAATTGAACCAATTTGATTATGGGTCTATCCTGGTATCGTTCTTCCTGGAACGACTACCAATTTTATAGCATCAGGAGGTCATAGTCCCAACACCACCAACGAGAGAACCATGGATGGCCCAATGGGTGGATCTGATGCCAAGGGTAGGGGGCGGTCAACAGATGTCCTGGAGACTGGAGTTCTTCGATTGCCTCCGCCGACAATTGATCATCATGGAGGACTGGCCCTACTCTGGTATAGATTTTACTGGTGATTCGGACCTCCCACTCCCAAAGGGAGAGGATTGGGATGAATATTTGGGTAAGACTCATTTTTAATTTTCATGAGTATTATGATTTTTTGTTTTTTAATTATGTATGTTCGGATATTAAATCCATGTATTTGCAGATGTCGGCCTAGAGAGACCCATGAGCATGTCTCCGATAGCGAGGTGATTTCCTCATGATTTCAATCCTTGTGGCGAGGGAAGCGAGGAAGAGGAGCTCATGCGTAGCCTAGAGGGGATCACATGTGGAGTCCCAGATTATGCATGATTCGACGATGTTCCTCGCGCCTACCAGAGACATACCGTCGGGGTGCCAAGCCGTATTCACTGCTTGCTGAGGCGGCTTGTTCGGGCAGTGACATGCTACCATGAGCATCACGCCAATTAGACACCTAGGCTTTATATCTGCATATTCTGAGAGACATGGTGTCTCACGATGTAATAGAAACACACATATTTTTTGAATGTATGATGCAAACTGATGCAAACATTCTATATATATATATATATATATATATATACATCTATTTTCCTATATGGATATTTTTCACATGATGAGGATTTTATAAATTACGCAAATGTCTGTCTAATTCAATGTTCGCCACTGTATCAGTTAATGCATTCATTCATCTAGGAACATGTTGATATGTGATAAAATAAAAATGTCTTTACAATAGACAAATACGTAAATACAATCTCAAAATGTATGGGTTTCTGAATAAATAATGACCATTGAGTTGTATAACAACAAGTTGTGAATCTAGATTTACAAGCAATGCGCGTATGCCGAGATTGATTGCCTCAGTTAATAATTCAAGGAAAAAACTATATTCAGCGACATTGTTTGTAGTTCGTCCTAGAAAAATACCTTGCAGTTCTATCAACTCACCAGCAGGATCATATATTACCCAAGCTACTGAAGACAAATTCCTGGTACTGCGAGAAGCACCATCCGTGAAACCGACATAAGGGGTAATAGACATCTACACAAATAAGCAAGACCGAAATAAGCAGGAAAATGCTCACAAAGCACACCAAATCAAAACATATACAAAAATGAAAAAAAAACCTATGTACATAAATCATGCATGAATGACTCACACATAATACTTTTTGAGATACAACCCATTTCTGGGTTGCTCTAAAGGATGACCTTCATAATCAATGAGCTCATAGGCCCCATTATACAATACACGTTTCACAATGTAAGGCCCATGCCACATGGGTTGAAATTTAACTGCCCCTAGCTTATCATGAGTTTGGTTGTACAGGAGGATGAGATCTCCTTCAGTGAAAGAACGAGGGGAAACTGATTTGTCAAAATGTGTTTTGACCCGCTTTTTTTGTGCTTCGATAACTAGAGCAGAAAAGTAGCGGGTTTCATCCAACCTTTCTAGATAAAGGAGACACTCTTCTTTTGGTGAAGTATTTGGATGTAATTCAATAGCCAACTTGAGCGAAGTTATTTCACATTCAATCGGAAGAGTAGCTTCCAGACCATAAACCAACTGAAAAGGGGTGAATCTGGTTGCACTCTTAACTGGGGTTCGGTATGCCCAAAGAGGTAAAAATTACATGAGATGCCAATTGGATTTATGGATCCCAATCGTATGCTGAAGCATGGTAACAAGAACTTTGTTCACGGCCTCAACCTGGCCATTGGCTTGAGGATAGTACTGTGTTGAGCTATCATGATGCAGATCCAACTTACAAGTCAACTCGACCACCATGTAATGCTGAAAATGGGAACCATGATCAGTAACAATGGCTTGAGGGACACCAAACCTAGCAATGATGTGATTGAATATGAATTGAGTAGTTGTCTTACCGTCAGCAACAAGTGTAGGCATTTCTTCGACCCATTTGGTGAAGTATTATATGGATACGATAATCTAAGCATGCCCCTCAGTCGAGTGAGGGTTACACATCATAAAATCAATGCCCTGCTTCTCAAAGGGACCAACGGTAGAGACAGGATGAAGAGGTACAGGCGGTGCATGCATATTTCACTGATAAATCTGGCAATCATGAGATTTACGAACTACGACAATGTAGTATTTGAAGATAGAAGGCCAGAAATAACCAGCACGAAGAATCTTTTGTGCAGTGGCATAACCAGACATGTGACCACAACAGGCGCCACTATGACAATAATTGAGGACTTTCTTAGCTTCCTCGAGGGTCAAACATCGATGGAGAATGGAATCCACTCCGACACGATAGAGGGTATCCCCGACTATAAGATAAGGTTACGACTCATGGAGGATGCATCGACGAGCATCCTTTGTCAACTCAGATCTGAAAGTAGAAGTCTGGAGATAAATTATGATATCACTGTACCACAGATCGAGGGTGCTAATCAAGAAAATCATATCGTCTAGAATTCATTCCTCTGAACGATATGGAAGAGAGTTTGAAGGTAGGGAACAAATTAAATCAGTAAAGACTAGTGACTTCTTTGACTTGGCAGTAGTAAATTCCAAATCAAACTCTTGGAGGATGACAATCCACTTCGAGTATTTTCCCCCCAGCAATTGTCGAGACAATATATAGGTCATGGGGTTGCAATCGGAAATCACAATCACTATACACAAAATAATATAATGATGAAAACGTTGAACTACAGCTAATGCTAACTTCTCGACATGTGTATAGCGTGTCTCGGGATCAAGAAGGTTATGAGACAAGTAATAGATAACATGCTCATTACCATCATCATCGTCTTGTACCAGAACCATGGCAATCATGATAAAAGCGGCAGCTAAATAAAGGGAAAAATCATGATGATAGTTAGGAGGACGCAACAGAGGAGTGTTGACAAACAACGTCTTCAGAGCCTCAAAATAATTTTGAGCAATCTCATCCCAACGGAATGGGACGCCCTACTTTAATAATCATGTGTATCCTCTAGCTGTTTCTGCACAGTTAGGTATAAAACGGCATAGAAAATTAGCCTTACCTTGAAAACTCTGCAACTGATGTAATGAGGAGGGAGAGGGGAGATTGATAATAGCCTCAACCTTGAGTGGATCAAGGCGAATTTCCTCATTGGACACGATAAACCCAAGAAGTCTACCGGAATCAATGCAGAAGACGCATTTGTGTGGATTAAGCCGAATATTGTAACTTCAACAATGAAGAAAAATCTGACGAAGATGGTCAGGGTGGTCCATGTGCTTAGCTGAATGAAGAAGAAGGTCATCCAAATAGGGTTGAACGATGTGCCGAATATCGTGAAAAGCATACGACATCGCTCACTGAAACATAGCCCCAACATTCTCTAAGCCAAAAGGGAGCTTCCTATATGCGAAAGTACCCCAAGGACTAATAAAGGCAGCATTATGTTGATGAGTTGGGAGAATGTTAATCTGATTGTAACAAGAAAAACCGTTCATTAAGGAAAAGATCTCACTCCCGACACAGTCATCAATGATTTGATCGATAAAGGGAGTAGGATAATTATCCTTGGGACAAGCTTGATTAATATTGTGATAATCAACCCAGACACGAATAATTCCTTGCTTCTTATCTATAGGAAAAATATTAGAGACCCATCTATCAAAGGAATTGGATAAATAAAACTAGCTCTAAGAAGTTTTTCAACTTCACCTTTAATGGCGACAGCTTTTCTAGGGTGCAACGAACGAAGACGCTGGAGAATTGGTTTCGAGCCGGGGTAAGTAGGTATTTCATGCACCACTATACTAGGATCAATTCCAATAATTTATTTGTAGGACCATGCAAACACATCAGAGAATTTGTGAAAAAGGCTAGTATAAACTTTCACTTCTACGGAAGAACAGGTGACCCCGATATGGATGTTCTTGACAATTCCCAGTTTAACAAAAATTTCAATAGGCATCGTCTATGTAATATTGCTCAAGTTACCTTCCATAAATACGTCATGTGTCAAAACAGGAAATTGAAGTGGAGGAGAAGGAACCTGAGATGAAAAACACTCGAGACAAGTAGACATGGCCCCAAGGCTAGGCATAAACGAGGAATGATGATGACCATCATTCCAAGGCAGATCCTCAAGAGACATGGTTTCCATGATGGCCTCATCGGAAGGAAACACTTCTTTCAAAGGATGAGGTGAATATGAATCACCAAGCGAGGGGGATTGAGAATAAATGTCAAGAGACATGCTCAAAGGAGCACAAGTAGAGGACAGAAATTCCGAAGCAGAAATGAGTTCACAATAATCAATCTCAATCAGACTCAAAGGCATCGAATCTCTGCAGGAATCAATCTATTCAGGGGATGGAATAATCCATGGGTCATCAGACTGAGAGATCATATGAATCTGAACAATATTCGGTGGAGGAAGAGGAAAAATATCAATGAGGGTAGGATCTTTAAAAAGACCAGGCCCTACGCTCTCATAGGGAGTAGGACTCTGATCCACATACGGAACGTTGTTCTCGGAAGAAGAGGTGAAGAAAGACAATTGATCAACAATAACAATCTTTCCTTCATGTGGAAATTTCAAAACATGAAAGAGAGTGGATGGAACACATAACATGGCGTGAGTCCAACTGCGACCGAGGAGAAGATTATAATTAAGTTTAGCGTCAATGACTTCAACCTCGACATTCATTGTCTTCCCTTTCAAAGTAATCGGTAAACTAGCGAGAACACCTAAAGGTTTTGATTCTCTTGCATCAAATGCTTCTAGGGCATTTGGTGATGAATTCAGGGCTGGAGAACCAATAACTTTCCAACTCGAAGATGACATTACACAGGTTGATGCACCTTCTTCCACAACTAGTTGATGGATGTCGAGACCATTAATAACAACTTTAATAATGAGAGCAATCTGATGTGGAAGTCATTGAATGAAATTCTGTAGATCGAAAGCAAGAAGGCTAGTATTGGCAGGATCAATCCCACCAATTAGAGATAGCAAAGCTCTACACTACGACAGACAACTCTCAAGTAATTCTAATGTGGACATCGTGGATGATGCCTGGGCCAAATCCTCAACAATATTGTAATGGTGAGCAACACGGGCATTGGGATTATAAGAAGACTTATGGAGTACACCTTTGGAAGATGATCACACAATGGATTTAGCATTGGGCCTTTCAATTTCAAGAGGACCAGTAATAGGCGGAGGAGGAGGACCATCAACGATCTCCTTCCTTGTGGCCTGACGAGATCTAGTATAACATTTCGACTGAGTAGCAATAGAAACAGCTGTAGAACCATTCATCATGAACACCTGAGAGCCAAATGGGGCACAGGACTGAGGTTGCTCTACCATCTGAGTCTGCTGAGATGGGAAATGTTCTTTAAGAATGGTCAGAGTTCCCTGGGTGTGTTTGATAAAGCGGCTCACTTTGGACCATCTAGGACAATCTCTTGTGAAGTGCTCATCATCACAAATCAAACAAGGGTACTTCGGTTTGTGTTGAGAACCATCGTCGGCACGAGGTTTCTGAGAATCCTATTTCGGGGTATCGGGTTTGGCCTTACCTTTACCCTTCTTTTTACCTTTAGAAGAATTATCTGTAGGATTGGCCTGAACAACATTAACTTCTGCGGGTTTACCAGAATTTGAAGTAGACTGAGAAGCAACATTATTGGAAGAAGCAGACTTCGACTTCCCAGTGTTTGGAGAGTAATACTTCTGTGAAGTCTAAGACACAGAACCAATAATACCATCGACGGATATAGTCACTGGTGGTTTAGAAGTTCCAAGTCAGGGAGCATCAGGCAAGATGTCATATAATGCACCAGACTGAGAGTACACAAGATCAAGGTACTGTGCATAAGAAATGGCTTGTTCCTTGGTTACACATGCCCCCATAGCAATTTCTTTGGCAATTTGATTGAGAAAGGAGGTGGTGAACCAATGAGTTAGAAGCTTATTAGGAATTTCAAATTTGATCATGCAACAATGATGTCACCACTCATGAATATATCTGAGATATGAGTAGCTCGGTCTTGTTTCAATGATGTGAGGAGGTGCGTCCCAGTATCATAGTGGACTGGTAATTGGAAGTGTGTAAGGAATGTCGTGGCTAAAGAATAGAAATATTGGAAGACACCATGAGATAGCTCAATGTACCACTTTGCAGCGGCACCAGTAAGAGTTTGCTGGAAAAGATGAATTCTAATAGAATCATCAACCCAAGAGTTAGAGGAACACCACAAATGGTAAGTCATAACATGTGCTTGGGTGTCTTCACTAGAATTTCCCTCAAATTTGGGACAATCACCAGGAACCTTGGTCGGCACCAATACGGGTTATGAAGAATGGGATCGTTCATCAACTTTGACACATTAGGTAATTCCAACGTAGCAAGAAATAGTAATTCAGTGTTGGAAGTCATCGGAGGTCCTTGATAAGGACCTGCATGTACATTCCACCCAGTCCGAGAAATATTCTATCCCCATACATTTTGTCCCAGAGGATCCGGATCATAGGGATTAGAAGGAGGATAATTCGGTTGATACTGGGGTTGAGCACTAGGATACTGAGTCAGAGTAAACCACTGAGGTCCTTGCTGAGCAACGTATGGAGTCTGCTATGGAAGGTAAGCATGGATTTGAGGTTGATGATATACCGATTGATTTTGAGGGTAAAGAACCTGGGGCACACTATATACTGGTTGATATGAACCTTGAGGGTAGTAAGCGCCTTGTGGTTAAGCAAGTGGACCCAGCTAAGCAGGTTGAGCAGGTTGCTAAGCGGGTAAACCTGGCTGACTATAAATAGGTATAATGGGCTGCAGAAATGATGGAACTAGCTGAGGAGCAGGTTTAATCAGTTTTTGAGCAGGTTGAACCGACTACTGAGGGCCACCAGGTTGGCCTTGTGGGAAAGGTTGGCCTAATGGTTGTGATGGACCAGGTTGTCCCTGATAACGAGCTTGACCCGAAGAAGGACCGTAGGGCTATCCTGGTTACACAAAATTTTGGCCAGACTGAACATGTGACTACATTTTTGGTGCAACAGGTTGTCCCTATGGTGGGTAGATTTCCCCCTAGGAATCTGAGATAGCCCTGGATGATTCTGAGGCTGACCAAACAGACCGGGGGGTTGTCCATGTTGGACCAAATTTTGACCTTATGAAGGTTGGCCTTGTGGACCATATGGTTTTCCATGTGGACCAGAGGCAGGGCCATGTTGAGATAAAGGTTTTCCTGAAGAGGGTTGTCCTTGCAAGCCAGAGGGTTGCACATGCAGGGTAGGTCCCAAATGAGTAACAATCTAATAAGGATCATAAGCAACCTGATGAGGATCAACAGGAGGAAAATAGACCAGATTACCATACACATCATAATGGTATGGATATATATATATATATATATATATATATAAATATCAGATTACCAACAACATCATAATGATGGAATCAAGGATTACCAAGAGATTGAAGGGGTTGAGAACCCAGAGAAATATTTTGCTAAATAGCCAACATATATTCTTCAAAAGTAAGACCGCCAGGAATCACAGGAGTAGTGAAAAATACACTAGAAGCAGGTGGGGCCTCCATGGCACTAGATTGTGATCAACTAGGAACGAGATTAACATGCCACGTTGGATTAAGGAAAATAGACCTGCGAGTGTGAAAATATCCCGACGACTGATGGGTAAAAACCGGTGTGGATGAAGCCACACAGACCATCGGTTGGATTGAAACAGATGTAACAGTAACTGATGAACCATGTGTCGAAGGTGATATTCTTATTGAAGGGAGAACCAAACTCTGAGGAGGAGTTACCATACTAGATTGCACTATGGAGGCAACACCAGACATAATCTAACTCAAGGACCTATATCCAAGTGGAAGTGACACCGATGGTGGAGAATACTGAGTAGAAACATGAGGGACATCTTCTGGAAAGAGCTAATATTCTCCTATAGAAACAAGAATCCCTTCACTACCAACAGGACTAGATGAATCCATGTCTGACTCCGCTGTAAGGTCTTCAAAATAACTATGGTGACTAGGAGGCACAATAACAAAAGAAAATGGTGAGCCCGATATAAGAGGAGGAGAATCTCCTTCTTCCCCAAAACCATACTAAGCACCAGAAGGAGGCCAATTGAATTCAACTGGATCTTCAGGAGGAGATCGAGTAGCAAGAGGCAAGACAAACGGGGGGCTGAGAAATCTTGGCAGACCTAGTGGATTGAGGGATTTCAAAAGAAACGTCTAGAAAATAACTACCACTAGGAGGCAGTGAAGACGACGAAATTGGTGGTTCCGCCACCATGACTGTATATAAAAATAGGTAAGAAAAAGATAACCAATCGAGGGCTCCAAGATCAAAACCAAGGAAAACAACAGGCCAAGTAATAAAACTTTAACGAGCATGTGATCGTAGGTGATTAATTTTGCTGTTTCATTTTTAAAGAGTCGAAAAACAGGCAAAGGATGAATCTAGTCACTTTCAATTTTAAACGAGCGTGAAAGGACAAGTGCTCGGTGATCTCTTCTCTTTTTTAAAGAGTCATGAAAATATAAAAATGACTACTCTGGAATGTTGAGCAAGAGGTTATACTAGGTTTCTATGAACTGGCATATACACCTTGATGATAAAATGAAATAGAAATGACCAAGGACTTGACATACATGCAGGTAGTCTCCCCAAATGTTGTGTTCGGTGTATCACAGTTACAAGGCGGAAGACTCAACTTCCTATGGATAAAAGGATTGCAACCTAGAGGGGTCTCCATTTATATATTCATTGGTCCGGGGAGCACAAGTCCGTACTAGCGCTGTCTAGAGCCAGATGGAAAACGATAGCTACTAGGTTTTAAGAATCCAGAACAAGTCTTTAGCCTAGACCACTAAAAAAATTTTGTTAGGTTTCAATGCTTCCTTAAGTTAATTAAATGAATTTTAAATTTGATCTTGGATTATGTTTTAGTTTTAAGGTCCTATTGATTTTGGATCTCAAAATTCTTAAATGCAAGCTATATGCAAATGAACATCATTTCCGATTCAACAAATGCTGGTTATGAGAAGGATAGAGATCTTTCAAACAAAAGAAAACAATGAAAATATGAAATGAAATCCACTAATGCATCTAACACAATCAAACAAAAATGAAACCCTTTCCTGGACAATCAGTCACTAGTTATGCAAAAGAAAATTTCACTTTCGGTACAAAGAAAGAATGGAAAATATGTTTTTTTTTTTTTTTTTTCAATTAAAAGAAGTACATGACACACTAATTACATTAAAAAAATGAAAAAAAACGCTAGCTTAAGTGTTGTGTAGGAATCGAAATTGAATGACTCGATAAAATGCAAAACAAACACAAGAAATCACTCAAACTAATGTCACAATCTTCCAAACCAAGAGAATGTTTTCAAAACGATCCAAAACAAGCAATGTTATTGATGCTTGGAGCAATAAGTATAATAATCAATCGAAAAAATGAAATGATCATTTAGCCAAAGCAATCATTCAAAGGAATCAATAAAACTTAGTGCAATCAACCCAAGAATGAGACTGACAACAATCAAAACGACTTGGTTTCCTAATAGAAGGCTCAGTATACCAAACCCTTAGAAACCTTAAGGCCTTAATTCACACTGATAAGAAGATGGAAAAATTACTGAGGAAAGCAAGTTGATGACAATCAAAACAGTCCCAAAGGCACAATTACACATAAAAAATAATCTAGAAGCAATCACAATTGACCAAAAGACTCATTAAGGAGGTCAAACCAAATCCTACAAGGGTTGGCGCGACTCCAAAAAGAGAAACCTGCACCAATTGGCGCGACTTTTCAGAGAAAAAGTGCACCAAGCCAGATAACTATGGGAACAAGAGGAAAAACCAAAACCGAAGGAGCAGAGGTCAATCTTGACACTCTGGAGCTAAACAAAGGATGTAAACTAAGCAAGAAAACCAGGAAAGGAAGATAAGCGAATCAATGATTGCAACTGACCCAACAACATGAAATGACAAACTCACATTGATCCCCAGTGGAGTCGCCAATTTTTTATGCAAGTAAATCCTCTCTGCAGATAGAGACGATCCCTCTAACCCTAAAGTGGGTCTAGAAACGAAGACACATGCTAAAGTGTTGATTCCTAATTATTGAATGAAAGAGGACACAGTAGATCAACCTACCTAGAGTCCAACGTTGTCGTTGTTCCTGTAATGGTGGTGGCCTCTCGCTCCTATCTCGGCAAGTCACAATCCTTTTGCAGTCATGCTCGGATAGGTGCACATAGAACCAGAAAATAGGAATATCATATGATATAATAAAATTTCATTTATGACTATGATCCAATCAAAGAGGGCTAAACATATTGCATTAAACAAACATCATAACACAAAAGTGGAACCAAACAGTAGTCACGTCTATGTATTAATGAAAGGAATAGATACAACCAAAGCTTTGACATCGAGGTCTCCTCCAACGAGGTTCAGCAAGAACGCATCTCAGATGTTTTTCAAGGAATTCGAATGGGATAAAGGCATGGACTGAAGCTCTCTCAACATAATTCCTTCTCATTCCATCTCTCCAGTATTTCTCCAAGTTCAGCTCTTCAGTTGTTTAGCTAGTCAACCATTCTGCTAGTTTGTGCAAAGAGAGATGGCTTCTTTTATAAAGGAAAAGGAGGACGTTAGGATCCCTACAAAGGTGGGAGGGAGGCCTATCCTTTAGGGAGTTGCCATAAGAGGTGGAAAACATAAACTAAAGGAGAGAGTCCATGGTTTATCAGTTCAACCACTCCCAATGACTCATCCTCGAGGTGGTTGGAGTGGAATGTCCACCTCTATTTTTAAAAAACATTCCATAGAAAACTTGGCACGGATGGAAAACTGGGACAGAGCGCCAGTTGGCACGGGGCCCAGTGTTAATCTTCCTCTTCGGCGCGAGGGCATAACTGACTACCCATGCCAAGGCAAAAACAAGGTTTTTGAGTCTCTGCTCAGGGAATTGTCAACAGAAGGAATATTACTCTCATGTAAAGGGACACAATGATGGTATTTGCAAGGCATGACACTGCTTATTGATCACAGAAATGACCCTCCAATGGGCAAGATGGGGATTGTAGGTACATTGACAAAATTCTATGTAACAGCTCCAAAAACTCGCAGCCGCCCCCCTAGACCCCCCAGGCAACATACAATTATGGGCAGTGTTGCTGCCCCATTAAGGTACAAGGGTCCAACGTTGTGATACAAAATAAACAAGATAATCAAGCTCCACACCCAGCAATCTCCCACTTGGAGACTGATTGTAGCAACTCCACCGCTGCTTCATTTGTTGGACAATGACTCTACTTTGGTCCTGGCTATTTCTCATCTTCATCATCATACTTGAAGACAAATTGAAACTGAGTATATTCTCAGTTTCTCCCTGGTTACAACTTTTGTTAGCATATCTGTAGGATTCTGGCTAGTGTGTATCTTTTTCAGCTTCAACTGTCCATCTTCTAATACTGACCATATGAAATGGTAATTGAGCTATATGAATTTAGTCCTGGAATGAAATGTTGAGTTCTTAGCAAGATGAATGGAAATTTGGCTATCACTGTACAACGTGCCCATATCATGCTTCTTACCCAATTCATCCATAAACCTTTGTAACCAAATCATTTCTTCACTAGCCTCTGTAGCAGCAACATACTCTGCTTCTATTGTTGAAAGTGAAACAACGCTTTGAATTTTTATACCCAAATTATTGTTGTTCCACCTACAATAAATACATATCCTGTAGTGCTCCTCCTGTTATCTCTATCACCTACCATATCTGCATCAACATATCCCTTTAGAGCAATTTTTGAACCACTAAAGAATAATGCTTGATTTGTGGTACCTCTCAAATATATGAGAATCCATTTCACTTCCATCCAATTTTCTTTTCCTGGATTTTTCATGTACCTGCTTACAACTCCCACTGCATGTGAAATATCAGGCCTTGTGTAGCCCATTGCATACATTAAGCTTCCAACTGCTGATGCATATGGAATTTTAGACATATAGTCCATTTCTTCTTGGGTCTTAGGGCACATCTCCTTACTAATTTTGAAATGGATACCAAAAGGTGTACTAATTGGTTTTTCATTCTGCATATTAAATCTTTTCAGCACCGTTTGTATGTACTCATTTTGAGACTCTGTTAATTTGTGATTTTTCTTGTCTCTAGTTATTTTTGTACCAAGGATTTGTTTTGCAGCTCCCAAATCCTTCATTGCAAATGAATTTTCCAATTTTCTTTTGAGCACATTTATTTCCTGCATGTTAGACCCTGCAACAAGCATGTCATCTACATTTAATAACAATATAATATAGCTTCCATCATTGTTCTTTCTCAGATAAACACAATGATCAGAGTGACATCTAGTATAACCTTGTTTAGACATAAACTTTCAAATTTTAGATACCACTGCCTTGGAGCCTGTTTTAAGCCATACAAGATTTTATTTAGCTTTCACACTAATTTTTCCTTCCCTTTGACCTCATATCCTTTTGGTTTTTGCATATATATATCTTCCTCCAAATCTCCATGGAGAAATGTTGTATTTACATCTAACCGTTCAAGATGAAAATCTTCTGCTGCTACAAGACTTAAAATAGTTCTGATTGAAGTCATCTTAACAATAGGAGAAAATATTTCATCAAAATCAATACCTTTCTTCTATGAAAACCCCTTCATCACATGTCTAAATTTGTACCTCTGTTTCCTCCATCTTCTTCCTTCAGCCTATAAATCCATTTATTCTGCAATGTTGTTTTACCTGCAGGTACTTGACTAAGTCCCAAGTCTGGTTATGTATTAAGGAGTCCATCTCTTCTTCCATTGCTAGCTCCCACTTCATCCTGGTTTCAACCTGCATTGCTTCTTCATAACATTTAGGTTCACCAGAATCAGTCAATAATAAATAATATAATGAAGGAGAGTATTGTTCAGGGGGTATATTTATCCTGATAGATCTTCTGACACAAATTTCAGGTGTTTGAGGTGTCTGTTGTTGTTGTGGTGGTTTCTATTGTTGTGGCTGTTGATTATTATTATTTTCAGGCACCTTTACTTTTTCTGTGATCTCATCAAGAACTGTGTATTCTTTGTTTTCTTTTTCCTGTTTCTTTTCCTGCAACTGATTCTTATACAAGACCTTTTCATTGAATACTACATCTCTGATCCTAATGATTTTATGATTTTCATAATCATATAAGTGATAACCAAAATAATTAACACCATATCGAATAAAGGTACATTTCTTGGATTTTTCCTCAAGATTGGTTCTATTTTCTTTATTAATATGGACAAAGGTCTCACAACCAAAAGGATTTAAAAAAGTGTAGTTTACCTTTTTACCTGTCCATGCCTCCTCTGGAATACCACCATATAAGGAACTTGAAGGCCCTCTATTTATTAGATAAACAAAAGTATCTACAACATCTGCCCGAAATTGTAAAGGCAATGATGCATGCAATCCATGCACCTTGCACGCTCCATGATTGTTATGTTCATCCTTTCTGATACACCATTTTCTTGTGGTGTTCTTGGAACTGTATTCTATCTGCGGATTCCATGCTTTGAACAGTACCTATCAAACTATTTGCTGCAATATTCAGCTCCATTATCTGATCTGAGACACTTCAACTTCTTTCCTATCTCAATCTCAACCAAAGCTTTCCATTTCTTGAAAGTATCAAATACATCAGATTTATTCTGAATACAATAAATCCAAGTTTTTCTAGTTGCATCATCAGTAAAAGTAACATAATAATGAGAGCCACCGAGAGATGATACCTGAGTATGTCCCCCTACATTTTTATGCAAAAGCTCTAATTTTTATCTCTTCTTTTCTTTCCCAACTCTGATAAACCCGGCTCTCTTCTTTTTTCCATAAATGCAATTCTCACAGAAATCCAAATCAATATTCTTCAAACCCGACAACAAATTTCTTGAGTGAAGAATCTTCATCCCCTTCTCACTTATGTGTCCGAGCCTATGATGCAATAATTCTGCATCTACTCCTTTGGAAGTTAAAGGATTAACAGAGTTAGAAATACCATTGCATAAATACAATGTACCAACCTTTTCACCTTTTTCTATTACCAGGGATCCTTTGGTGACCTTCCAAGTTTTATTTGTGAAAGTTTTCATATAATCTTCACCACCTAACTGCCATGTTGAAATCAGATTTTTCGTCAGATATGGAACATGCCTTACCTCCTTTAATAGCCATTGGTTTCCATTCTATTTTTTTAAAAGAACCTTACCCATTCCAACAATTTTACACGGTTTATCATCACCGAAATGGACTTGTCCAAAATATCCTTGAGCATAGTCATGAAAATATTTCTTATTAGGTGTGGCATGGAATGAGGCCCCTGAATCTACCACCTAGGAATCAATAACATTTTCAAAAGAAAGAATCAAATCATCTTGTAACAAATAACCTGTCACATTTTCTTCATGATTGTTTTCTTGTTGTGTGTCTCCATCTTTTCCCTTCCGAGATATACAGTCTTTCCTCAAGTGTCCTTTCTTTTTTCATTTTCAACACACTATCCATGATTTGGACTTGGATCTTCCTTTCGTTGATTTACTGCGATATCTCGAGCTCTTTCCTCTTTCCATTTTTCTTCCCCAAGACTTTGCACTCAAAGCATTACCTGATGTCTCATCGAAACTTTTTCATTGCATTTCCTCGCTAAGGATAGCACCGACAACATCATCAAACTTTAAAGTACTAGATCCAGAGACAGGGTTACTAATGGCCATAACTAAACCACTCCAAATTTCTGGCAATGAGCATAGAAGTAAGAGAGCCCTGACTTCATCATCAAATTTTACCCCTACAGAACTTAAATGACTGGTAACTGTATTAAAATCATTTAAATGGTCTGCAATAGATCCCCCTTCTGACATATTCATATTAAATAAACGTTTCATAAGAAATACCTTGTTTGAGGCCGAGGGTTTTTCATATAGTTTCGCCAATGCCTTAATCAAACCCTATGTTGTTGTTTCCTTTGAAATATTGAAGGCTACCGATGCTACGAGGCACAACTGTACTATTCTGAGTGCCTTTCTATCGAGAATCTCCCATTCTGTGTCAGTCATAGTCATCAGCTTCTTTGTTTTTATGCTCATTGTTAAGTACAAATCTTTTTGAAACAGATAATATTCCATCTGCATCTTCCACAGCAGGAAGTTTTGGCCATTAAATTTCTTGAACCTAAATTTACCATCTTCCGCCGTTGCTCCCACTTGAACCAGGAACCCTTCTTTCCTGCAAGTTTATCAACCAAATAGACATTCAGCTCTGATACCAGTTGTTAGAAAATTATATATTACAGAGAAATGCAACGCATAAAATATGTGGAAAAAACACAAGCACACAAAACACATAAAACTATAGAGACACAGATATACGTGGTTCACCCAGTTTGGGCTACGTTTACCTCGAACAGCCAGTCCTTCCTTTCTATTATCCAACAAAATGAAGAGACACAACCTACAACAAATCCGCTGTAATATCCTCTGTTCTCTCTCATAGTCTCCCTATATGTTTCTCGCTATGAGAATACACATAAAATACACAGCCAAAATACAATACCTTCATACAAGCGAGGGGTTTCCTTCTAGGGAAAAAAAATCTAAACTAAACATAACTTCTATCGTCAGATCATCTGCCTAATAAACAACCCAAATTGACTAGAAATTACTATATTTTTACAACGCAATTTTACATCTGTTTTTAGCTTCGAGGGTGCTGCCCCTGAAACGCCCCGGTATTTGGGGGGGGGCTCCATAAACTCGCAGCCACCCCCCACCCTAGACCCCCTAGGTAGCGTACAATTACGGGCGGTGTTTCCACCCCATTAAGGTACATGGGTCCAACGTTGTGATACAAAATAAACAAGATAATTAGGCTCCGCACCCAACATAACTCAAGATATTAATGCCCGATGAATTAATATAGTGCAATGTTCAAATACATGGTGGGTCTGCATAATGTGCTAGTGGTGAAAAAAGTGGTGTATGATTCATGCACCAATACTAAACCCGTGGAAATAAAAAACAGTGGAAACAATACCATTACGTTGGACAACACGGGCTCCAAGTATTACATTTGCAGAATCACAGGTCACTGCTCTACCGGCATGAAGTTCACCATCAATGTTAGTGTTGCCTCCACTTAAAATAAGAATGGAATGAAGCCATCCCCATCGTTCAAACAATATCCAACATAAAAATGAAAAATTAAGCACGCCTAGGTAGCCCAGCCCAGCGTCCGAGCAGCGCTGGGCTAATTCTTGGAATCAGATTTCCAAGCCCAAGGCTCCTCGGTGGTTGGGCTAGGCAGTTGGTACAAATTCTGAGAATCAAATTCCCAAGCCTAGGGCCACTTGGCCACTGATTTGGGTGACAGTGAAAGCCGGCGTGCCTTAGGCTTGGAAAACCGATTATCAGAATAGACTTGCCAATCCTAGGGCTGCATGGCCATCTGGGCAGTTATGACAGCTGACACCATTATCACGGCCACCTAGCCTAAATGTCGAATGGCCCTGAACTTGAGAAACAGGTTTTCCAACCCTAGCGTCACTCGACCACTAGGTTGCAAGGCCATAATAGCTATGCGGTAGCCGTAATAGGTTTCAGAGGGACAACAATCTCATGAATATTCTCTGTATAGTATATCTCCAAAGTATATACCCAATGAATTTAGTGGTGGGGCACAAAACATCGCAGTTATGCATTTCGACTCCATAGGAATTATCAAAGAATGGAATTCGTAAACAATTCACAACTTATATGACCAAGCAGATCATACCATGCAGCTTTTCTTGATGAACCCTTGAAACAGAGAGTATTCTAGACTTGGGATTCCTATTTCTACCAACATGGGATATCAAATCCCTCTAATGTCGGAATGAGTTCTCAGAAAAACTATGGTGAATTGGCCCATCACTTCCACACAAGTGTCAGGGAATCTCCTCAGACGCCATGGAAAAACATTAGGGTAAATGAGCTTCATATTCTTCCAAGTGGTAATTGGAACTTGCAAAATAATCAGTTTTCAATTCTCAACTCAACAATATGGTTAATTAGACGAACACAAAGGCAGGATATTCACCATATAATTCGACCCATTGGAATAAAGAACCCTTAGAGACCAAAGTTTGTAGCACTTTTGGAAGCTGAGATGATCGATTTTATCAAGTACTTGCTTTCTATTCTTCCTCAAATTCTAAAATATCGGTGGAACCCTTGGAAACTAGGAGGCTAATTTCTACACAAGACATGGTTAGCCGCCTGCAAGGAAGTGCCGATGGTAAGTCTAAAGATGTGTAAGTTAAACTAGCAAATGGATTTGGTTGGTTTTCTTCATATAAATCAATTGGATCAGATGGGATTTTCTCATTAGCAAAAGAATTTACGCTTCTTGTTCCTACTGCAGCCGATTCAGTCCATTTAAATATGGGTACATCAGAAGCAACAACAACACATTATGGAATTCTGCTGGAAAATCCCAAATATATGAAAGAAACCTAGGAGTTATTCAAGGAATTGAGCAAATTTTTAGGGATTAGGGATGCCAAAATCAACAAATTCATACTTTTATTTGAATGTTAAGTGTAGAATGTTGGAATTAACCCCAACTGCAAACCTGAACTTTAGGAAAAAAACTTCAATTTTGATTTGATTTTGAAGGACAGGAGTAGCAACATTTTTATTTGGTTTTTGCAGTCAACCGTGCATTGAATTTTTTTGTTTTAAACCCCTGCAACAACCGTTCTTCTCACATGGTTGTATCCCTCTCTCAGATCTAAAAATCATGGTTTAACCACACGCAAATCCCACCATAAAACCTTTGCACCTACCAGCCTTTACTCCTATCCACCAACCATAGTAACTCCTGCGGAAATTCATTTAAATTCAAACCCCACCACTGCCATATTAGCTTGTCCGCCAGCCAATAGGCACTCATCGCATGAACCCGATGCTTATGTCACCCTCCTTTGAACCCACGTGATGGATGGACCCTGCCACTGCAATGTCAAACAGCCCATAGCCAATCAAATGCCTATTGCACAATTTCATGCCTACGCCATCCTCCCTTTGTGATCGCATGATAGAGCAACCCCACCACGACCACGTCACAAGCCCTATGACCCATAGTGTATCTTCACAAAGGTTTGAGCCCCAGTTAGCAGACATTCTAATCAATGCAATAAACCATCACAGTTCACTTCACATGCGTTTATCACACAATCTTGTGTTAACGTCAAGTGACGCAAAGCTCCATGCGAAAACATAATGAAATGTATTTTGTAATGTTTTAGGTTTAATGTTTTGGGTTATATGGTTTGTAATATGCCGCGATATGATTTTATTCTCATAAGGTTTTTAGACTTAGGTTAATTCCCTTTTATAACCTGTATTGTAAACATATATAAATATATGTTTACAATACAAACATATATGTGCTATGTGTGTATGTAGTGTAGTGTATGCCGATAGCAGAAAGTGTATAATGTGTGAGGATACAATAGACAGAGTGCAAGACTATGTAGCAGCGCAGAGGAGAAGAATTTTTTGTAAATCTAGAACAACAGTTCTGAAGAAAAAAAATTGTTTGTTGTAACATTTGAAAGTTTAATGAAATATATATTTTTTGCTCCATCTGCTGATTTGTTATGAAATCTTTGTGTTGACAGAGGAAATTTTATTCCTAACTATGTGTTAAGGAATTCTCAGAAATTCCAACATGGTATTGGAGCAAGTCTAGGCTCTCAGTAGTTGCTGAAGAAGCTGAAGGAAGAAGAAGTTTGTTGAAACATTTCCCCAGTAGAGTGAAGGGTTCAGAAAGTTAGTAAGAAATTTTTATTTAGATACACAGTCAAGCCTTATAGTTATGCGAGTAAGAATGGAAGGAACTATCACAAGCACGAGTATGGGAAATACTCAACTCCCACGGTTCAATGGGAAGAACTATGACTACTGGGAAATCAAAATGAGAGCCCTGTTTGCATCTCACGATTTATGGGAACTTGTTGAAGATGGAATTGAATAACTAGCTGATGCAAATGATTTTAATGCCTTAACATAGGCAGAAAAGTATTTTCTAAAGAGTAATAAGAATAAGGACTCAAAAGCCCTCTTCTATCTCTATCAAGAAGTGCATGAAAGAATATTTCCAAGAAGTGCATTAGCAAAGAAGTCCAAGGAGGCATGGGATACCCTCCAGACAGCTTATCAATGCATGGATAAAGTAAATACAAAAAAGCTTCAATTAATAAGAAGATAGTTTGAATTCATTTTCTTGAAAGAGTCTGATAGCTTAGACTCATTCTTCACACTCTTGATTGGGTTGGTTACCCAAATGAGATCTCATGGAGAGAAAATAGAAGAAAGAAGAATAGTGGAGAAAGTATTGAGGATCTTACCCTCAAGATTTGATGTGATGGTAACAACCATTTAAGAGACAAAGTATCTCTCAATGTTTACTACTGATGAGCTCCATGCATCATTGATGACATATGAACAAAGATTGAACAGAACAACAAATTCCTCTTTGGAGCATGTCTTCAAGACCCAAATGTCCTTTGGAAGAGGAAGAGGTCAAGGCAGATCAAACTACAGAGGAAGAGGTAGAAGCAGAAGCCAAAATAGAGGAGGAAGAAACAACCCTTCAAGTACAAGTGGAAGGGCTAGCAATCAAAGTCAGAATCAAAGCCAAGGCAACATCCAACAAGGTGGAAAAAATCAAGCACATGGAAAAAGGTATGATAAATCCCAAGTCCAATGTCATTACTGTAAGAAGTATGGGCATTATGCCAATAAATGTAGGAAGAAACAGAGTGACATGGGTAATATAACTAGTGCTAACTTTACTAAAGAAACTCAGAGTCAAGAGAATTTATTTTTAGCATGTAATATGGCTAAAGAAAAGAATGAAGACATATGGTTTCTAGATTTAGGATGTAGCAACCATATGAATGGAAAACTTTCTATGTTTTCTATGTTGGATGAAAATGTGAAGTCTCAAGTAACATTAGGGATAGATACTAAAGTCTCTGTCATGGGGAAAGGCAGAGTAAGTGTTTCAACAAGAAAAGGAGAAACAAAATCCATATCAGATGTATACTATGTACCTGGTATGAAGTGTAACCTTATGAGCATTGGACAACTCATTCAGAAAGGCTACAATTTATTCTTTGAAGATGATGTATGTACCATCATGGACATACCACCAAGCAATAAAAGGGTTTCAAAAGTGAAGATGACAAGAAACATAATTTTTCCTCTCAAAATGAGAGCAAATTTGAAGAAAGGAGTTGCAATGACAACTGTAACTCAAGAGACTTAACAAAGAGAAGCAAAGGATGGAAATTGGTTATGGCATTTGAGATTTTGACATCTCAACTTTGGAGGTCTGAATTTATTGCACAGAAAGGTATGGTAAAGGGATTACCATTGATTGAAAAGCCAGACAGCCTTTGTGAAGGTTGTACCTTGGGAAAACAACACATAGAAAGCTTTCCACTAGGAAATAACATAAGGGAAAAAGCACCCTTAGAAATAGTCCATTCAGATTTGTATGGACCAATGGAAACACCACCATTAGTAGGCAGCCACTATATGCTGACCTTTATTGATGACTACACAAGAAAAACATGGGTATATTTCTTGAAGTTGAAAAGTGAAGTGTTTGAGAAGTTCTGCCACTTTAAATCTCTTGTAGAGAATCAAAGTGGGCATCACATAAAAGTTCTCAGAACTAATAGAGGAGGATAATATATCTCCAAATATTTTCTGCATTTTTGCAGAGAAAGTGGAATTCATAAGAAATTTACAGCAAGGTATTCACCACAAAAAAAATGGAGTTGTTGAAAGTAAAAACATAACCATCATGGATATGGTAAGAAGAATTTTGAAGGAAAAACATTTTCCAAATGAATATTGGGCTGAAGTTGTACATTGTGCAGCATATGTGCTAAATAGATGCCCAACAAAGAGTGTTATGAACATAGTTCCGGAAGAAGCATGGAGTGGCATAAAACAATTTGTCACCCACATGAGAGTATTTGGAGGTGTGGCTTATGCATATATTCTAGATCAGCTAAGGAGGAAGCTGGACAGTAAGGGGGATAAGTGCATATTTGTTGGTTATAGTGATGAATAAAAGGCATATAGTTTATATAACCCATCCACAAAGAAGTTTATGATAAGCATATATGTGCAGTTTATTGAGGAAGAAGCTTGGGATGGAAGCATTGAGGAAACAATCAATGTAAAAACATGTTTGTCTCAAGAAGAGGATGAGGAAGAAATGGAAGGAATAAATCCCTCATTAGCAGCACCACCTCCACCAACACAAGGACAGCAAGGGACACCGCAAGATGGTATGAGAACACCCTTGAAAAGTGATGACAGTGCTTCTCCAAGCACATCACAAGGAGTAGATTTCAGTGCTTCTACAATCACAAGTTCACCAAGTGAAAGAAGAACCAGATTAATAATTCTGAATGAAATCTATGAGAAAGAGGAAAACAATGAATTTATGAACTCTTTATTTGCATTGTATTGTCATATAGAAGATCCTATTCATTTTTAAAAAGCAGTAAAATATAATAAATGGATAGATGCTATGGATGAAGAGATTAATGCAATAGATAAAAACAATGCATGCAAATTAGTTGATCTCCCAAAAGGTAAAGAAGTGATTGGAGTGAAATGGGTTTATAAAACCAAAATCAATGCTGAAGGTGAGATTGAAAGGCACAAGGCCAAACTTGTTGTCAAAGGCTACAAGTAGCAACAAGGAAGAGACTATGAGGAAACTTTTGCACCAGTTACAAGGATGGAAATAGTAAGAGAAGTGTTGTCTATAGCAGCACAAGATAACTGGAAAGTTTACCAAATGGATGTGAAATCAACATTCCTAAATGGAGTATTTATGGAAGAGGTATATGTTGAACAACCTCTGGGATATGAGAAAGAAGGCCAAGAGCACAAGGCATGCAAGTTGAAGAAAGCTCTATATGGGCTGAAACAAGCACTGAGAGCATGATACTGTAGAATAAATGCCTATCTACTAGAAAATGGGTTTCATAAATGTGAAGGAGAACTCAAATTATACATCAAAGAAAAGGATGGTAAGATGCTCATTGTTGTTTTATATGTTGATGAAGTAATAATCATAGGTAATGATGCTTACCTCATTAAAAATTTTAAGATAGTCATGAAAGAAGAATTTGAGATGACTGATATGGGATTGCTGAGATACTTCTTAGGAATAGAAGTAGAGAAAAATGAAAATAAAATTTTTATTTCTCAAGAAAAATATGTGAAAGAAGTTTTGGAAAGATTTAACATGCAGGATTGCAAGGCAGCAATAACTCCTACAGTGATGGGACTGAAACTAAGCAAGGAATACAAAAACAAGGATTTTGATCCAAGTTTGTACAAAAGCATAGTTGGCAGCCTTATGTATTTGACTGCAACTAGGCCATACATTATGCATGATGTGAGTTTAATTTCTAGATTTATGGAAAGTCCAAAGGAGGCACAATGGCAAGCATCAAAAATAATTTTAAGGTATGTGAAAGGAACAAAGAGGTATGGTATTTTATACACCTCTTGAGAAAATTTTGAACTAATTGGATATACTGACAGTGATTGAGTTGGAAGTATAGATGACAGAAAAAACACCTTTGAATATGTTTTTCATATGGGATCAGGAGCCATCTCATGGGCTTATAAGTAATAACCAATTTTGGCTCTATCAACAAAAGAGGCAGAGTATGTGGCAATTATAGCAACAACATGTCAAGCAGTATGGATGAGGAGAATGTTAATATATTTGTGTCAAAAATAGGTAAAAGGAACAACAATTTATTGTGATAATAGCTCAGTAATAGCTTTATCCAAGAATTCAGTGTTTCATAAAAGTACAAAACACATTGATGCAAAGTATCACTACATCAGAGAATTGGTGAATAATGGAGAAGTTTTACAACAATGTAGAATAGAAGAACAATTTGCAGATATTTTGACAAAACCATTGGGGCAGAAAAGTTTTAACTATCTCAGAGAATGTCTTGGAATTCATGATAACAACAGTTGTGATTAAGGGGGAGTGTTGGAATTTAACCCCAACTGCAAACCTGAACAACAGGACAAAAAATTCAATTTTTGATTTGATTTTGAAGGACGGGAGCAACAACAATTTTATTTGGTTTTCGCACTCAACCATGCATTGAAGTTTTGTGTTTTAAACCCCAACAACAATTGTTCTTCTCGCATAGTTGTAGCCCTCTCTCAAATCTAGAAATCATGGTTAAACCACACACAAACCCCACCTTAAAACCTTTGCACCTATCAACCTTTACTCCTATCCACAAACCACAGTAGCTCCCACACCAATTCATTTAAATTTAAACCCCACCACTGCCACGTTAGCTTTTCCACCAGCCAATAGGTGCTCATTGCGTGAACCCGACGCTTACGTCACACTCCTCCGAACACACATGATGGATGGACCGTGCCACTGCCATGTCAAACAACCCACAACTAATCAAATGCCTATCACACAATTTCGTGCCTACGTGATCCTCCCTTTGCGATCGCGCAATAACGCAACCCCACTACGGACACGTCACAAGCCCTCCGACCAATAGCATATCATCGCAAATATTTTAGGCCCAATCAACAGACACTCTAATCGATGTGATAAACCATCGTAGTTCACTTCACATTCATTTATTGCACAGTCTTGTGCTGGCGTCAGGTGATGCAAATTTCCATGCGAAAACGTAATGCAATGTATTTTGTAATGTTTTTGGTTTAATTTTTTAAGTTATATTGTTTGTAATATGCTGCGATATGAGTTTATTCTGATAAGGTTTTTAGACTTTGGTTTATTCCCTTTTATAACCTGTATTGTAAAAAGATATAAATATATGTATACAATACAAATATATATGTGCTATGTGTGTATGTAGTGTAGTGTATGCCGAGAGCAGAGAGCGTATATTGTGTGAGGATAGAATAGACAAAGCTCAAGACTATGTAGCAGCGTAGAGGAACAGAGTTTTTTGTAATCTAGAACAACAGTTCTAAAGAAAAAAAATTGTTTGTTGTAACAGTTCAAATTTTAATGAAATATAGAGTTTTTTCTCCATCTGTTGATTTGTTCTGAAATCTCTCTGTTGACAGAGGAAATTTTATTCCTCACTGTGTGTTAAGGAATTCTCAAAAATTCCAACATAGAAAACTATGCATTTGTTGATGCAAAGCCAGAGAGTAAAGTAAATGGAGTCTCCTTTTATGAAACCTACTCCGGTCCATGACCCTTTGTAGACCTGTATTTGTCACCTGAATCCAGTATAAACATTTTTCTCTTCAATTCGAGTCTAATGCAAAATATTGAGTTCTCTTAAATCCAACAGTACCAGGGTCGCCCCTTTAACTCATCATTCTCTTAAGAGGAGGCATATGACTGTAACAAGAGAGAAAACTTAACAACTACAAGACAACCAACAAAACAAGAGGACAAACAAACTGCACACCCTTAATGATCCCTGACTGCAGAACCAACAAATCATCCCCACATTTCCACGCCAAAGAGAAGAATTGTAACAAATAAAAATTGTAACAAATAAAAGTTGTAACAAATAACCCAATTTTTGGGAACTGAAAGACATAAGACTCTTAAACGAAGAGGACCAAAACAAATTGTGATAAAACCCAGTACCCAAATTTGCAACACGACGAGGCTAAGTTAATCTGATATTTTTTTAGCGAGAGTTATTCATATAAATGTGACACATTTCAGGAAATTTTTAGTAAACCTTTATATTTGTCTAATATTGTTTAAAATTAACTTATATGTAGTAATATTAAAAAAAATTCAGATGAAAATATTATATTGATCTTTAGGGAATGATTTAAACTATCTCTATTTCTCAATGTCGTCATTAGCTTCTTATACCATGTAGATTATTAATGTTAATAATTAAATTTATTAGAAAATAGAATAATATATATACTTTACTATGGAAAAATCTAATTGAAAAAAAATCAATCAAAAGTAAGTTTATTTATTTTGGTGTTTAAATGTAGTAATTCCTTGACATAGTCAAGCTAGGCAACACCACCGCGAAAATCAATTGAGCATTTTTCTGAACTCTAGCACTTGATAGTGGATAATCTACAAGTGTTTTAAAAAAATTGAAGTATATCTAATAACACCATATTCATACCATGTGACTTAACAACCTTGATTATTTATCTTAATCCCACTCTTAAACTGGACCGAAATTTTTAAAATCCAATCTAAAAATACTGCATGTTCTTTTTGCCTATCACCTATGTGTAAGTGAGTAGTCTAAACCAAATGTTTCCATATTTAAAGTAGTCTCAACATTTGCACAATAACCAATTGTAATATGATTTGGTTTCCATATACATTTGCTTTGGTATTTTTCTCTACGACTTGCAATTTCCTGCTCAATCAAATATCTCATGTTGTGATGGGTCATCCATGCATTATTATGAGTCTTTTTATGGATTGAACATATAATCTCCTAATTACTTGTCTCTCATTTATTTTTCATTCAATTGGCTTTGATAGAAAATCAATTAAAGGAATTATACGCAGAATGTCAACATACAAGATTTATTTAGGAAAATGTTAATTGTGAGAAACCATCCCACAATAGATCAATAGGCTAAAAGTAGTCCTTCTTTCACATAGAATATGGATTTTAATTAATGTGCACATTGTAATATATTTTTTTGTTAATTTATTTTAGATTAATTACATTGAAAATAGTTGAATTATCTAAATTCTAGGTCATGTAAAGTTGTATTAATTTATAAAGATATATGCCAATTTCTTATTAAGAATTGAATGAATTACATTTTCCCACCTAAAATTATTATTTATTTTTAATATAATTAAATATAATATGAATTTATATTACTTAAATTAAGTAATGAAATATTTTATTTATAATTGATATAAAATAATTGTTATTAATATTTTTCTAAAAATTCCATGTATTAACTTCATGTTTGACATGGAAGGATTCACACATCTTTAATCTAAAAAATTGTATATATAAAGAGATTGAGCGATGGTATTATAGCTTTTCACTTAATAATACATTGAAATATTTTATATGTTTTTGGATTGAAATATTAAAAAAAAAAAAAAGAGATAATTTCATGTTAAGAATTAAAAGAATCTACATCTCTCTCTCAAATTAAAAAAAAAAGGAGGAAGCGAGACAAAAAAAAAAATTCTCTCTATAAGTAATGCTATATAAAATTTTGTTACTAAAATTGAAGTTCTAAATATTTTATTTGTGGCAAATACTAAATTATTTTTTTAATTATTATTTTTTAAAGTATTATGTGTCAAATACTTGAGCCAAGAAGCTGATTCTACAACCAGTATGAGGGGATGTGTCTATAGCCCCTTTAAAATAAAAATAATTATGCTCTAAATAGAAAAATAGTGTTTGTTATCATTAAAAAAAATCAATATCTGATAAAGTATGATAAAGTAATTAGAAGTAAAAAGAATGTATGATTAAGATGTTTAAACCTTATACTTTTCAACAATTATTTCAAGATATTTAGGTTGGTAAAATGTTTTGATGTAAACTATATATATCATGAAAAAAAAAATCCATTTTTATGGTTAAAACATTTTTTTTCTCCTACACATACTATATATAGCAAAAAACAATTTAAACAATGAAAACACATTGTATTTATCACTCTAATCAATTTTTTGCATGAAGAAGCTATGGTCATGTTAGATCATTATTTAAGATAGATCTATGCGGTTTATGAGGGCTATGACTGATTTAGTCTTTGATCAAGGTTGAGTTAGTCATTGTTCAAGGTTGAGTTAGCATGTGTTCATCTTAAAATAAAAATAAAATATTCTCTAAATGTCCACTATACTAAAAAAACAAAAAATTTAAAACAGATAAAGTAATTACAGGTAAAAAATTACCTTAACACTAAACTTAAATAAGCTATTTGAACATCTATCTCCATTAATTTATATATAAGTATTTTAATATCATACATAATAAAAAATTCAATGAAAAAAATTAATGCAAGCTTTCAATTTTGGTATCAGAGAGAAAGCTACTTAAATTTACATATATGCTTTTAAACCAACCAAAAAAAATTCGCATTTTATGAAAAACCAAACCGCTAATATAATGCTTAAAATGGCATGCAACAAGTTAATATTACTTCCAACCAGTATTAAAGACCTATTTAAAACCCAAAAATATAAGACTAAGGCCCCAGAAAATTAAAACCCAAAAATATAAGACTAAGGCCCCTGGGAATGAGTTTGTTAAATCACTTATCCATTTTCGAATTAATGATTTTTCTTAGACACTTTCTCTTGTAATGTATGCACCCAACACAAGTTTCACAACCATGAAAATATCATGTTTCTTATTTGATTGCAAGGAAATTCAAGAGAGAAAAAGGAAGTAATTTATTATACCACTCGAGCCTTTTCTCCATGTTTCCATAAATTGAAGAGAGATCTGGCAACGAGTGTCCACCTGCCATTTGAACATTGGGGAAGTTAACAGTAGCATAGGGCTTGATCTAGCAACTAGTAGTGATTTGCTTGGATCAATAGTAGATGGCCATGTCCATTGAATGTAGGAACATGTCAATTACATAGCCTATCACTCTTCCTACTACTACCAGGGAATCTTGGTACAAGCCATTGCAGTTTTTTTCTTTCTCATTTTCCTCAAACAATTTCAAAATCTAAGTCAATTTAAGTTAAGTGGTTAAGTGGTGAATGTAGTACAAATGTCTTATGCCATGGTATATAAATTAATTGAATGAAATGGCTTGACACATTACTATATAAATGAAATGAAATGATTAGACAAGTCACTCATCACATGTGTAACAACTAGAACAACCACATTAGTAAATGTGTGTAACAACTAGAACAACCACATTAGTAAATGTGGTTGATGTAAGTTAAAGATTGATATCAATAATATGCACAACCACATTATTAAATATGATTGATATAAAGAGAAAGCTTATATCAATAATATGCACAAGCTTAATGTTAAAATTAAAATTCAATATTAATATTAAAATTAATAAAATTTAATATTGATAAAAATTAATAAAAATAGATAACAGTTAATAATAATAGTGAAATTTAATATTTCTTATTAAATATTATTATGATAGTTAATATTGATATTAATAAACATAATGGATTAATAAACACAATATATTTTTAATAATATAAACCCAAAAAATTAATATTATAAACTAAAAGTATTATTAATATTCATAAACCCATTAATATTGATCAACATATTAAACACAAAAATAATTAAAAGTTAATATTAAACTTGAAGTTTAATATTACTATTGAACTTTAATAATAATATTAATATTAATTAAAATAAATTAAAGTTTAATTTTAATATTACTATTACTATTAAACTTTAATAATATTAGTTTAATAATAATATTATTATTAATAAGATTAAAGTTTAAGTTTAACATTAATATAAATATTAAAGTTAATCTAAAAATAAATTTAAAGTATAATACTAATAAAGGTTTGATATTATGTGGTTGTGGGTATAGCACAACAATATTACTAAATGTGGTTGATATAAGCTAATAGGAACAATTAAATATCTATTTGATATTAATTTTTATATTGATATTAATAAATATATAAATATAATACTACAACAATAATAATTAAATTATAAAATATTATTATCATTATAAATCAAAGGGAATAAGTAACCTAAGCGATTAATAGTAAAGGCCCAAGGAATTATAAACCCAAGGGAATAATATTAAACCTATGGAATATAAACCTTTAAATTAATAGATCTAAGAGATTAATATGTCATGGTATGTAAATTAATTAAATGAAATGGCTCAACACATTGTTGTATAAATTAATTGAATGAAATAACTGGACAGATCCTTTACCACATATGTAACAAAAAGAAAAATAATATACTTTGAATTAGGCCCACTCTAAAAAAAAGATATAAAACTTTATACTTTGAATTAGGCCCACTTTAAAGCAAGACATAAGACTTTATCATCAATATTAAAAACACAATGCGTAGTTTGCAATGTTCTCAAACTTGGATCAAATGCTTCTAGAATGCATTCTCTATATCTAGATTAATGTAATACATAATGTCTTTGCACTCTTAACAAATATTTCACCACTTATGTTGATGGAAATTTCCTATTAATTTTAGAATGCATATTTTGACACATGAAAACACAAAGTGATAAATCGTAATCTATGAGATTTAACCACTTATGATGATAGAAATCTCATATTAGTATTGGAACACATATTTTTACATATGAAGAGAGAGTGATAAATCAAAATTCACTAGGTTTTTTCATATTGAAAGGAAACAATGCATATCCTCTCTCATTTTATATAAGTCAACATTATTCATGGTTTATCAGAATCACTTTTGTAAAAATTATGCAACTCGGTCAAACACCATTATGGACAACTCATATGGTCAATATTATAATTTCATTAGATTCCTATTTTCAAGATGACCAAAATCAACCTATAGATTGTCCCAATCAGTTAAGCGAAAGTTAAATTATGAATTAATTTATTTATTGAAGTTAAATGGAATGGGTTGGCCTAACCACATGTGTAGTTAGCCTTAACCCCAAGCGGTCACACAAGAAAGCTATAAAAAGAGGAGACCTCAAGTTCATTTGCACACATTCACTCATGAGATATTCTTCATGCTCTCTTGGTTTTTGTTCGTATTTTTCTGTCTTGGCACACATAGGTACATTAACTGAAGCTTGTACTAAGGATCGGGATCATAGACAAAGACTTGCATTAGATATGGGTGTTTTGGGCCATAACAACGGCTAGGCCACGAGTAGGTAGAAGTTGAGCTGGGCCATAACTGCGGGCAGGCCTTGTCAAGGTCATAGCGAAGCCAGCAGAACCACAGGAAGACCTTTTTTAGGGTGCAATTAGGGTGCTAGGTTGATCACACCCTTAGCCATGAGCACAAAATGTCTAGGTTTCAGTTAGGGCTTGTATATCTATGGGCTCACAGTGTTAAGGCCGTGGTTGAAGAGTTTTATGGGAAAATATGATTTGAATCACAGTCAATAGCTTTCACAGTGTCTTCTTTCATCCATCATCCAGTCACAGTCACCTCAGAATAGTAATTTTTAGTGTCTTGGACTCAGATCTAGGACTTAGTATTTAAGATCACTTGATGATCCTTCAAATCCATTATCTTGAGGTTTTAGATTTTCATATCTATAGATATTATCTCTTTATCTCTGTTGCAAGATGTATCTACAATATTCACTCACTATCAGTAGTATTATTCAGTATGCTTAAGCCAGTGTCAGTGCATCTCACTTTTGAGAATCAAGTTTCGTCAGCAAAGATATGTGTAATGTCACATTATGCATGTGTTATTTTTTTTGCATTATGAAGATATGGATATATGGGTCATTGTACTCTTGTTACTAAATCATTTTATGACGATGTAGAAGAAGAATTTGGCAGGGTTTTCCCTGTTGTGTTTTTTTCCCTGGTCTTGGACCAATCCTAGTGTCTCTATGTGTTCATGCTTATCTCCTCTTGTTCATTTTACATTTTTCTGCTTAGATAATGATGATGATGTTTCTCTTTATACATAGTTACATTTTTTGATGGTTAATAATGTATATTTTCATAATTATATAACTATTTGTGGTGAACTTGACATGTAATTGAATAAATGTAACTATCAAAGCATAGAAAAATATAGTTCTATGGAAAATTAAAACTATTAGATTTGGGTATAATGAAAGTCGTGAATATCACCCCCATGGAGACACTTTTATGGAATCAAGCAAAGGAAGATAGAGACCTAAAATAATTCTAAGGTATGAAGAAAACCTTAGGCAATTAGTTGATAAGGGTTTGTGAGAAACCCTGGTTTATTGTAAAGTCTTGAGATTTGGCATATGAAACCCTCGTATGACCTATTTGGAGATGCTTAAGATGACTTGGTTATTGATAGAGTTGTTGATTGCAGGAAAAACAAATTATGGTCTATGGATGGCCCTTGAAGGTTGGTTCAAGAGGGAGAGGATAATCTCTCATTGAAGATAAGTATTATTTGACTTATGACCTTACTCTTGTTTATCCTCATGGATATGATTATTGTTTCTAGTCATTACTTCTTGCATGTATATTTTAGCACCTAGATATTTCTAACCTCTGTGATGACATGTGATGAGTGGATCCCTCTTGAGGGTCTTTTGAAGTGCATAAAAGATGGCTTGATCTGGAAAAGGTAAAGAGGCACTTGAAGCTGCCTATGTTAAGGTGCACAGGTAATACCACAAGGCATGCATGGTATATTTTTTTTAATGTTATGTTTCAGCTATAACATTGAATGGCTAGGAAAGCTCTATGGTATGCTGAGTATATCTGATTCACAAATGGGTCATGCATGCATATGAGAGTGATTGGGATTTATGATTCCTATTATGAAATTGTGCACCTGGTAGTGAATTTTTTTAGCATGATGATATTATTAATTCTGCAAGGACACTTATTGTTGATCTTAGATATAGTGGCATAGCTTCATGTTTTTCTAACATCCATTGTTTTGATATCTTGATCCTAACTCTAGTAGATGATACTGTTGACTCTTGATATGCATTAGATTTGTTGGGTCTCTTATGTAAGTTTAACACATTAATATGGTATTGATAATGCTTGTGATAAGAATGATGAAAGCTCATGGAAAGAGAGATTTCACTTTGTTGGTTTATTGAATAATCTAGCTTCATCCTATTGATCATGATACACATGGTATTGTTGACCATGATGATAGAGGCATATCTATGAGACAAATGTTTTATATCTCTAAATTCCTATGATTATGGAATATGGTGAAATGAAATGTTTTAATTGGATGTATTTTTCATAAGGTTGTATTGTCACATCAGCCTGCTTCCCAGTTCTTTTCAATTCTATCCCTTGATGAAATATTTATGATATGATGTTGATGATCATGATAGATATGTGTTTACGATCCAACATATATATTGTAGCATGACTCCAGTAAAGACAGGTTGATGCCATGAATGAAAATGAAATTGCATGCTCTTCTATGATTTATGAGTGTTTGACACTGTTGATATACAACATAGATATGAGCCTCTCTCATGCAAAGGAAGGCCCATAGATGTTACCATGCCTGATAGGCACACAATTTAAGTTATGTATGATGAATTTGATATATACCTTGAATCAAGGGATATCTGACATGTTTTTCCATTGTAAACTGATTTATGGAATTGTTGGAATTGAACATGAAATCAAATGGTCACTTGGAAGATATCAGTTCTGCAGATGTGTTGCAGATGCACGTTAGATCTGCCAGCAAGGAAAGTTCGGTTTTCAAGCTTTTGTGTTTATCATTTATTGAAGAAATCTCTGGATTATCCACAGTGTTAAAAAAAATGGTCAAAAGAATGTTCATATTTTTTTAATATTCTAGATATTCCAGATATTTCTTCAATAAAGGAAAGTTCATGTGTTTGAACAAAAATTGTGTTTGCAGGTGACTGAGACATGCATATGGATTGTGTCATTATGTTTGAGGACTATGCTACATGTTTTATCTTATTGATAAATTGATAAATTGTGTTTCTAACTTTTGACATGATGCTTAATGATTGAGATATATCTAGAATTATAGATCTTACCACGATTGCACATTTGGATTTGACATGATTTTATCTAGTGATAGTATATTTTCCTAGATGACAATGATATGTGGGCATAATGACCTTTAGTGTTGTATGTGAGTATTCAGAAGCATGGCTCTATATTGGCTTCCTTGTTCCTATCACAATGGTTGTTGTGACTTAGTATGAACTTGCATGGTTTAGCCTTTATGTGTATGCACTAGCATCTAGTGATGGAATTGGCCTACAATGAAACGTTAAATGACAGAATTGATGGCCTGATAGTAAATGAAGTCAAGACTTGACATCAACACTACCTATCACCTCGTTGAAAGAATTGATACTATGGAATCAATGTCTTTGATAATATTGTTCATTTGGCCTTTAAAATGTGATGAATTGACTTTGTTGACACAAAATTGATTTATGTAAGGCTGGTTATGTTGGCCTGGTAAGGCATTATGCTTGTAGAGAGTGTTGTGTAATGTAAGCTCCTCGATTCAATTTTTTCTATATTTGAAAGTCAGATGGTGAAGTCAGGATAATGACTTCCAAGGTATGGTCTTAATTTTTATTTTTTATTTGATTATACATTTTAATATTCTATCTTTGACATGTGATAAACCTATGAAAATCCAAGTAAGAGGGGTATGCCTTCTGAACCTCATAATGATGTACCATGGCATGATGAATCAATTTCTATAATTTAAGAAAGAAATTCCATATTGCAAGATTGTTGAAATTTCATTGTGTAATTTAAATCATTGCACACTCTGATTGAAAGTTAAAATTTTGATTGAATGTGGCATGAAATGTGTCAGTTGATTGAAGAATTGTTTTTATTTTATGAACGTCCATTCGTATATGGTGTGTATATAATATGAGTTAATTCATGATTAATTTGCTTCATTTAGAATTACCACCAAACATATTTTATTTTATTTACTCTAAAAGGTTGAGATATTTCTCTCGAGATATGTAGTTGCATGGATGAATTGATGATGTTTGGGATTATTATCAATGAGCACAATTCGATGCTACCTTAGTATGATATTTGCCATGATATCTTGGACGAGAGGTCCATAGTAGGATCGATGTTGGATACAATTCTGCTAGCAAGTCTAGCTACGAGGCATGATCTAGAATCTCCTTAGAGAGCTCTCTGAGGCTGATCTAGATAAGACATATATATGTTGTCATGACAGATAATACCTTATACATATAGTTTGGATCATGATTTCTCCAATGATTGATACAATGCATCTATTAGAGACAAGCTTAGGCTTGTGATCGACACCTCCTTGAGAGGCAGGATGATTATGGTAGCAATGTGTGATTGACAACTCTGTGAGAGGGAGGATGATTATGCTATCCTGTTATGATTGGTATCTTGGTGTTATTTACATGATTATGTATGTTCTAACATAACTCTTGATTTGATGTATTGTATGAACATGAATCAACATATACCAGATGAGAGTAGTGTCGATCCAGGACACTGAGTCAACTCCTCCTCCCTGTTTGAGCTCCGAGGATGAGGAATTGAGATAGCATGCTAGTGGGGTTGAGGGAACTTTGGACAATAAGGTGTATTCCCTATATGTTACCCATAGGGTTGATATGATCCTCCCCTATCTTAATAGGGTAGGATAATGTTGCTCCCCTAATTGGTCTTTGTAGAGTATACCCCAATTGGCATCATACCCACAAGCAGGGCTTCTCGGGAATATCGCTTCTTGTTTTTCCAATGAGTTGAGACTGCACTGGGGGTGTACAACCGAAGGTGATTATGATACAGGTGTTCTACCACATGACTATTCAGGGTCATTGATGGGAAGATCAATAGGCAATAAGGTGGTTTGAGATAACCCTATGCGGTTCCGGGTTGAGAGTGAGCTCCACGATGTAATCCCATGGCCGAGATGGGCTCACTTGTGGGTGGATATCCTATTTCTAGATATGAGTTTGTAGAACTATATCACCCCCATGAGATTCCGGGTAGAGATGAGCTCCCCGATGCGGTTATAGGTTGAGATGTACTCCTTGATGATATGTTCTCTGATGATTATTATGATGATATTCTAGGTAGTAGCCCACTATGAGAGAATCCATAATGATGACCTAATGGATGTAGGGTGACCATAGCCTAAGCTCCCCTCTACTGACAAATTCTTTTTCTAGATCTGAGAATGTTCAACATATGAGAAGGAACAATCAAGAGATAAGCAGGAATAAGCATGAGAAGTGCTTTGATGATCTTTAATGAGAAAGATTCAAAACATGATGAATACATGACATAGACGATCAGTGATGATATGTGATGATGCATGAAGGTAACATAATGGCATATTGACTAATGGAAAAATATTAGCAGGTGGAATTATCCCTAGTTGAGAGGGAGTGTTAAAATTATGCAACTACAGTTAAATTCCACTATGAACAACTCATATGGTCAAGATTATAATTGCATTAGATTCCTCTTTACGAGAGGACAAAAATCGACCCATAGATTGCCCCAATAATTTACGATAAAGTTAAATTATGAATTAATTTATTTATTAAAGTGAAATGGAATGGGTCAACCTAACCACATGTGGAGTTATCCTAAACCCAAAGCGATCACACAAGAAAGTTATAAATAGAGGCGACCTCAAATTCATTTGCACATATTCGCTCATGAGATCTTCTTCATGCTTTCCTAGTTTTGGTTCATATTTTTCTGTCTTCGCACGCATAGGTATGTCCGGAGAAGCTCGTGCGAAGGATCAGGATCACACATGGAGGCTCACATTAGATCACGGTGTTTTGGGCTATAGTTGCAGGGAGGCCATGGGCAAGTAGCGGTTGAGTTGTTTAAGAACTGCAGGAAAGCCTTGCAGAGGCCACCAGTGAGCCAGTACAATCACAAGCAGCCATTGTTCAGGGCGTAATTAGGGTGTCGAGCTAATCATGCCCTCTGCCGAGGGCACAAAACGTTTAGGTCGTGGTTAGGGCTAGTATAACTTTGAGATGACAATCTTAAAGCCACAACTGAATATTTTTATGGGCAGATATGATTGGAGTCACAGTCAGAAGCTTGTGCAATGTCTTTATTCATCCATCACTCAGTCACATTCGCCTCAAAATAGTCATTGACATCATCTTGGACTCGGATCTAGGACTTTGTAGTTGAGATCACTTGATGATCCTTTAGAGCCATGCTCTTGAGGTTGTATATCGCTAGACATGTAGATAATATCTATGTATTTCTGCTGAAAGATGTATCTACAGTCTTCACTCAGTATAGTATTCTTTAGTAGGTTTCAATCAGTGTTTGTGCATCTTATTTCCTAGTTTCAAGTTTCATCAGCAGAGATATGTGTAAGGTCGCATTACGCATGTCTTAGTTGTTTTTTGCATTATGACGATATGGATCTATGGATAATTTTACCCTTGTTACGGAACTAACTGATGACAATATAGAAGAAAAATTTGCAAGGGTTTTCTCCATAGTGGTTTTTTCTGTGCTCTCGGACCAATTCTAGTGTATCTATGTGTTCATACTTCTCTTCACTTGTTGCTTTTACATTCCATTCCTTAGATAATGATGATGATGTTGTTCTTCCTACATAGTTGCATTTTCTAATGATTAATAATGTACATTTATACAATGATATAATTATTTTGGGTGAACTTAACATGTAATTGAAGAAATATAACTCTCAAAACAAAGAAAAATATAGTTTTATGGAAAATTAACAACTTCTAATATCAAATACAAAATTTAGTTTTAAGAAGTAACTAATTTAGTTTTAAAAAATATGTATATCTCATTTTATAGGAATAAAAATATTATTTATAGTTTTTTTTAAATTTTATTAAAAATATTAATTTCAAAATATTAAACAATTCGATTTACTCAAGTCAAATACCTAATTTAATTAATACATAATTTATTTTTAAAAAATATCTCATTCCATAGAAAAAATAACAGGAATTCTTACAATTCCATTTACTCAGTTAAATAAGTAATTTAGCTAATGCATAATTTGATTTTAAAAAGTATATGTAATACCATTTAAAGTAATAATAGGTAATTATCTATTCGTGTTTATCGGATTTATTGGTTTCATATAACCAATGGGGTTGAGAGTATGGATTTGTTGGTTTCATATACCAAATGGAGTTGACCGTATGAATTCAATTGAGATGGGTCTTACTGGTAGGCAAATGCCTATAACCATTTTGGAAAATATGTGAATAATTTCGAGAATTATAATATTTAAATAGTTAACATTTTGACTACACTAAAATTAGTTTTTGGTGAAAAAATCACTTTATTATTAATTTTAGTTATGTTTATATTTATTCTGAACAAATGCATAGTATACAAATATGGTAGAACTTTCACTTTGAAACTATCCATTGTCATTATTCTTCAGCAAATTTATTTCACTTTGTAAACACTAATTTTTTTTTTTTTTTTTTCACTAAATAGAATCATCAAGTGAGTAGAACCACGTGATAAAAATAAGACAAATACAACTTCCATGGAACAACAACTCGAAGGGGAGAATGGAACAACAACTCGAAGGGGAGGACCTTCCATAGCTAGCGAGGTGTGCCAATCTTCAAATCAGGTATAGTCCAAAACTTGTAGTGGTGGAGCTTGCTAAGTGCTAAATCTTAGCTATGGGTGAATTCAGCAAAAAAAAAAAATTAAACTAAAGAAAAGACTTTCATTTGGGTTGCAATGATATTCAGAGTCGTCTAGTGAGTCTAGCCACATGATGAAGATGAGGTGAATACAATTTCCACCTAATACAATGAAGCAATAAGATAACTTACTATTTATTGCGTTTCAATATTATTAAATTAAAGAATACCTTTTTTATTCTTGTTACCTTTAGTTTAGGGACTATTGGTAGTTTTGTTTTATAATAGAATTTATTTTCAACAATTTATATATAACTTATTATTATTATTATTATTATTATATATATATATATATATATATATATATATATATATATATATATATAATTAAATTTATTTAATATATAATTTGTATTTTTATATATTAATTATACATTATATATTGATATAAATTATTTTATTAAAGAAAAATTAAACCTTTACCTACCCTATTAATTTAAATAACAAAAATCACATACTTTATAAAATTAAACATCTATGATTAAAATCGTTTTATGCTCTCATAGGTTCATTAATTTGAATGAGGTATCATTTACTTCGTTATAATTAAATTTTATATAAGCAAGCATCATGGTCTCAATATACATCATTATTATTGACTTTCTCACATTCTGTTTATTTTGCATAGTAATAAATTTTGAGTAATATGTATAGTTAGATAATTGTATTAATAGAGAAGAAAACCAATCTCACAGTTATAGTAGAAAATGATGAGCCTTAATCACTGCAGTGGTTTATCAGTGAAAAATTTTAATCACTGCAGTGTTTTATCAGTGAAATTTTTTCGTACTATGTGTAGTTAAATAGTTGTATTAATGGAAAAGAAAACAAATCTCAGAGTTATGGTAGAAAATGATGAGCTTTAATCACTTGCAGTTGTTTATGAGTGAAAATACCCCATGAAGCCATGCCTTCACGAGTTGAAATGTGAACTAGGTCATGGTGAAATATAACGATATATAGTTCCATCCATTTCAGAACGTCGTTTAATAAGAGTATGTATAGTTAGTAACACTGGTTATGATAACATCTAATTACGTGGATGGAAGCGAAAGAGGAAATTGGCGTTTAAACAACACGACTTGAATGATGCTGTGAAGATCAATATAATATTAGCGTATGGCATTTTTCACCAATACAATATAGCTTTTCTCCTTGTCCGTTGAACAATATAATAAAAATAAAAATATTTTGTTAGAAACAGCTAAAAATTTCATATCTATCAACAGCGATTGTTTTGTGATATAATATAACATATTCCATTCTGGCCGACAACACCAACCACGTCTAAATTTCGATGGACAGCACAACCTCAGATAATGACTTCCAATAGCGATTAATGAGCCTCCCTAGTTTTCATCCTATGATCAAACTTCCCGTCCACTTTCACGGGAGACTGTTGTGCATATATATATATATGTGTGTGTAATTTGAAGTTACTCGAGTTGTTAGTCATGCATCGTGAAAGCGAACGGTTGTCTACTTGTGCTCCATCACATGTTGAAGATGGATACGGTGTATGAATGATTAATTTTCCTGCGATTATCGATTAACAACGTCCTTTCATGTAACAGATACGTCATGAATAATCTTCTAACAAAACCAGCTAATGGGTTAACGTAATCTATTGGCTTTTCTATACAGAAGCGGATTTCGAATTTTCCATGATTAAATCCAATGTGGGTGAGACGCAAAAGTCCGTACGGTATGAATATTGACGGGTCAAGCTACAGATTAACACAATAATATAAACGTTCACATACAAAAGTAGAAAATTGAAACGACTATGAAATAATATTTTTGTACAGCATTCAAGGCGGGCACGGATGAAGTTGATCTGACTTCATCGTGGCAGAGATGCATACGACAAAGTTTTCCACTATTGGCAGAGATGCATATGACAACGTTGGGCACAAAAGTGAAAATTATTTTATAACCCTACTGAAGGAAACGAGCGATTTCTTAACTGAGGCTTCAATTTAATTTTATAGAATTCACCAAATATAAAAAATTACTTTATTAACTATATGAATCCATTTTTTTTTTCCTGAATTTTTTTGAAGTGAATAAATTTTCTATTTTTTTTTTCATTTTGGGATTTTTGTTTTCTACTAACGAAATCCACGGAGTACAGAGTAGTGCCAGGGATTGGTATGTGGGACTTGTGGGGACCAAGTGTCCACACTTAGCAGTTGGACCACATGCTCCATAGAATCCACTTTACTTTTCAGAATATCCATTATATTCCAGAGTTTTTTATTAACCTCTTATAAGTGATTTGAACAATATTATAGTAAAAGACAACAATGTATAAGCTTATTATAAGCGCTCTAAAAAATATTAGGCTTAAAAGACAACAGTGTATAAAATGTGAAAATGGCAATTTGTGTATGTAATAATATTATATATTTATATGCTATATGTAATAATATTATATATCTATTTTTAACATAGTGGGAAAAATCTATTATAATATAATTGTCAAACAAATAGTGAAAACGATTGTATAAACACGTTTATATTTATAATCATGTTATATATAAACAATTGTACAATTATTTTTGTTTTTATTAAAATATATAATTTTCTTTTTGATAAATTACTCTAAATTATATTCATAATATTAGTTTCTAGAGTTTACATTTAAAAAAAATGCGCTAACAAAGGCAATATACAAACACACATATATATTATTTTTTTATTTAAATCATATATATATATATATATTAAACATCATTCCAAAAAAATTTATTATATTGACTAGTTTATGGGAAATACCATATCAACTTAACATTTGAGTCTATCATACTTATTAATGGGCGTTCGGTTTAATTAAGTACCACTTTAAGTTTTTGCAATATTGATAGTGTATCATTATTTTTCGTTTTTATGTGTAGTACAATATTATACCATAGTTCAATTGAAAAGGAAGGTTTCATTGTTCGAACTGCTAAATTAGTATTACATAAATAAAGAATTACAATACTTAATCAAATGTTTTCTATGATATTTAAATGGAAAATGTTATTATTTACTATAAAAACTTCTTTCACCATAGCTTTTAATCTTTTTAAGTGTTTTTTTCCGGTTTAGGTTTTTATTAGAAGTTTTGCAAATATGCATTACTTAATTATATGATATCATTGTATTTGAATGTTATAATTTTAAAATTTAATCACTGAAGGTTCTTTGGATCGAAATAAATTGGAATGTTTAGTTAATTTGAATATTTGGATAAGATAAATTGGAAAGTTTAGTCAATTTGAATGTTAAAAAATGGAATTTAGAATTTTTTTCGTTTTTCAGTTAGATAAGTGAATTAAAGTTTTCAAGAGAAATTAATGGATAAATCAAATTCATGTTTACATGTTTTTTTCATTAATTTTTTTTTTTTAATTAAAAATTTCCAGATATATAATTTTAATAATTTATAGATATAAAAATTTATTATATATAATTTTAATTTATTTATAAATATAAAAATTTATTAGGGTTTATTTTAAAATATAAAAAATTATTATGGTTTTTTATTAACATTTAAAAATTTTGAAAATAGATATTTTATTTTAACTTTTTTTTAATATGAAAGGTGTAGTTAGTTTATACGTGTTTATGTGATTCAAATATTATTGTTATTATCATTTCTTATTCAATAGGGTTGTTTTTCTAATAAAAATCAAAATAAGAATTTCAATTCTTAAAAAATATATTTCTGTATACAAAAAATATGAAAATATTTAAATAAAAAAATGATGCAATCAACAAAAATATTTTTTTGGGTTAATATTTTAACATTTTTCAATTGTATTTAAAATCAAATATATAAACAAAAAAAAATCTTAAAAATCATCACTAATGGTTATAGTAAGAAAATTATTTATTTACTTATTTGAAGATTAAAATTATAGCTCATTTTATCACATAAAATATCTTGTACAGTCCCAAAAAAAAAAGATAGAAGATCAAAATTATTACAAGTCCATTTTCAATGAAGCATTACAAATGTAATATATTTTAGACATTGTCTAGAATGTCATCATTATCTTAAACAAAATCATACAATCAACCCTAAAATGCTCTCTCCTTAATTTTTTCTTATCACTCAAAACAAAAAATAAGACATAGTGGTTTGATGATATTGCAACACGATTTAAAAATTCAACATTTTTTTCATTATTTTTTTACATTTAAAGAAAAGCCTAATACCAATTACATTGAGTGTAATTTTGAGTGAATGAAAATTCCTTCTAATAGATTCGCAATAATATTTAGATAAATAGATAGAAGGAGGGACAAAATATACTCTATAATTGAATACTATAAGTCAAGACCATTTAACAATGTCATCCTAAACATTGCTTGGAAAGTCTTCCCTAGAATTATTATATGGGAAATTCGGAAGTAACACAACAAAAGAATAGTCAAAGGAAAATTCATGGATATAAACACCTTTTGGTAATAAATCAATCACCCCATGGGAAAATTAAAATTAGGAATGCTCCTCAAAGGAGTCTGACATACTCACAGTCTTGGGAATACTAAAATCTTCTATTGTTAAACACACTTACATCCCACATCCAAATCATTCAAGTCTGAAAAAATGCCCCCTTGGGTCTCTATAGGGATTCTTGAAACTATATTTCAATGGAACCTCTAAAGAAAACATAGGATTCTTTGTTGGGTGCTATAGATGTCCTATTTTTCTCTCGCACCTTCTTCTCTTTTACTTAATTTTGGCCTAAACCTACAATGGTTACCTCTCATTTGATTTTGTTTGGAGGAAAAGTGTTGCAAAAAATATATTTTAAGAAGTTGGTAGGAATATCTCTAATTTAATGCTAGAATAATTTTATTTATTTATTTTTCTAAACTGTTGTTTTCTATACAAGCTAGTAACCCTAATTTATGGAGTAGATGTACCTCAGAGGCTTCTGGCACCCTGATTCGAGTAACCTTTTCAAGTGAACGAACTGGTAGTCGGGTTTATTGATGAGAAGTTTGGTAAGTTCTCATGTTTAGTCTTTGAAGTAGGGTCAAAATCTAACAACTGATCCTCACAAACAAATTCAACTCTCTATTGTCTAAGTCTAGGATATTAGGGTTTATTTTGGCAGAGCCTTAGATCAAATATACACATGTTTCTACTACAAGTAAGGTAGATAACACCTCTTTGTAGGAAGAAAATATGTATTAAATGTATATCTCAACTATGGGCCAATCTAGCGAAAATAAGGATATGATGCTAAAGATTTTAGCTCCTCACCTTGACAAACTTATGATGTAATAACTAATTATTAATAGAAAACAACCTATGTGCCAAGTTCTATTTATCATGTGTGGTATGTTATTATGCATGGTTGATTTCTCTTTCATGTAAGCTTTCTTCTTAATGGGGGTTTGAGAGTTGGTTGATCTGTATATGAAATTTCTTGAGGATTATGTAAAGTTTTGCAAGTGAATATATTAAGATTTTAACCCTCTTGTGCTAAATTCTTAAACACATGAACATGAATTAAAAGTTCATTTTTGCAGAAAATATGAGACAACATCACCGTAACAGCAAACACAAAAAAACAAATGATGAAGGAGTTCGCCCCTCTTGGGCTACATCTCTTGGTCTAGCTTCTAATAGTTAGGGCTCTTTCATTATGCTCAAGAAATGGTCTTTACATCACCTTACAGTGCTCAAATGGCTTCAATAATAGCTCCAATGGCTTTAAAACTGTCAAAAACCCCAGTGTAGCCTCTTTCTTCTCCCAAAAAGGCCAAAAAATAAAAAATCATCCTCTCGCAAAGTTTATCTGCTATTCATTCTACAAATTTCCCTTTTTCCAGCCCTAGGTGACAAATTGTGCCTTTTTCGGTCACATGGAGTGAAATTTTGGCCCCGTGACAATGGGATTCCCGCAGGCAAGGGGGGAAAATGTCATCTCCTTAATCGCACCAGTTAGGCGCATAACTAGCAAAATTCTCGCCACATTGCATGAAATATGTTGTTGATTTCAAAAATTCCTGCTGGTGGAGTTGACTTGACCTGGGTTCCTAATGGTGACTTGCGGTTTACGTTGGGTTGGGTTAGCGAAACCCTACCCCCGACAAGTTCAGATACCCTACAATCATTCAACGCTGGTGGTGGCATGAAAATCTGGGCATAAATTGCAAAAATGTCACCATTGCTCCAAAATCTAACAACCCTAGTTGCACAAACTATGACATAAAATTTTTACCATGACATGTTCACATGTTTTATCCAGTTTCCAAATCTTCACTGTGGCTTAACCTTTGCCATCAGACCTTGGCTATGGGTTATATGTAAGGTTTGGTTCGTTGTATTATTCTCTGCCATATCAGTGGAGACCAAAATTTGGATTATTTGGGTTTTAACATATGATATATTTCCTGGTCGGGGTTAGAGCCTAACCCTAGTCTGCGGATCGAGGTTAGGGGTTAACTGCGGTCCCAACCCTTGCTCGCAATTTCAACAAACCTTAAATATGCCTTTGAGACTATATGGCTAAGAACCAAATATAACGGAGATGGTAAGAGGTTTGGCGGTATTATTTGAGGTTGCACATTTGACTCCCTGGGGCTAATCTGTCCCTTAAAAAATTTACATGTCCCCAACGAGGCCACATGGCAACCTCTGGTTGGCCCACATGGTCCCTCCTGGTTGGTTGAACTCATCAACCTCAAAACAAAACAAAAAAGATACCATTTCACAACTAATATAATTGTTGCAAGTGTCAAGTTTTCATAGCCCTATGGGGAACATTCAACCTGTACACTCAGGGTAGAGTAAGTTGTACAGACTGCTCACTATGCAACCGTGCAAAACTAAAAATAGTTTTGTTTAGATATTTCCAAAAATGAATAGAAATCGATTAAAAGAGCATATGGTGTCAGTCTTCCATGAAATAAGTTGTGTTAGATTCAAAACGATGAGACCTAATCGGTTGTTCTAGTTTCGAGCCATTTGGAAAACTTTAAATTTTGAGTATAAAATTGATCCACCAGATCACTCCTCCGTACTGGAAGCTTTTGTACATCCAAGATATATTTATCCATAAACAAATAGATGAGGGTACAACTGTCGCACCCTTACAGTCTCAATCTACTAAAAATTTATTGAATGCGACATTTTGAGCTTTTCATGAAAAGTGATCATTTTCCCTTATTTTGGAGACCTTGTCTTGTTGTCGTAGATACCATCTTACTGCAATTTCCCAGAAATTCAGAACAAAAAAATGTCCTTGAAGGAATAAAGACATTCCTTCCTCAGTCATCAACCAAAGGAAACTTAAACAACTTCAATTTCTTCTCACCTTGAGCACTGTCGACTTGGTGATGCTTGACCTTTCTAGTCTTGCACCTAGCTCGACCCTTGACTAAATGTGATTTCCATTGCCATGGACCATCCCATTTCATGGGAAACATATTATGAAACCCACAAGAAGAAATTTTGGACCCAATTTCCTTTTTCTTTAAATTTCTTTGCTACTTTCTCTTTGACCTTTACACTCTTTAGCATTGGCATTTTGTTCACATTATTGTTCAACAATGATGCATTCTTATGCAAGTTTACCTCACCTTGTTTACCTCTTTTAGGAGGTAACATGTTCGACTCATCAAACATCTTATCACACCCATTATAAACCTCAATGAAGTCATTTTTTCATTTGATGAATTTCCTTGAAAGGCCTCATTCACAATATCTTTATGCTTGAACTTTAGCAAAGCAAAATTATGACTAGCATTTACAATTCTCTTCATTTTTCCAACATTTATAGGAGACAAACTCATATTATTACTATGCACTATAACAATGTACTCAAATCCATTCTTGAAGAAGTGATACTTATTGGAATGGAAATGAAATATTTCTCTCCTATCATAAAGATATGGGCTACCCAAAACTATACCACAAATATCAAGTAGAATTAAAACAAGTTCAACTTCATCAGCAAAGTTTACAGTTATTGCAAATCTAAGGATGCACCTCCTTATAACCTAGAATTTTTTACTCTTACATACCCGACCTAAAAGATAGGGTATAGGATGTGAAATGGTCTCTAAATTTAACTTCCTGAAAAATGTCCTTTGAAATGAGATTTTCTTGTGAACCACTATCAAACAATGTGTCTATCTTGGTATGCTTTGAAACACCTCTAATATGGAAAATCTCAATTCTTGTTTCTTCATATTGAGTATCCTTAAGAAAACGTGAATAACTGGTACTTTCTATGTTCTTACCTTTCAACCCCGTCGTTGTGATGTTTGTATCATACCTGGAATCAGAACCTAAATCATGTTGTATTTTTGTAGATGGATTCTCCTTCTCCTCTCTTTTCAACTTCTTATGTCTCCTTCTGGATGAAGTTTCCAGCAATGATATTCATCATGTCCATCTTTGGAACAACATTTGCATGTGATTTTTTATTTATCCAACTTGATGGATATATTATTCTTTCCTATCCCCTTGAACTTGCACTGTCCTTTTTCTCTAGACTCAAAGGTATTCTCACTTGTCTCAGCTGAAAATGTTTCCCTCTTGCCTCTAGATGTGTGGCCTGTAAAGAAACTTCATCTAAAATTGTAGGGTTAAACATGATAATTGTATATCTTAGGTAACTATGCAAACCTTCAATGTTTTTCAACAAAGTTTCTTTAGATGTCAAATATACACACAATATTAGTGCTCTTCTCCTAAATTATTGAGTATAGTTTTGCACACTTTGTCCCTTTCCTTGCCTAATGTTTTTCCAATCCATTATAGCTTTCTACATGTATGCTAATGGATAAAATTTTCTTCTCAAGGAAAAAAAAAAAATTTCTAAGAGTTTATGACATTACCATGTTTCTTCACATCCTCTTTAGTTTTCGTTTCCCACCAAATAAGTGTTTCAATTTCTAATCTTAGTGAAGTAAGATGAATTTTGGTGCTATCAGCCTTGATTATTTTTATTCTGCAATACACTTCAAGTTGGCGTACCCAATTATCTAATCTTTCAACATTTACCTCTCCATCATAGATAGAAAAATAAAACTTTATGTCAAGTTTTAGAAATGGAGTTTTACCATGACCTCTTGGAAAATGTGGAGGTATTTGTGAAGTGATTGTTGTGGAAGAAGATGGTGGTGAGGGTGGAGGTGAAGAGAATGGTGGTATAAAAGGTGTTTTATCACCATTCCCTCCATTACCTTTTGGAGTCTTGTCTCCATCTCCTCCATCTGCTTTTGAAGAATTATTTTCATTTGGAGGACTAGAAATCTCACCTTGCTACCTTGTGTTTCACTCTTCATAGATAAATTTCACCATTTATGGAATATCAAAGAATGTTTTTCTGAAAGAATTTTCATCCTATAAAATGTTGTCAAGCGCTCTTTCATGTGACATACTTGTTGAAGGTTCAACTACAATTTGAGGTGAAATTTGTGGTGGAGATTGTGGAAAATTTGATCTCCTTGTCCTTTACCTAACTTGAGGACTTGAAACAACAAGCTTTCCTTCTCCTCTCTTGAGCTTCAACCTTGTAAGAATCAGAAACACTTGCAAAAAAAATAATTCCTCACAGTAAGAAATAAATCTAAGCTCTATACCAAACTAATATGTATATGAAACTACTTGAGGATTATGTAAAGTTTTGCAAGGGAATAAATTAGGTTTTTAAGCCTCTTATGTCAAATTATTAAACACATAAACATGAATTAAAAGTTTAGTTTATGCAGAAAATATGAGGCAACATCACCATAATAGAAAACACAAAAGAATAAATGATGAAGGAGTTCACCCCTCTTGGGCTACATATCCTAGTCCATCTTCCATTGGTTGGGCCTCTTTAATTATGCTCAAAAAATGGTGTTTACATCAAGTTACAATGCTCAAATTTCTTCAAAAATAGCTCCAATGGCTTTAGAACTATCAAAAATCCCCGTCTACCATCTTTCTACTCCCAAAAAGGCCAAAAACTAAAAAAATTATCCTCTCCCAAAGCTTCTCTACTATTTGTTAGACAAATTTCCCTTTTTCTGGCCCTAGGCAACAAATTACACCTTTCCCAGCCACGTGTGGTGACATTTTGGCCCTGTGCCACTAGGATTCCCACCGGTAAGGAGGAAAAATGTTGAATCCTTAATGCCATAGGTTACGCCCGTACTCGACTAAATTCTCGCCACGTTGCATGAAATCCACCATTGATTTCACAAATTCTCACTGGTGGAGTTGAACTGACCTGGGTTCTAGGCGGCGAACTATGATTTACATTGGGTTGGGTTAGTATAATGTTGCCCTCGACAGGTTCCGCTACCCTACGGTGGTTTGGTGCCGATGGTGGCATGAAACTGTTGGCATAAACTGTGACAATGTGACCATTTCTCTGATGGTTAACAACCCCTACTACAAAAGTTATGACATGAAAGTTTTACCGCAAATTTTTCATATCTTTTATCTAGTTCCGAAACTGTCATCGTGGCTTAACCTACACCATGAGACCTTGGTTATGGGTTATATGTAAGGTTTAGTTGGTTGTATTATTCTCTGCCATATCAATGGAGCCCAAAATCTTCGTTGTGGGGGTTTTAACATCTTACATATTTCAGTGTCGAGGTTAGCCCCTAACCCTGGTCTACAGAGTGGGGTTGGGGGATAACCCATGTGCCAACACCCACTTTCAATTTGAACAAACATTAAATATTCCTTTGAGACTATAGGGTTAAGAACCAAATGTCGCAGAGACAGTAAGAGGTTTGGCGGCCTTTTTGGAGGATGCTTGTTCAACTCCTCAAGGCTACCCTAGCCCTTAAGATTATTTTACACAACCACTAGAAGTCCACGTGGTAGCCTCTCTTTAGCCTATGTGATCCATCCTGTTTGGTCCAACTCATAAACCTAAAAACCAATAAAAATCAACCATTGCAGAGGCAATATAGTTGTGCTAAGTGTTAAATTTTCATAAGTTGACACTGAAAATTCAACCTGTACAGTTAGGGTCCAATCATTAGTACACACTGTTCACTGCGTAGCCCTACAAAACCAAAAAACATAATTTAACTATTTCAAAAAAGGAACAGAACTCGATTATAGGAGCATACTGTGTCGATTTTGTGCGAAATGAGTTGCACCAACTTCATAACAACGATATCTATGTTGTCATTCTAGTTTTGAGACATTATGAGAAATTTTAATTTTAGCATAAAATTGATCCACTGGATCATTTGTTTAGCCAAGGCACATGAGCCCAGCTCCACAACCCTTATGTATATTATTTATAGGTTCACGTGTATTATGTGTTGATTGAGACATTACTGTGTGAGTGGTTTTACCTGTCGTATAACTTTTCTATTGATTAAATGTTGTTGTGTTCCTTTGATATTGTGTGTTTATTATTTACACTCGCAATCTCTTATTGAATATATGTGTTAAATATTTAGTATAAGCAAAGGATACATTTTTTAAGGTGATACCGAATTATTTAATAGTTACAAAGAACTTGATGCATTAAGAATTGGATATGGGTTCCAGTACCAACTTAACCTAGTCGGATCTGGTCTAATTTCATTAGTTATCCATTGATTTCAGTAGTTTCTATCACACAACCTTCATTTATTTATGGCTTTTGTTACACCAAGAAAAATGTATGTTTCACCCCCATCGTTACCATGATTTGTCATACACTTTTATATATTTTCCATTCATTTTAGAAACAAAGTAAAGGAAAACAATGCAAAAGTGAGGCAGAATGGATTAGTGATAAAGGGAGCGCTTGATAATGTAAAAACTGATTGATCACCACCTTTATTGACAGGTAAGAAAAACAGAAAAACTATTGACCGGACGACAGAAAGACAACAGACAAGGGAGGAAGACAGAATCATATCGGTTCTTACGAATCAACAGAATATGGAAAGGTACGGCCATGCTTAAAGTACTCAATCGACAACCACGACGTAGCAGGGTCCCATAATGAGAAATATTCGTTACTACTCCTGAATTTTCCTTTAAGCTATAAAATGTTGAAGAATGAACAAGAAAAACAATTCTTGTAATTCAATATTTTTGTAATAAACTTACTCCGACATAATCATCAAGTTTTGTACTAATGTATTGCTCGATAGATTCATGAAGAATTTGGAATTTTTAGAATAGACAATATCTGACAATTCCTTACCATTAGGCTTCTAGTGGCTTTGGGCCCACCCTTGGGGGCTCTTCTGCTACTTCTGTGCTTTAAGTTTATTTACAAAATTTGCATTTCAAGTTATCCATTGTGTTTCATAATACATCGTAGAATGGGTTAATTGCGAGCATGAAATGTTATATCTTCCTTTTTAGTAGACTAGTTTACCATTCCTGTTCTTTTATCTGAATTCAATGCTTTTTCAATTATTAGGTTCGGTACAATACGATTGCTATTAAATCCTGCATATAGTTGGTGTTTGATATTTTCATCATTATTGTTGGCATTTGATTGATGTCTAATTCAGAAGGGTGTTATTAGTTGATTAAAAGAGAATTTCATTGCAAAATCTAGAATAATTGATTGTTGTTCAATTTTATTAGACTTGTTGTTCAATTCATTAAATTTGATGTTCAATTCATTAAAGCATGATGTTCAATTGTAGTTTATTCTTTTCAGCCTTAAGTAGTTATTTCTGCATAGGCTTAGAATAGAGTTAGCCCCCATGAAAGTCAGAAGCATTTCATAATTCACTACCAAGTTGGTTTGATTGAACTTCGATAATTAGACAATCTTCCTTATAATAATTTAGCGTAGTTAACCTTCGATGTCACTTGCAATATTGTGCCTACACTCTTGAAATAAAAATATTTGCCCCGGGTTGATAATTAATGAAAAGAATTGAGGTTACCTTTAAACAGTCACCTTTGTGACCCAACATTTTGGCGTCATTGCGAGGGAGAGTATTTAAGAGTTTTGTCCCTTATTTCTTTTTCCTTTTGCTGTGAAGAACTAGGTATTGAAAATGAGAGGTAAGAACCTACGTATCTGCATGAAAAATTCTTGCTCTCCAACCCGCTTCTTCGAGATTTTGTACAGGTTAGTAGGATAGGTGTCCCTTTTTATGACTAGGAAGAAAAAGATAGATCAAAACCCCCCGCTTAAATACACAAAACCCAAGGGATTGGTGGTCCTTGGAAGAACAACATATATAGATGAAATCATTAAGAAGGCCGAATCCTAGGCATCCGTAGGACCTAAGACCATTCCCACTCAGAGTCAAACTATATTCCCTCAGGTAGTAGCCTCACCATCTATAGTCCACACAGAGATTCACATTGAAACAAAAGGGTCTCAATAAAGCCTTCAAACTACTGAGCACATAAGTCCTGACCCTTCAAGAGAGGGAAATTCTTGCAATTTGCAAGAAGGAGGGGGAGAAACTAGTAGTGCAGTGCAAGTGAAAACTCCAAAGCTTGAATCCCTTGAGAGAGTGGCTAAGACAGAGATGCCCAGTATCCCAGATCGGGGAAGTGCTGTAAAGCTTCCTCCAAATCCACTCCCTAATTCCACTCAAATTATTCCACTAGAAAAAAAAATCCCTGAATATTATTAGCATATTTTTGAACAATTGAAAACCAACCAAAGGCAGAAATCAACACTGGAGTATCCCATTGTTGATCTAGCCGCAAATTCCCCTATGAAAGCCACTCCATTACAAAACATCCACACCTTCCATGGGCTGACCTTTGAAGATCCGGATGCATTCTTATTTGAAGTCAATGTCTTATGTAGGGGATATGACTACACCATCGACCCTCATAAACTAAAACTATTTCCCTCTATGTTGAAAGGGACAACACTACGTTGGTTTATGGGGCTCCGTGGAGGAATCATTAATATTTGGGATCAAATGAAAAACTTATTTCTTAACAATTATCAACACTACTGCTAGATTCGAGAACTAAAAGATGAAATCTTCAATATGTCTGCAAGATAAAATGAGAAATTAGAAGAATACATTGAAATATTTCAATATAATTTTCAAAGATCTCCATATACCACACTGTCTAAAGACATCTTAAAAGCAGTGATGATTAAGGGAATGAAAGAATAATGGGTTGAAACACTTAATATAATGGGAAAAGGGGACATCTATCAAGACGAATATGATGACATCATTGCACTAAGCATTAGATGTTCTCGAGGTAGTACACGAAGTAGGCCAACCGAGCGAGACTCAACTACAAGGAATTATCAATAGGTCGGTGGCAACGTCACTAGAGAAGAATTTGGCAAGATTTTAAAATTGATATCTTGGGCACCTTGACAACACAACTATATGTCCTACAAGCCAAGCAGAAGCAATCTATAGCAGAACAAAACCTGGCTGTTTTTTTTTCACGATGTCGAAAGAAGCACATCCAATGAGAATGTCCATTAGACATGGTCTACACATGTGCTATTTGTAACAAGGACCACGCCACTGACCATTTCCCTTCACTTCCAGGGTTGAAAATGGTTTTTAAAGATGCAGAAGAAGAGACAGAACTAGTCTATCTAATGAATCAACGTCAACAGTGGAAAGCACGGCTAGGTATGCCACAAGACCTGTCTCAGTTCTTCTCCTCTCCACAATTTAATCAACAGAACTCCATAACAACATATATTATTATATATATATTTTTTATATATTGTGCTAAATCTTAGCTATGGGTGAATTCATTTGGGTTGCAATGATATTCAGAGTCGTCTAGTGAGTCTAGCCACTTGATGAAGATGAGGTGAATACAACTTCCACCTAATACATTGAAGCAATAAGATAACCTACCATTACGGTTGCAACATATGTTTGCAATTCCCAGCTCTTTATTCTTTAAGTTACCTTGGGCTTTTCGGGACCATTGGTAGTTTTAGTTTTATAATGCAACTTACTTTCACACCAAATTTATATATAACTTTATATATATATATATATATATATATATATATATATAATTAAATTTATTTAATATATAATTTGTATTTTTATATATTAATTATACATTACATATTGATATAAATTATTTTATTAAAAAAAAATTAAACCTTTACCTACCCTATTAATTTAAATAACAAAAATCATAAAATTAAACATCTATGATTAAAATCGTTTTATGCTCTCATAGGTTCATTAATTTGAATGAGGTATCATTTACTTCGTTATAATTAAATTTTATATTAGCAAGCATCATGGTCTCAATATACATCATTATTATTGGCTTTCTCACATTCTGTAGTAATAAATTTTAAGTAATATATTAATATACATCATTATTATTGACTTTCTCACATTCTGTTTATTTTGCATAGTAATAAATTTTGAGTAATATGTATAGTTAGATAATTGTATTAATAGAGAAGAAAACCAATCTCACAGTTATAGTAGAAAATGATGAGCTTTAATCACTGCAGTGGTTTAGTGGTTTATCAGTGAAAAATTTTAATCACTGCAGTGATTTATCAGTAAAAAAAATTTTAGTACTATGTGTGTAGTTAGATAGTTGTATTAATGGAAAAGAAAACAAATCTCAGAGTTATGGTAGAAAATGATGAGCTTTAATCACTTGCAGTTGTTTATGAGTGAAAATACCCCATGAAGCCATGCCTTCACGAGTTGAAATGTGAACTAGGTCATGGTGAAATATAACGATATATAGTTCCATCCATTTCAGAACGTTGTTTAATAAGAGTATGTATAGTTAGTAACACTGGTTATGATAACATCTAATTACGTGGATGGCAGCGAAAGAGGAAATTGGCGTTTAAACAACACGACTTGAATGATGCTGTGAAGATCAATATAATATTAGCGTATGGCATTTTTCACCAATACAATATAGCTTTTCTCCTTGTCCGTCGAACAATATAATAAAAATAAAAATATTTTGTTAGAAACAGCTAAAAATTTCATATCTATCAACAGCGATTGTTTTGTGATATCATATAACATATTCCATTCTGGCCGACAACACCAACCACGTCTAAATTTCGATGGACAGCACAACCTCAGGTAATGACTTCCAATAGCGATTAATGAGCCTCTCTAGTTTTCTGTAGCTTGACCCGTCAATATTCATACCGTACGGACTTTTGCGTCTCACCCACATTGGATTTAATCATGGAAAATTCGAAATCCGCTTCTGTATAGAAAAGCCAATACGGTATGAATATTGACGGGTCAAGCTACAGATTAACACAATAATATAAACGTTCACACACAAAAGTAGAAAATTGAAATGACTATGAAATAATAGTTTTGTACAGCATTCAAGGCGGGCACGGATGAAGTTGATCTGACTTCATCGTGGCAGAGATGCATACGACAAAGTTGTCCACTATTGGCAGAGATGCATATGACAACGTTCGGCACAAATCAAGTGAAAATTATTTTATAACCCTACTACGAGCGATTTCTTAACTGAGGCTTCAATTTAATTTTATAGAATTCACCAAATATAAAAAATTACTTTATTAACTATATGAATCCATTTTTTTTTTCCTGATTTTTTTTCAAGTGAATAAATTTTCTATTTTTTTTTTTTTCATTTTAGGATTTTTGTTTTCTACTAACGAAATCCACGGAGTACAGAGTAGTGCCAGGGATTGGTATGTGGGACTTGTGGGGACCAAGTGTCCACACTTAGCAGTTGGACCACAGGCTCCATAGAATCCACTTTACTTTTCAGAATATCCATTATATTCCAGAGTTTTTTATTAACCTCTTATAAGTGATTTGAACAATATTATAGTAAAAGACAACAATGTATAAGCTTATTATAAGCGCTCTAAAAAATATTAGGCTTAAAAGACAACAGTGTATAAAATGTGAAAATGGCAGTTTGTGTATGTAATAATATTATATATTTATATGCTATATGCAATAATATTATATATCTATTTTTAACATAGTGGGAAAAGTCTATTATAATATAATTGTCAAACAAATAGTGAAAACGATTGTATAAACACGTTTATATTTATAATCATGTTATATAAACAATTGTACAATTTTTTTTTGTATTAAAATATATAATTTTATTTTTGATAAATTACTCTAGTTTCTAGAGTTTACATTTAAAAAAAATGCGCTAACAAAGGCAATATACAAACACACATAAATATTATTTTTTTATTTAGATAATATATATATATATATATATATATAAACATCATTCCAAAAAAATATATTATATTGACTAGTTTATGGGAAATACCATATAAACTTAACATTTGAGTCTATCATACTTATTAATGGGCGTTCGGTTTAATTAAGTACCACTTTAAGTTTTTGCAATATTGATAGTGTATCATTATTTTTCGTTTTTATGTGTAGTACAATATTATACCATAGTTCAATTGAAAAGGAAGGTTTCATCGTTCGAACTGCTAAATTAGTATTACTTAATCAAATGTTTTCTATGATATTTAAATATGTTATTATTAGTCCTTGCCGCCTGCGGCATGGCAGGGACTATTGTAATCGCTTTTGGGTTTTTTAGTTAGTCGCTGGAGGAAAATGAAATCGAGACATTTTACTAATATAAAGTTTTTAACGACAATTTTCTGACTGCCGCGGATAAGGACCAATCCAAATTGACTGCCGCGGATAAGGACCAATCCACAATTTGGAGGTCTTATTTGGCCTCATATCGAGGCCAGAGTTACCAAAACTTAGGTTAAATCTAACTTGGTTCCTCTTGAATCTTATTTTTCTAGTTTCTATTGATTAATGCTAGCATTAATCAGTAAGCATAAAATGTTTGGACAATTTCCGCGCATAGAATGCTTATTAGAATCTGCATGCATGTTCCAGTTGTCAAAGAGCAGGGCAGGGCAGAGCAGCGGTCGAAGAACTGGCCAGGGTTTGTTCCAGTTGTCGCAGGGCAGGGCAGTTTTCTTGCAGCGGAAGGAAGACGGTTGCCAGATTTTCTTGCAGCGGTCGATGTCCTGGAACGAAGATTTTCTAGCAGGTCCGCTTTGAACAATGGCAATGGCGTTAGCAAGGGCGCAGGAAAAGCATTACGCCTACGAAGTCCACATGTTCCAGGTACGAATTCTGTATGGTAACCAGCTTCCATGCTTCTGTACCCGAGCGAGGCCTCATTCATTCTCCTTTACTATGATCGGATCAACATTCTTGCCAATTTCATGCTCGGATACTATACTTCTTCTTGCTTTTCGGGCTTAGCTAGCTTCTCTGTCGGCTTCTCAGACAGAAGGTAGCAGATCCGGAAAAATAGTAGGAACTGGTGGATCTGGGTAAAGTGGCGGAATAACAATCGGATCAGGGAACCATTCTTGCTGTGGGGCTAATGAAATTCTCACCCATGACTGCTCACTCTCACCTGCTCACCCAGTGAGGTGCTTATCAACCCGGTGAATCAATCCCTCTTTGTTCTTTTTGTGTATATGTTTGATCTATCAGCTGTATATAAAGAACATTGGTGGGCCGCCAGGTCATGGCTAATGATCTCTACCGGAAGACTATGCCCGTATCTCCTTCAGGAGTCTACAACTGGTAGCCAGAGACAATCTGACCTTATGCTTTCTGTTACCCCGCCACAGACAACACTGTACAAGGGTACTGTACAGGGGCACTTCAATTGTTTGACTGAAATCTAGCAGGCCACAAACCCTTATCTAGAGGCACACGCTGCAATTGTGGTCTTATTAGATTCATGGGAGAAGTGAAGACGCAGGCGAGATCAGCAAGTTACTCTCAATCTTTGAAAAAAAACCCTCCTGCAAATGGCCATGTTCAGTGATAAGAACAGATAGCATACCAGGCATACGGATCTGAATAGGAGCTATCGCTCTGACTGTCAAGGCCCGTTGGCTAGGCCTCCCGTCTCTAGACAATGACCGCACCTTGAAGCAATCCCGGTAGCTATTACTGGCTATGTCGGGTGGTCTCCGTGTAAACCAGCTAGGGTTGCTCTACTGGTAACAAACAGCTGCTGTGTCAGCTCGCCACAATCTTTCTTCGGGGCAGAGACATCCAGCAGTGCAAAGAACCCAAGGCAGCGGTCTACACCCAGCAGTGCTTATGAGGAAGGAGATCCTGCCCAAAAAGTACATATACAGTAAATATTTTACCATTTTATTTCAAAATAAAACAAAAAATGAGTAAACAGCAGTAGTAGTAAAGAAAAATGGTCATACATGAAGAATTCTGAAAATATGGAGATATTGAAAAAGGTAGGTCCGAATGCGATAGATAAAGGGCACCCTCGTCAAAGTGCCATTTTCAGAGAAATGAAAATGCCCCGGAAAAAATAATGAAGCATGCTTAAAATAAAAGCTGTAGGCAGCTCATATTTGGTCAATCACGAAGTGATTTGATAAAAGCTTTTTGTTTTTTTTTATCTGCCATTTGTGAATGGTGTGAAAGTTTTTAAAATCTAAAAATTAGCTGTGGTAGTACCAAATAAGATGTAATCGAAATGTATATTATGAAATATAAGCATTATTTAATACTTATTTAAAAGTATTAAATTCATGTATTACGGGCACATTGAGGAAATGATGGAATAGTCCATAGAATTATGGGCACATTCAGGAAATGAAGAAAAATCAATACCAAATTTAGCACTATTGTATGAGAATCGGGACACGAATCAAATTGTTTTAAACATATGACATCTGTGGAGGTGATTTGACAGAGGTGAACGCAAATCACAACATATATAATAATTTTTAATTTTTAAGTACGTGTTAGTTACGAATGTGTTTGATGCCACATTTCATTTGGTTGGATTACATACGTGGCTGTTATTATGGCTGTTATTATATAGTGTAGTGAAATGGTGAATGGCCGTTATTATGCAGTGTAGTAGTGCAATGGTCAGATTCCATGTGCAGAGTTTTCATGCTGTTTTTGCGATTTGTGTAGAGAATCAGGACGGATTCTGTTGATCTTCATATTCTATATGAAGTAATTGAATCAGGTTAATGTGCTATCTCTGTGTTTCTGATTTAGCTAGTAATTTGGTCTTGGTACCTGTATTCAGAGCCGTTATTGATTGCATTTGATTTGGTTTCATCTTTATGTCAAGTAGTTCTATTCTGTGAATGTGCATTAGGTTGGTTCTGCTTGTTTTTGCATCCATTAATTATGGTTAAAATTCAATAACTGGATACTATGCCAATAAATATTGAATTCAGTTGCATGAATGTTCATAGACCTGCATTAAACTACAATTGACTAAGTGGGAAATAGCCGCCTTTCATATCAACTCGCCCCAGGTCATATATAACAGAAATATGCCAAGCACGCTGAAGTTGAACCTGCATTAGACTATGGAGCTTTTACACAAAAACTAGATTGTGTGTCCGTTGAAGAAAATGTTGGTGTTCAGGGCCCTATAGTCACAGAAACAGGGGGCAAACAAGTTAGTTTATCCAATCCGAATAAAACCACTTCAGGACAAAATCAAGTACTGCAGTCGTTATTGGACGTTTCAAATTATTTGGAGCATTCTTTCCAAATTTGCTATAATTCTCCCTCATATCTGTAGATTTCGTTTTGTTCACATTGGATATTGCTTTGTTTTCCTTTAGTCCTCGAAACCCCTTTATCAACACAAAGTCATTTTTATTTGTTGAAGTATTTTTCTGAAACTATGTCTTAACAATCGAATTTTCAGTTTCTTTTAGAAAAACCTTCTCATTTGTCTCGGTCAATTGCGGCTGAATATCCGGAAAGGGTGTGGGCAAGGAACCTCCAAGAATTTTAAGTGATGTCATAATCTGCTCTGGTTCAGGTAAAATGACCAACAAAATACGTTTAGTGTTCTAGAGAGGATCTTTGGATCCCTGAAGAAGCATTAAACTAAACAAACTCCATTGAGCAAAGACAAGAAGTGTAGCCACTGTAAATCAAATAAAATATCGAACTTACTAGTTAGCCATGATTTGAAATACTTAAGCTTAACATAGAAGATAAAGAAAGCCTAGCGAAACTGAGATAACATTGCCAGTTTCTGTGTGTGCTTGCATTGCAGCTAGCTCTGGAAAAAAGTCTTCTCACTTCGGTACTGTAAGCTTTCACACTGCTTTCACATTTTCTGCGATGGTGTATTAGGGTTCTCTGTCTTCTGCGATAGTAATCCCATAGTGTTGTTGTTGTGGGGTATTTAGCATTTTATTCACTAGTCAAAATAACCACCTACACACCTTAATCTTCCAAGAAAATAAAATCTCTAAAATAAACACAGCAATAGTATAAAGAGGAGACTTACTATATGTCAACTCGTTGTCCGCTAAACCATCCTAATTGAGAGAGAAACAAGGCTGCAGAGCGACAGTAATCGGTTAAGTGGATCCTAATAGAAGACCCCAACTGAAGCAAATTCCTTTGCAAGGATGATACAGCCCTAAAAGATTTCAAACTAAACATTCTGCACAATGGTTAGTTTTTCAGGTTGAACAAATTCTGATGAAGACCCCTGATGATTCGTCAAAAACGAGCCATAGCCTCCAAATTTTGACCCTATTTCAAACATGAATAAAAGAAGCACAGATTTTACAGTCCTTTGATGACTAAAAGTAAATGAAACGGAGAAATAGTGCACTTTTTATTTATTAGGCCTTGCGTAGAAAGATGAAAAATGTTAAGCAGACAGTTCAGATCTTAAAGAGAAAGCTTCCAGGGTTAGAAAATTAGATAGGCTAGATGCAAACAGGGAAATTTTGTTTTATATAGGTAACAACAGCAGGAAACACATCAATACTCCTACTTATTGTAGATAGATCAATATAAAAAAAATCAAGGCAACTTCATCGAAAGGAATTAAATTGAAATTATATGATATATTTCTCAGGTAGAGGAATGTCCATAGTCAGAATTCATAGCAGGCTTTGTTTCAGATATTTAAGATTAAGGATATGGTTTTTTTTTTCATAATCTTCGTTGGTACAATCTGATTATTTGTTCTAACTTCATTTGCAGTATCAAATACATAAGTGCATCCAAATAACTCTGTTGCAATAAATAAATGTGCTTAAGGCATGAATTCATTCTTCTATTGCAGTGAAAGCCATAATGATTTTCCAGGGAAGATCATAAACCTGGTTATCATTTGGAACAAGGACTAGGATTACATGCCTAGTACTGAATTCAGTCACTGAAAGAGACTTCTGAGTTACAAGGATATAACAGGCAACTTGTCAATTTAGATAAATAAATTGTTGTCTGAGAAGAAAATGTATTAGCTTAAGAATACACTGGTAATCTAGTTTGTATGCCAAAGAATTGTGACAGAAAACTCAAAGATAGTTTAAAAAGGACCAAAAATAACAACCATTATCTCATTTCAAAATGGTGTATATATTTGCTGGCCATAATGATTTTCTATGGAAGATCATAAATCTGGTTCATTGTCTGTGTTTCTGCATGAACACTACAATGTTTCCAACATCGAGGGAAAATCGCAAAGAGGAACTGTTATCCTTCTACTCACCCAAATTCTCAGCTGAAATTTCACTCTCGAATTCCTTTTGACAGTGATCCAGAGAATTCTGTAGTTTAGCATCCTGCATCAACCCTGAAAAACCAATATCTCAGGTCTAGCAAGAAGAGAATATGTACTTTAAGATTGAGCAACAACAAAACCATTGACAAAGATGTTAGATACGAAGATGGTATTTAAAGACGAACTATTCCAAGGCATGTATTCGACCGTTTAAACTATATGTTGAGTCAAGGCATGTATTCGACCGTTTAAACTATAATTGGTCAGTCATATCGATACTGCTCAATGCTCACAGAACGAACTTGCCAGCCAGCATTTATGGTCCTGGAGCCTGCAATACTGACACTTCCAGCCTCCAGGGTCATTGGTATCATGATCAGTGTTAGAAGAATGACGGGTCTGAACTGAACTGGCCAGTCCGATCATTTTCAAGGGAAAACTAGTCCGAACTGGTGTCATGAAAGCTCAAGACATCCAACAAACCAACTGAGGTTCAAGTTAGGAGTAGATGGTCAGTGGAGGAATGCAAAAATTGTTTAGATGGGAATCTTTGGATTTGACAAGGTTATCCTTGATGGACTTACTGAATTTCCTTGGTGATGCAGTTTTATGAATTGTTCATCAGATCAGATGTTTGTGTAGTGGTTGTAGCTACATGTCAAAAGCATTCAGTGGAAAATAATGCATTTACTATTTACTATTTATCTTTATAATTGTTCTTGTCTGAAATGCCTTCTTCTAGGTTGGTTGGGTTGTATTCCAATTTTGAGAACAAATTTACTTCAGTCTATCTGTTATGATTCGTCAATTTAAACTTTGAAGTATCTACAGCTAGTTTTAACATTTGAATATTTGTGGGGATATTGGTCAATAGGTTAGCTTTTGATTGATGTAAATTGAGCTTTTGATTGATGTAAATTGAGTTTTATTGCTGATAAAAAGCAAGAAGATAAATTGAGGAACATTTGTAAGCATGTTCAACATTTTTCAGCAGTTGATAGAAAGTCTTTTGCCTGGAAATCTGGGAATTGGTCACTAATTGCTGACTCTCCTCCTTAAAATATTGAGCTACTCAAACGGTTTGCCAGAAATATGCAACTTGATCCCATTTTATTGACCTTATAGTGCTAGGCGTCTTTTTCATTACTGATAATGCAACTTGATCCTCATTTTGTTGACCTTATTGTGGGTCTTATGACCAAGTGCTTATGGGTTGCATCTTTTTCATTACTAATACTTCTGCTTCTAAATATGAAATGTATTTCCCTTCTCGTGCTGATCTTTTCATTAGCAATGAGCTTTGGATAACTTTGGAAAATAAATATTTATTGTGTAACTTTTTCATTTTGGTTAATGAATGGCTATCTATTGCAATATGGTAAATAGGTCCCGTGGTATCGAATATAGCCATACCAGCATTAACTGATCCTCCTTGTAAAATACGCTGCATTATAATATTGTTAATGAACACCCTTACTGAACCATCGTATGATTATGTTCCTCGAGGCTTTCACAAAAATAATTCTGGTCTCTAAACTTCAATAAAATTAGTCTTCCAATGCACTCACCTCACAATATTCAATTTTTAATGTCCTTTCCTCGATAGTTCAGTAGATAGAATGCAACAATGTTAAAACCTGACCATTTGATGAGTGGCTATTGGAACTTTTCAGATTTTGTTTGTCCTTGATTTTCCTGGAATATATATTTTTGTCTCAGAAACAACATTGTATATAAACAATGAACGGTAGGATTCCTATCATTCATTATCAACAAAAGTATAAGTCTACAAACTTTTACAATCTGTGCTTGCAGTTTGTAAAATTTGATTTTATTGGTTTTCTGTCTTGCAAGAACTTGTTCTTTTCTCAAGCAATCAACTGCAAGGATTTCACTTTGCTGACCGTAAACAGTCTCCATATAAGCCCTATCCTCTGCACTCCACAACTTGATTCTTACTCCCCTTGCAAGGTTGTGTAGGTGTTTGTTTTGCCTGTAAATTGCTTGTTACCTATATTTTCAAGATTTTGACTTGATCAAGGGTTTCAGAGAATCTTGCAGTTGATGACTGGGTCTAATGAGCAGTTAAGTGATAGGTTAAAATGCTTTAATTCTTGGCAAATGTATTGGTGCATTTTTTGGTAGAGACTCGTTTGAAATTATAGCTATAAAATAGCAATTTATGCCGATGTTTTTAACAATTGAAAATTTGTATTGGATTTATTTAAACCTAATGATGCAATGTTGGCATCTTTGCATGGTGCCTGTAAGGTAAACAACAGGAATCCTATTTTTCCTGAATTAAGTGGAACACCATACACAATCTATAATTGCAAATAGTGTTAATCCAGAATGAGATTAAAGCCGTATTGGCTCCACTGTGCAGGTAACACTGTTTGCAGTTACATTGTGCTGGATGCTTTTACTATCTGCTTGCTGCTAGATATCGTAATCTGACCAGGACATGGATTGGTACTGTAACTCCAGATTTTGCTAAAGAAAGCCTATGGATGCACTCTGTTACTGCAATATATTTTTCCATTACCACTCTGACCACTTTTGGGTATGGAGATCTGCATGCTCAAAATACTAGCAAAATGATGTTTGATATCTTCGACATGTTCTTTAATCTGGGCCTGACTGCATATTTGATAAGAAACATGACAAATTTAGTTGTACATGGCACAAGCAGGACCAGGAGATTTGTAAGTAAAATGTTTCAAATCGGTTTCTGTTTAGGAAAGGTAAATGTACATATTTTCCTTTTTCAATACAAAATTGCCAACTAATAGTAAAATATGACTTTGATTTCAATTGCAAAGGAACACAATTCAGACAACATTAAGCTTTTCTTTTAGGAATCGGCTGCCACCGCAAGTACAGGAATAAATGTTAGCACATTTGTGCCTGAAATTTAGAACAGAGGGCTTGCAGGAAGAAGAAACTTTGAATGATCTTCCAAAGGCAATCCCTACAAATATTACAAACTACTTGGTTTTTCTGATTATTGATAAAGTGTATCTTTTCCTTTTTCAGCTGGGAAATGCCATATACTTATGATAAGAAAACCCTTTGTTGGTTTTGTCTTTGATACTGGACTTCAATACAATAACACGGAGAAAGCAATGAGCAAATAGTTTCTTATGGTTGGAAAGGTTTCAGAGATGAAGGCAGGGTACTTTCCTCCAAGAGAAGATGTCATTTTGAAAAATGAAGCATCCACAGATTTTTAGGCAGAGTACTTTCCCCCAACAGAGGATGTCATTTTGAAAAATGAAGCACCCACAGACTTTTATGTGTTAGTGTCAGGTGCTGTGGTAGGTATCTTTTTGAACGCTTTCAGAATTTTATCAGTGGTTTGCTTTATTCCCTTTCTTAAATTTGTGTCTTGAAACAGAGAACTGGACAAATGCTTGATAATGTTCATGTTCAGCAAAAAATAACACAGCATTTTTGTTCCGTTTTGCAGGACATGCTAGCACACAAAGATAAAACAGCTCAGGCAACCTATCATCTTCAAAAGAGTAATGATTATTTTTCTTCTCAATATTTTTTTGTTAGGAGAGAGCAACAGCCCAAAACTTTAGTATTTTTGGGGAATTTTAACATGACAAGCACGAAATTAGAGGTTAGAAGGGCTAGAAATTACCTACGATTAAATTTGGAACAACACTTTAATTTATTTTATGCTTTTTTGTCAGAGTGGACAATTGAAGTACAGAAAATGACTATGTTTCTTTCCAAAATAACTCAGTCAGTTTTTCCTCAAGCATTGGCAGAGTATATGAAATTAGAAGTGCTGGAAATTATCTATGATTTAATTTGGAACAAAAATTTATTTTATTTTATGGTTTTTAGTCACAGTGGAGAATTTGAGGTATAGAAAATGACAACTTTCTTTCCACAATAACTTACGGCATATGGTCCAGCAGGAACAGAAAAGTCTTTGAGAATGTGTCCATCGCCTGTGTTTCTGTTGCTTGACCTTCTCTTGCAAAAATGCTAAACTGTTGCACTGATTTTGGTAACATATCTGTCTCTGGCATTTAGCCAATATTTCTATATAATATTTTTTCAGTTTTGCTATTATAAGAAGCTGTTACTTGACTCACTCTGGTTGCAGAGTCGAAGTTAAATATGAATGTTCTAACATGAACTGCTTTTTGTTCATGAGCAGGTTTATCAGTTACCGAATTTGCAGACTTTTGGAAACCTTTTATGACAAAATGGCAAGTCACGATGTCTTTACTCCCTTTCTTTAGAAATAGAGATAGTGAAACTTCGAAATATTGATGATGTTAAATGCTAAACATTCTGCATAAATTTTCAAAAATACTTTTTGAATGGAATTTGAACATGCTTACAAATGCTGATACAATGTTACTTTGTACTGATCTGCCTTTATGAATCTATAATTTACAAAATTAGCTATTGGACCAACTTCTCAGCTTGGCTGCTCAAATGTTTTTAGATTAATTTGCCTTTTATACAAGCAGATTAGTATGTGACAGATAATAGCTATTATGTTTTTTTTTGTTGGAATTAGAATGCGCATCAAGGTCCTCAACACAACATGAAAATCAAATAATTAAAACACAAAATCCAAGTTGGGCACAGTAGTAAGTAGACATACATAGGGGAAGGTCTCATCGAATGGCGAATCACATTCCTTATTATTGTTAAATAAGTTGATTCGGCAAATCACATTCCTTATTATTGTTAAATAAGTTGATTGTGCCGTACTTGGCTTTGGACTTACTCTGGCTTTACAGTCTTTATCACTTTAAAGGCTTGTTCGTTTCCCACTGCAAGATTTAGGTCATGTACACAATGGCACTTTCCCCATGATTGCATACAGGAATCTGTATTATTCCTGTATCTGCTTTCTCTCTTGCTGATTCAGCTTGCTGTCTCACTAATTTAGTGTGCAGCAGCAGCAACCAGGTTGTCCAATTATGAAAGTTGACATAATCACCCTTTTTGTAGTGGTTTATGTGCCAAATTATATATTTGCTGCATCAATTTAGGTTGTTTTTGACTGATTTCAACTTGCTGTCTCACAGTGATTTAGTCTAAAACAACACAAATCTGCCATCCATTTTAGGATATATCTCACTAAATTAGTGTACAGCAACAACAATTTACTGTCACAAAGGATAAATTCAGGAAAACAAACTTGCCATCCAGCATTGTTTTTTATTCAGAAATAGGTTGTCATAATTACTTTTTTTGCAGTGATTCGTGTGCCAATTTATATCAAGTATTTGGTGCATCAATTTTAGGCTTCTTCTGACAGATATAGTATCCAGGTTGTTTATGTCATCGGATGGCGGCAGCTCTTTATGACATAAGAATAATTATTTGACAACCATCTGCACAATCCATTTTCAGCGAAAACGCTCTTTATGGCATAAGAATAATTACCTGACACTCATCTGCACAATCCATTTTCGGAAAAAACGCTACGGAACAATCTCTTGATTTCAACTACCTACTACATTATTGCTTTTGGGACTTCCCATTAGTTGCAAAATTAAATGTGGTGGTTATAGAATTTACTGTCAAAAGTGTCAACCATCCTGTCATCTGACACGAATTTAATGTAAAATAACACAAAATTATCATCCATCTTAGGATATATGCAAATCTTATGGATCTATATTGCACATGTATGCAATGAAACCCAATTTTCGACATCTAATCAAACTTGGCACTTGTACAAACTCTGTCATTTCCACTTGCTAAAGAATTTCGAGATTTGGGTCATCTTGCTGAAATGACATGTTGACTGCATTTTACAGCGTTTAGCACTAAACCATACTTTGAACGAAATATAACACTCATAATTTGCATTGTCATTAGTTTCAATGAGTCAGCATATTGACCACTGCTCATAGTTTACATTGTACAAGCTTCGTTTCCAAGCAATGCGCAGCAGCATAAAGCCACAAGTATTGCCCTTATTGATCTTTCCAATGAAACTGGTCAGCGTTTAGTGGTCTTGGGAGTGCAAGTATTGGCTTTTTAAGACCTTTTGATATATGTGCTGTTTCAATTCACAAACTCTTTCAATGCAATATCCATTGGAGTGAGATGCTAGTCTATAGGAAATTTAGTGCATCATGGTTCCAGACTGGTGTGGAGAGGTTATTCTGATAGGGATATTAGCTATAATAGCGGGAATCATTCTTGCTGCCATTTTTAGAACACACAGTGAGGATAATTATAGACGCTCAAATGCAAAAACACGGAAATAAGCTCCCGATACATGAAACAACCAAGCTTCCTGATTCACAGCATTCGTCAACTCAGTCCAGATGGACAATCTTCTGGCATAAGTGGATCGATTCCTTCATTATTTCACGTCCCTGTAAAGACTTTGGTTTCCAGTTCTGTTTCCGGTGGTGGCATTGCAGAGGATGTTGTTGCTGCTGTTGTTGTCATGTGTAATATGGATTAGTAATCATCATTAGTCTCACTGAGTCAGTAAAAACGTCTCTGTAAGACTTTGGTATCCAGTGTCTACTAGTTTGTCAACTGTTTCATGGTATTATATGCCTGCATGGTAGGCAAGCATATTCAAACTTTCAATGACAAGTCTGTGAGGTAATTTTCTCTTTTCTTGCCAGATGATTCACTGCATAACCCATAGGGTGGCTTTTGATTGATGTAAATTGTACAAGCTTCGTTTCCAAGTATTGGCTCTTTAAGATCTTTTGAAATATGTGCTGTTTCCATTCACAAACTGTTTCAATGCAATACCCATCGGAGTGAGGTGCTAGTTTATGGAATTTTTAGTAATATGGATTAGTAATGATCATTAGTTTCACTAAGTCAGTAAAAACGTCTCTGTAAAGACTTTGGGATCCAGGTCTATTTTGGTCATTACTTTCACTCATCAGTGAAGTTCCAAGTTAACTGTAAAAGGATATCTGTCTACTAGTTTTTTTGTCAATTTGTATATTGCCATTGAAAAGTCTGAGAGGTAATTTGGTCCACTGCATAACCGTCTGATTGGATTTATTTCAACGGTGTCTCTTGACACCACCTTCTGGTTTCTCAGAAATTTCAACCCTGTTCCCATTGCTAGTTATTATGCATGTTGCTCCCCTTGCAAAGTTGTATAGCTGTTTGTTATCCCTGTAAATTGCCTGTTACCTATATTTTCCAGGTTTTGACTTGATCAAGGGTTTCAGAGAATCTTCCAAGATAAAGGACGGATGATATTGAAGAGCAGCAAAAAGAACATACTCTCTTTCACCAAAGTGAGAAACTTATATTCTTTATGAACTGTTCATCAGATCAGATGTTTGTGTACCTAGTATTTACTATTTATCTTTATAGTTGTTCTTGTTTGAAATACCTTCTTCTACCTTGGTTGGTTTGTATTCCAACTTTGAGAACAAATTTACAGCTAGTTTTAGCTGGTTATTAAGCATGTTGCTCCCCTTGCAAGGTTGTATAGCTGTTTGTTATGCCTGTAAATTGCTTGTTACCTATATTTTCCAGGTTTTGACTTGATCAAGGGTTTCAGAGAATCTTCCAAGATAAAGAAATACCTTCTTCTACCTTGGTTGGTTTGTATTCCAACTTTGAGAACAAATTTACAGCTAGTTTTAACATTATTTGAATATTTGTGGGATATTAGTCAATAGGTTCGCTTTTGATTGATGTAAATTGACTTGAGTTTTATTCCTTGTTACAAGAAAACAAACGAAGCACCATCAGTTTACAGTTACACTTCCGTACTTTTACATATTTATTCCATGTTTAAAAGTATCAACAGTGAATTTACAAACTATCCGTGAATTTACAATCTGTCCTTGCAGTTTACAGCAGGGTTTTTTGTATTTGTTTACAGCACTAAAGGCAGGGACTAGCTGCGTTTAGCAGCAATCCTTGTTTACTATAAAAACTTCTTTCACCATAGCTTTTAATCTCCCGTTATATTTTTAAGAGTTTTTTTCCGGTTTATGTTTTTATTAGAAGTTTTGCAAATATGCCTTACTTAATTATATGATATCATTGTATTTGAATGTTGTAATTTTAAAATTTAATCACTGAAGGTTCTTTGGATCGAAATAAATTGGAATGTTTAGTTAATTTGAATATTTGGATAAGATAAATTGGAATGTTTAGTCAATTTGAATGTTAAAAAATGGAATTTAGAATTTTTTTCATTTTTCAATTAGATAAGTGAATTAAAGTTTTCAAGAGAAATTAATGGATAAATCAAATTCATGTTTACATGTTTTTTTCATTATTTTTTTTTTAAAATTAAAAATTTCCAGATATATAATTTTAATATATTTATAGATATAAAAATTTATTATATATGATTTTAATTTATTTATAAATATAAAAATTTATTATGATTTATTTTAAAATATAAAAAATTATTATGGTTTTTTTTTTAACATTTAAAAATTTTGAAAATAGATATTTTATTTTAACCTTTTTTTTAATATGAAAGGTTTAGTTAGTTTATACGTGTTTATGTGATTCAAATATTATTGTTATTATCATTTCTTATTCAATAGGTTTGTTGTTCTAATAAAAATCAAAACAAGAATTTCAATTCTTAAAATCTATATTTTTGTATACAAAAGATATGAAAATATTTAAATAAAAAAATGATGCAACCAACAAAATATTTTTTTGGGTTAATATTTTAACATTTTTCAATTGTATTTAAAATCAAATATATAAACAAAAAAAAATCTTAAAAATCATCACTAATGGTTATAGTAAGAACATTATTTATTTATTTATTTGAAGATTAAAATTATAGCTCATTTTATCACATAAAATATCTTGTACAGTCCCAAAAAAAAATAGAAGATCAAAATTATTACAAGTCCATTTTCAATGAAGCATTACAAATGTAATATATTTTAGACATTGTCTAGAATGTCATCATTATCTTAAACAAAATCATACAATCAAGCCTAAAATGCTCTCTCCTTAATTTTTTCTTATCACTCAAAACAAAAAATAAGACATAGCGGTTTGATAATATTGCAACACGATTTAAAATTTAACATTTTTTCATTATTTTTTTACATTTAAAGAAAAGCCTAATACCAATTACATTGAGTGTAATTTTGAGTGAATGAAAATTCCTTCTAATAGATTCACAATAATATTTAGATTTAAATAGATAAAAGGAGGGGAAAAATATACTCTATAATTGAATACTATAAGTCAAGACCATTTAACAATGTCATCCTAAACATTGCTTGGAAAGTCTTCCCTAGAATTATTATATGGAAACTTTGGAAGGAACACAACAAAAGAATAGTCAAAGGCAAATTCATGGATATAAACACCTTTTGGTAATAAATCACAAGAAACATAAGTGAATCCATCAAAATCACCCCATGGGAAAATTAAAATTAGGAATGCTCCTCAAAGGAGTCTGACATACTCACACTCTTGGGAATACTAAAATCTTCTATTGTTAAACACACTTACATCCCACATCCAAATCATTCAAGTCTGAAAAAATGCCCCCTTGGGTCTCTATAGGGATTCTTGAAACTATATTTCAATGGAACCTCTAAAGAAAACATAGGATTCTTTGTTGGGTGCTATAGATGTCCTATTTTTCTCCCACACCTTCTTCTCTTTTACTTAATTTTGGCCTAAACCTACAATGGTTACCTCTCATTTGATTTTGTTTGGAGGAAAAGTGTTGCAAAAAATATATTTTAAGAAGTTGGTAGGAATATCTCTAATTTAATGCTAGAATAATTTAATTTATTTATTTTTCTAAACTGTTGTTTTCTATACAAGCTAGTAACCCTAATTTATGGAGTGGATGTACCTCAGAGGCTTCTTGCACCGTGATTCGAGTAACCTTTTCAAGTGAACAAACTGGTAGTCGGGTCTATTGATGAGAAGTTTGGTAAGTTCTCATGTTTAGTCTGTGAAGTAGGGTCAAACTCCAACAACTAATCCTCACAAAAAATTTCAACTCTCTATTGTCTAAGTCTAGGATATTAGGGTTTATTTTGGCAAAGCCTGAGTTCAAATATACACATGTTTCCACGGAAAATTTTAAGGATGGAAAATTATTTTGAAGTTTAAAAAATTGGCAAATCTCAGTAGTTCCTAATATGACAAATTTAAAATGTTTATTGATGTATTTGTAAAATTATTCAAATTTATAATGATATTATATATATTGTCTATATAATGTTGGCGATTTTTAAGGTTAAATAATTTTATATTGTAAAATTTGGGTGAATCACTTTTATAAAAAAATGGAAATTGGCGAATCCTTTTTTTGGAAGAAACATGGAAAATTAGCCCACCTGCGAATATTAGCCCCTAAAATTTTCCATGCATGTTTCTACTACAAGTAAGGTAGATAACACCTCTTTGTAGGAAGAAAATATGTATTAAATGTATATCTCGACTCTGGGCCAATCTAGCGAAAATAAGGATATGATGCTAAATATTTTAGCTCCTCAGCTTGACAAACTTATGATGTAATAACTAATTATTAATAGAAAACAACCTATGTGCCAAGTTCTATTTATCATGTGTGGTATGTTATTATGCATGGTTGATTTCTCTTTCATGTAAGCTTTCTTCTTAATGAGGGTTTGAGAGTTGCTTGATCTGTATATGAAATTTCTTGAGGATTATGGAAAGTTTGCAAGTTAATATATTAGGATTTTAAGCCTCTTGTGCCAAATTCTTAAACACATGAACATGAATTAAAAGTTCATTTTTGCAGAAAATATGAGACAACATCACCGTAACAGCAAACACAAAATAACAAATGATGAAGGAGTTCGCCCCTCCTGGAATACTTCTCCTGGTCTAGCTTCTAATGGTTAAGGCTCTTTCATTATGCTCAAGAAATGGTCTTTACATCACCTTACAGTGCTCAAATGGCTTCAATAATAGCTCCAATGGCTTTAAAACTGTCAAAAACCCCAGTCTAGCCTCTCTCTGCTCCCAAAAAGGCCAAAAACTAAAAAATGATCCTCTCGCAAAGTTTCTCTACTATTCATTCTACAAATTGCCCTTTTTCCAGCCCTAGGTGACAAATTGTGCCTTTTTCGGTCACATGGAGCAAAATTTTGGCCCCGCGACAATGGGATTCCCACAGGTAAGGGGGGAAAATGTCATCTCCTTAATCGCACCAGTTAGGCCCATAACTGGCAAAATTCTCGCCACATTGCATGAAATATGTTGTTGATTTCACAAATTCCTGCTGGTGGAGTTGACTTGACCTGGGTTCCTAATGGTGACCTGCAGTTTACGTTGGGTTGGGTTAGCGAAACCCTACCCCTGACAAGTTCAGATACCATACGATCATTCAACGCTAGTGGTGGCATGAAAATCTGGGCATAAATTGCAAAAATGTCACCATTGCTCCAAAAGTTAACAACCCTAGTTGCACAAACTATGACATAAATTTTTTACCATGGCATGTTCACATGTTTTATCCGGTTTCCAAATCATCACTGTGGCTTAACCTCTGCCATCAGACCTTGGCTATGAGTTATATGTAAGGTTTGGTTCGTTGTATTATTCTTCGCCATATCAATGGAGACCAAACTTTGGATTATTTGGGTTTTAACATATGATATATTTCTTGGTCGGGGTTAGAGCCTAACCCTAGTCTGCGGAATGAGGTCAGGGGTTAACTGCAGTCCCAACCCTTGCTTGCAATTTCAAAAAACCTTAAATATGCCTTTGAGACTATATGGCTAAGAACCAAATATAGCGAAGATGGTAAGAGGTTTGGCGGTCTTATTTGAGGTTGCACATTTGACTCCCTGGGGCTACTCTGTCCCTTAAAAAATTTACATGTCCCCCAGGAGTCCACATGGCAACCTATGGTTGGCCCACATGGTCCCTCCTGGTTGGTTGAACTCATCAACCTCAAAAAAAAAAAAAAAAACATACCATTTCACAACCAATCTAATTGTTGCAAGTGTCAAATTTTCATAGGCCTATGGGGAACATTCAACCTATACACTCAGGGTAGATTAAGTTGTATAGACTTCTCACTATGCAACCGTGCAAAACTAAAAATAGTTTTGTTTAGATATTTCAAAAAATGAATAGAACTCGATTAAAAGAGCATATGGTGTCAGTTTTCCATGAAATAAGTTGTGTTAGATTCAAAATGATGAGACCTAATCGGTTGTTCTAGTTTCGAGCCATTTGGAAAACTTTAAATTTTGAGTATAAAATTGATCCACCAGATCACTCCTCCCTACTGGAAGCTTTTGTACATCCAAAATATATTTATCCATAAACAAATAGATGAGGGTACAATTGTCGCACCCTTCCAGTCTCAATCTACTAAAAATTTATTGAACGCGACATTTTGAGCTTTTCATGAAAAGTGATCATTTTACGTTATTTTGGAGACCTTCTCTTGTTGTCCTAGATACCATCTTACTGCAATTTCCCAGAAATGTAGAACATGCAGATACCATCGACCTGGTGATGCTTGACCTTTCTAGTCTTGTGCCTAGCTTGACCCTTGACCAAATGTGATTGCCATCGCCATGGACCATCCCATTTCATGGGAAACATATTATGAAACCCACAAGAAGAAATTTTGGACCCAATTTCCTTTTTCTTTAAATTTATTTGGTACTTTCTCTTTGACCTTTACACTCTTTAGCATTGGCATTTTGTTCACATTATTGTTCAACAATGATGCATTCTTATGCAAGTTTACCTCACCTTGTTTACCTCTTTTAGGAGGTAACATGTTAGACTCGTCAAACATCTTATCACACCCATTATAAACCTCAATGAAGTCATTTTTTCATTCGATGAATTTCCTTGAAAGGCCTCATTCACAATATCTTTATGCTTGAACTTTAGCAAAGAAAAATTCTGACTAGCATTTACAATTCTCTTCATTTTTCCAACATTTAGAGGAGACAAACTCATATTATTACTATGCACTATAACAATGTACTCAAATCCATTCTTGAACAAGTGATACTTATTGGAATGGAAATGAAATATTTCTCCCCTATCATAAAGATATGGGCTACCCAAAACTATACCTCAAATATCAAGTAGAATTAAAACAAGTTCAACTTCATCAGCAAAGTTTACAGTGATTGCAAATCTAAGGATGCACCTTCTTATAACCTGGAATTTTTTACTCTTACATACCTGACCTAAAGGATAGGGTATAGGATGTGGAATGGTCTCTAAATTTAACTTCTTGAAAATGTCCTTTGAAATGAGATTTTCTTGTGAACCACTATCAAACAATGTGTCTATCTTGGTATGCTTTGAAACACCTCTAATATGGAAAAGCTCAATTCTTGTTTCTTCATATTGAGTATCCTTAAGAAAACATGAATAACTGGTACTTTCTATGTTCTTACCTTTCAACCCCGTCGTTGTGATCTTTGTATCATACCTGGAATCAGAACCTAAATCATGTTGTATTTTTGTAGATGGATTCTCCTTCTCCTTTCTTTTCAACTTCTTATGTCTCCTTCTGGATGAATTTTCCAGTAATGATATTCATCGTGTCCATATTTGGAACAACATTTTCATGTGATTTTTTATGTATCCAACTTGATGGATATATTATTCTTTCCTATTCCCTTGAACTTGCACTGTGCTTTTTCTCTACACTCAAAGGTATTCTCACTTGTCTCAGCTGAACATGTTTCCCTCTTGCCTCTAGATGTGTGGCCTGTAAAGAAACTTCTTCTAAAATTGTAGGGTTAAACATGATAATTGTATATCTTAGGTAACTATGCAAACCTTCAATGTTTTTCAACAAAGTTTCTTTAGATGTCAAATCTACACACAATATTAGTGCTCTTCTCCTAAATTATTGAGTATAGTTTTGCACACTTTGTCCCTTTCCTTGCATAATGTTTTTCCAATCCATTATAGCTTTCGACATGTATGCTAATGGATAGAATTTTCTTCTCAAGGAAAAAAAAAAATAATTCTAAGAGTTTACGACATTACTGTGTTTCTTCATGTCCTCTTTAGTTTTGGTTTCCCACCAAATAAGTGTTTCACTTTCTAATATTAGTGAAGTAAGATGAATTTTGGTGTTATCAGCCTTGATTATTTTTATCCTGCAGTACACTTCAAGTTGGCGTACCCAATTATCTAATATTTCAACATTTATCTCTCCATCATAGATAGAAAAATAAAACTTTATGTCAAGTTTTAGAAATGGAGTTTTACCATGATCTTTTGGAAAATGTGGAGGTATTTGTGAAGTGATTGTTGTGGAAGAAGATGGTGGTGAAGATGGTGGTGAGGGTGGAGGTGAAGAGAATGGTGGTATAAAAGGTGTTTTATCACCATTCCCTCCATTACCTTTTGGAGTCTTGTCTCCATCTCCTCCATCTGCTTTTGAAGAATTATTTTCATTTGGAGGACTAGAAATCTCACCTTGCTACCTTGTGTTTCACTCTTCATAGAGAAATTTCACCATTTATGGAATATCAAAGAATGTTTTTATGAAAGAATTTTCATCCTATAAAATTTTGTCAAACTCTCTTTCATGTGACATACTTGTTGAAGGTTCAACTACAGTTTGAGGTGAAATTTGTGGAAAATTTGATCTCCTTGTCCTTTACCTAACTTGAGGACTTGAAACAACAAGCTTTCCTTCTCCTCTCTTGAGCTTCAACCTTGTAAAAATCAGAAGCACTTGCAAAAAAAATAATTCCTCACAGTAAAAAAGAAATCTAAGCTTTATACCAAACTAATATGTATATGAAACTACTTGAGGATTATGTAAAGTTTTGCAAGGGAATAAATTAGGTTTTTAAGCCTCTTATGTCAAATTATTAAACACATAAACATGAATTAAAAGTTTAGTTTATGCAGAAAATATAAGACAACATAACCATAACAGAAAACACAAAAGAATAAATGATGAAGGAGTTCACCCCTCTTGGGCTACATATCCTAGCCCATCTTCCATTGGTTGGGCCTCTTTAATTATGCTCAAAAAATCCTGTTTACATCAAGTTACAATGCTCAAATTTTTTCAAAAATAGCTTCAATGGATTTAGAACTATCAAAAATCCCTGTCTAGCATCTTTCTGCTCCCAAAAAGGCCAAAAAATGAAAAATTTATCCTCTCCCAAAGCTTCTCTACTATTTGTTTAACAAATTTCCCTTTTTCTGGCCCTAGGCAACAAATTGCACCTTTCCCAGGCACGTGTGGTGACATTTTGGCCTTGTGCCACTAGGATTCCCACCATTAATGAGGAAAAATGTTGAATCCTTAATGCTACAGGTTAGGCCCGTACTCGGCTAAATTCTCGCCACGTTGCATGAAATCCACCATTGATTTCGCAAATTCTCTCTAGTGGAGTTGACCTAACCTGGGTTCTAGGTGGCGAACTATGATTTACATTGGGTTGGGTTAGTATAACATTACCCTCGACAAGTTCCGCTACCCTACGGTGGTTTGGTGCCGATGGTGGCATGAAACTGCTGGCATAAACTATGACAATGTGACCATTTCTCTGATGGTTAACAACCCCTACTGCACAAGTTATGACATCAAAGTTTTACCACAAATTTTTCATATCTTTTATCTAGTTCTGAAACTATCATCGTGGCTTAACCTACACCATGAGACCTTGGTTATGGGTTATATGTAAGGTTTAGTTGGTTGTATTATTCTCCGCCATATCAATGGAGCCCAAAATATTGGTTGTGCGTATTTTAACATCTTACATATTTCAGTGTCGAGGTTAGCCCCTAATCCTGGTCTACAAAGTGGGGTCGGGGGATAACCCATGTGCCAACACCCAATTTCAATTTGAACAAACATTAAATATTCCTTTGAGACTATAGGGTTAAGAACCAAATGTCGCAGAGACAGTAAGAGGTTTGGCGGTATTTTTGGAGGATGCTTGTTCAACTCCTCGAGGCTACCCTATCCCTTAAGAGTATTTTACACAGCCACTAGAAGTCCACATGGTAGCCTCTCGTTAGCCTATGTGGTCCATCCTATTTGGTCCAACTCATAAACCTAAAAACCAATAAAAATCAACCATTTTGCAGGCAATCCAATTGTGCTAAGTGTTAAATTTTCCTAGGTTGACACTGAAAATTCAACCTGTACAGTTAGGGTCAAATCATTAGTACACACTGTTCACTGCGTACCCTACAAAACCAAAAAAAAAAAGTTAACTGTTTAAAAAAAGGAACAGAACTTGATTATAGGAGCATACTGTGTCGATTTTGTGCGAAATGAGTTGCACCAACTTCATAACAACGATATCTATGTTGTCATTCTAGTTTCAAGACATTCTGACAAATTTTAATTTGAGCATAAAATTGATCCACTCGATCATTTGTTTAGCCAAGGCACACGAGCCCAGCTCCACAACCCTTATGTATATTATTTATAGGTTCATGTGTATTATGTGTTGATTGAGACATTACTGTGTGAGTGGTTTTACCTGTCATATAACTTTTCTATTGATTAAATGTTGTTGTGTTCCTTTGATATTGTGTGTTTATTATTTACACTCGCAATCTCTTCTTGAATATATGTGTTAAATATTTAGTATAAGCAGAGGATAAAATTTTTAAGGTGATACAGAATTATTTAACAGTTACAAAGAACTTGATGCATTAAGAATTGGATCTGGGTTCCAGTACCAACTTAACCTAGTTGGATCTGGTCTAATTTCATTAGTTATCCATTGATTTCAGTAGTTTCTATCACACAACCTTCATTTTTTTATGGTTTTTGTTACACCAAGAAAAAGGTATGTTTCACCCCCATCGTTACCATGATTTTTCATACACTTTTATATATTTTCCCTTCATTTTAGAAATAAAGTAAAGGAAAACAATGCAAAAGTGAGGCAGAATGGATTAGTGATAAAGGGAGCGCTTGATAATGTAAAAACTGCTTTATCACCACATTTATTGACAGGGAAGAAAAATAGAAAAACTGTTGACCAAACGACCGAAAGACAATAGACAAGGGAGGAAGACAGAATCATATCGGTTCTTACGAATCAGCAGAAGATGGAAAGGTACGACCATGCTTGGAGTACTCAATCGAAAACCAAGAAGCAACAGGGTCCCATAATGAGAAAGATTCGTTACTACTCCTGAATTCGCCTTTAAGCTATAAAATGTTGAAGAACGAACAAGAAAAACAATTATTGTAATTCAATATTTTTGTAATAAACGTACTCCGACAGAATCATCAAGTTTTGTACTAATGTATTGCTTGATAGATTCATGAAGAATTTGGCATTTTTAGAATAGACAATATCTGAGAATTTCTTACCATTAAGCTTCTAGTGGCTTTGGGCCCACCCTTGGGGGTTCTTCTGCTACTTTTGTGCTTTAAATTTATTTACAAAATTTGCATTTCAAGTTATCCATTGTGTTTCATAATACATCGTAGAATTGTTTAATTGTGAGCATGAAATGTTATATCTTCCTTTTTAGTAGACTAGTTTACCATTCCTGTTCTTTTATCTGAATTCAATGCTTTTTCAATTATTAGGTTTGGTACAATACGATTTCTGTTAAATCCTGCATATAGTTGGTGTTTGATATTTTCATCATTATTGTTGGCATTTGATTGATGTCTAATTCAGAAGGGTGTTATTAGTTGATTAAAAGAGAATTTCATTGCAAAATCTATAATAATTGATTGTTGTTCAATTTTATTAGACTTGTTGTTCAATTCGTTAAAGTTGATGTTCAATTCATTAGAGCATGTTGTTCAATTGTAGTTTATTCTTTTCAGCCTTAAGTAGTTATTTCTGCATAGGCTTAGAATAGAGTTAGCCCCCTTGAAAGTCAGAAGCATTTCATAATTCACTACCAAGTTGGTTTGATTGAACTTCGATAATTAGACAATCTTCCTTATAATAATTTAGCGTAGTTAACCTCCGATGTCACTTGCATATATTGCGCCTACACTCTTGAAATAAAAATACTTGCCTCGGGTTGATAATTAATTAAAATCATTGAGGTTACCTTTAAACAGTCACCTTTGTGACCCAACATTTTGGCGTCATTGCGAGGGAGAGTATTTAAGAGTGATGTCCCTTATTTATTTTTCCTTTTGCTGTGAAGAACTGGGTATTGAAAATGAGAGGTAATAACCTATGTATCTGCATGAAAAATGATTTCTCTCCAACCCGCTTCTTAGCAATTTTGTAGAGGTTAGTAGGATAGGTGTCCCTGTTTATGACTAGGAAGAAAAATATAGATCAAAACCCCCCGCTTAAATACACAAAACCCAAGGGATTGGTGGTCCTTGGAAGAACAACATATATAGATGAAATCATTAAGAAGGCTGAATCCCAGGCATCCGTAGGACCTAAGACCATTCCCACTCAGAGTCATACTATATTCCCTCAGGTAGTAGCCTCACCATCTACAGTCCACACAGAGATTCACAGTGAAACAAAAGGGTCTGAATAAATCCTTTAGACTACTGAGCACATAAGTCCTGACCCTTCAAGAGAGGGAAATTCTTGCAATTTGCAGGAAGGAGGGAGAGAAACTAGTAGTACAGTGCAAGTGAAAACTCCAGAGCTTGAATCCCCTGAGAGAGTGGCTGAGACAGAGATGCCCAGTATCCCAGATCAGGGAAGTGTTGTAAATCTTCCTACAAATCCACTCCCTAATTCCACTCAAATTATTCCACTAGAACAAGAAATCCCCGAATATTATTGGCATATTTTTGAATAATTGAAAAAAAACCAAAGGCAGAAATCAACACATGAGTATCCCATTGTTGATCCATCCGCAAATTCCCCTATGAAAGCCACTCCATTACAAAACATCCACACCTTCCATGCGCTGACCTTGGAAGATCCGGATGCATTCTTATTTGAATTCAATGTCTTATGTAGGGGATATGACTACACCATCGACCCTCATAAACTAAAACTATTTCCCTCTATGTTGAAAGGGACAACACTACGTTGGTTTATGGGGCTCGGTGGAGGAATCATTAATAGTTGGGATCAAATGAAAAACTCATTTCTTAACAATTATCAACACTACTGCTGGATTCGAGAACTAAATATGAAATCTTCAATATGTCTACAAGATAAAATGAGACATTAGAAGAATACATTGAAATATTTCAATACAATTTTCAAAGATCTCCATATACCACACTGTCTAAAGACATCTTAAAAGCAGCGATGATTAAGGGAATGAAAGAATAATGGGTTGAAACACTTAATATAATGGGAAAAGGGGACATCTATCAAGATGAATATGATGACATCATTGCACTATGCATCAGATTTTCTCGAGGTAGTACGTGAAGTAGGCCAACCAAGCAAGACTCAGCTACAAGGAATTATAGATAGTTTGGTGGCAACGTGACTAGAGAAGAATTTGGAAATATTTTAGAAGATTTTAAAACTGATATCTTGGGCACCCTGACAACACAGCTAGATGTCCTACAAGCCAAGCAGAAGCAATCTATAGCAGAACAAAACATGGCTGTCTTTTTTTCACGATGTCGAAAGAAGCATAGCCAACGAGAATGTCCATTAAACATGGCCTAGACATGCGCTATTTGTAACAAGGACCACGCCACTGACCATTTCCCTTCACTTCCAGGGTTGAAAATGGCTTTTAAAGATGCATAAGAAGAGACAGAACTAGTCTATCTAATGAATCAACGTCGATAGTGGAAAGCACGAGTAGGTATGCCACAAGACCTACCTCATTTCTTTTCTTCTCCACAATTTAATCAACAAAACTCCGTAACAACATTGTAGAACCAATCACCATTTTTTACCTAGCCATCCCAATCATTTTCTATTCCGCATTGGCCAACACCACCCTCTTTAGGTAATAATTGGCCAAGTTTTCCTTGTTCTCGCCCTTACTGGAAGAAAAATCCCTATCAGTCCTAGTGGCCTGCCTCCACTTTAGAGAACACAAATTGGCCTCAAAACTTGCAACGACCTCTGTGAATGACCAATCTACCGATGGGGATAGGGGCTCAGAATAAACCTATATTACTAGCTCCATACCCAGTCCAACACAATCCTTAGCCAATCATGCATCCTCAACTGCCAGCTCAATCCAATCCTAACCCCAATAATAGTCTCATTCATCTAATCCAGATTATTGAAAACCAAAACCCCAAGACTAAATAGAAGAAATGCAATGAAATAAGGCTGAGATCAGGACGTGTTATTTTATCTAAATAAGATATGACCTTGCCACAACTTGAATCTGAAATTCTGACAGCACCTAAACAATCAACTATGAATGAAACAAAGGTAAAGTAGGGGAGGGACACAGTTGACCAAAGGGACATTGAAAACCTTATTATTTTCTCCCCTCCATTTCTTGAGAGTTTAACGTTGCCTAAACCAATAGTCTCTTCAAATTGTGATCTCCTAGGGGAATTAAAAAACCTTTGAATTAAAATTCCTCTTCTGCAGGTTATCCAAGACATTCCAATCTATGCAAAGACAATTAAAGAGCTGTGTAGAAAAAAGATGTGAGGAAAGAAGAAATTGTACCAACTGTTCATGTGGCGGGAGTACTATTAGACTTACTCTCGGGTAAAGAAACACCAGTAAAATATGAGGATCCAGCGAACCCCTTAGTTAATGTAAAAATATCTGGCCACTCCTTTTCAAACATAGTGGTTGACTTAGGGGCAACCATCAACATATTAACCACAGAAACTTGTGAGAATTTAGGCATAACAACGTTAGAACCCACATCTACCTTGCTAGAACTTTTTGACATATCTATTATCAAAATAGAAGGAATATTACAGGAAATCCTGGTTTCTATGGACTCATGGGAGTATCCAGTAGAATTTTTAGTTATTAACCCAAAAAGTAGGTTAGATGGGCACCCTCTGATACTGGGATGACCTTATTTAGCTACAACCGACGCTTACATAGGTGGCCTGGTAGGCATCATTACCATTGCTAGAGGTGATGCCATAAATAATATTGTCATATACCCACCTGCCAAACCAAGTCTTCCCACTGTAAATATTCACAAACGGCCACATACATACTAGGAAAAAAACACCTATTCGCTGCTCACTATAGTTGAAGCACTCAAATTCAAATATCAAACTGAATATGATGTAATCAATAACTTCATGTATCAACTACCTACTTCTAAAAATTTAATATTCCAAATGTTAAAGGCAGTTCTTGATAATGAACCATAGGAATACCCCTTGGCAGACATTGATAATCAACACATACCCACGACTATTGTTCGCAACAATATACCAATTGAAATTGAGCTAGAAAAGGCTTTAAATATCGATGGAAGTCTAGATAGTAACCAACAACAAAATCTCATTAAGGTTTTACAGAAATATAAGGGAGAATTTTCTTGGGACTACCCAAACATGAAGGGTATAGATCCTCGACTATGCACACATCATACTTATACTGACAAGGATGCTCGACCTATTCAGTAGCCCCAGCAGAGATTAAATATGCATATAAAAGACAATGTAAAATATGAATTGCAAAAGTTGCTCAATGTAAACTTTATCTATCGTATTTTAGATAGAAAATGGGTCTCTCCTTTAGTAGTCGTTACTAATAAAAATGGGAAATGGTGAATCTGTGTGGATTACAGATAAATGAACAAAGCAGCACAGAAAAACCACTTCCCCCTCCTGTTCATTGATCAGGTCCTTGATACATTGGCAGGAAAGAGGTTCTTCTCCTTCCTCGATTTGTTCAGTGGCTAGAATCAAATCCCAATAGCCCCTGAAGACCAGGATAAAACGTCCTTTACCTGCCCATGGGGTATATTTTCCTATAAGGTATTACCATTTGGGTTATGCAATGCCCCAACAACATTTCAAAGAGCCATACTCAACATTTTTTCTGATTTAATAAATGGAGGACTCAAAATCTACATGGACGAATTTACCCCATATGGAGATGATTTTGATCAGGCACTGGAAAAAAAAAGAAAAAGTATTGGAACGATGTATTGCTACCAGAATGTGTTTGAGAAACGAGAATTGTCACATGATGATGACTGAAGGAGTAATCCTAGGGCACTACATCTCTACAGCTGGAATACAAGTAGATCCGGCAAAGATAGAGGTAATCCTTTTATTAGCCACACCTTGTACTCAGACAGAGGTAGATATTTTCCTTGGGTATGCAGGGTACTGTCGTAAGTTTATAAAGATTTTCTGAGAAATTGCTGCGCCCTTGTATGCATTAACTAGAAATGTTGATTTCCATTAGTCTCATAAATGTGACACTGCTTTTTTAGATTTAAAGAAACTGATCTCGACTGCACCAATATTACACGGCCCCAATCGGGAGTTTCTCTTTCACATTTCCTTAGATGCATTTGACATAACGATAGGGATAGTTCTCGGTCGAGAAGAATACAAAAATCCTTACGCTATTTACTACATCAATAAGAATCTCACTCCTGCCCAATTAAACTATAAAATAACCTAAAAGGAGTTCTTAGCTGTCATTTATCCTATTAATACATTTAGACATTATATAACTGGCTATCAAGTATTCATGTATACCGATCACTCCGCCATTAGATATTTAGCCAATAAACCTATTACAAATGGAAGAGTGACTCGTTATTTGTTGCCTTTATAGGAGTTTGACATAACTATCAAAGACTGCCCAGGGAAGGAGAACGTAGTTGAAAATTTCCTAATGAGGGTTCCAAAGTCAGATGACTCACTAGAAGTTGACGATCAGTTCCCAGATGAGCATTTGTTCGCTATAGCAGTAAAAATGCCATGGTACAAAGATGTAGAGAATTACCTAGCAGTAGGAAAGCTGCCAAGGCACTTGACATCAAAGAAATGGAAGTTTATTGTCCAGCGCAGTGTTAGATTCTCCTGGATCAGCGGAAATATTTTTCATACAGGAGCTGATATGCATATACGCAGATGCATCCAAGAAGATGAGATTTATAACATCCTAAGGACCTTTAATGATGAGCCATGTAGTGGCCATTTTGTAGATCACAGGATGGGGCACAAATTATTGCAAATGTGCTATTATTATCGTACAATTTTTAAAGATGCTAAGAAATATTTCTAGGCCTGCGATAGTTGCCAAAGGATGGGCCACCTGGGCCAAGCTGGCGAAATGTCATTACAACCACAGCTAGTAGTGGAACCTTTCTAACAGTGGGCACTCGACTTCATTGGACCATTCAACCCGCCATCAAATCAGAAGACCTACATAATGGTTGCCACAGATGATGTGATGAACTGGGTAGAAACAGTGGCTTGATCAATAGCTATGGAAGAATCTGTGATCAATTTTCTTTGTGAGCTATTTGTGAAATATGGATTACCTCGGGAAGTGATAATTGATGGAGGGGCACAGTTTTTGGGAAATAAAATTATGACCACTCTGAAGAACCACCACGTCATTCATAGAGTCACCTCTCCCTACCACCCGTGGGCAAAAGGGCAAGTCAAAAGCACCAACAAAGTCCTTGAGGAAATTCTCACTAAAACAGTCTCAACGCACCACCAAGATTGGGCTACTAGACTACCAGAGGCTTTGTGGGCTTACCACACAATATGACGAAACACCACTGGATATTCTCTGTACCATCTGCTATTTTGAAGGGAACCAATTTTTCCTATCGAATTCAAAATATATACTCTAAGGAAAACCCAGGAAGTGGGGCTGGATTTGACAGAGGCCCAGATTAGACGACTCCAACAAATAAATGAATTGGATGAAATGTGGCTACTTTCTCTAAAGCGCATTGTAATTTTTCAACAACAACGAGTGAAGTGGCATGACAACCTCATAAAAAAAAAGACATTCTAGAAAGGAGATTGGGCACTTCTCTACAACTTCAGATTCCAAGACTTCTCGGGTAAATTGCAGACAAGGTGGCTCGGCCCTTACAAAATCCAGGAAGTACATAGAAATTGTACCATTACCTTGATTACCATAGACGGATCTTGTTCCACCTTCTGAGTCAACATAAATCAAGTGCGCCTCTATCATAAACCTAGTAAGTATAGGCAAAAAAAAAATTATTGTGCTCTTTTTGAAGTGTCGAAGCCTTTGAGAGAGCTTCTTCCCTCATAAATAATTTTCATGTAGCATTTCTAGGGTTTCTTATAGTGCTATAGGAATCCTGCAGCTACTATACTTTCCTGTAGAAATTACAATCAAGGGATAAAAATGGATTTTTCTACTTACCAGTGAGTTGAAATGAATGAACGAGTGCATGTTGGAGTGGTTCATGGAGTGTGTAAGTAGAGGAGAGGGAGAAGTGAGGAAAAACTGCTCCTTTGGATCCAAAAACTATCTTTGATCAATAACCTATCAAAAAAATAAAAAATGAGTGCATGGGTATTTTGTTTCTCTTTTTCCTTTTGTTCCTTTCATCATTTTTTTTAAAAGAAAGTGGGCTGCCTCCACAGAGGTTCTCAAGCAACAAAACTTCCTTGGGCGCCTCGAGGAGGTTTTCACCTAAGGATCTTTTATTTTTTGTTTTTTATTTTTATTTTATTTTTCTCCAAGATTTCCTCATGGAGGTTTTCATCCCTGGAGTTGGCCTTGTGCGCCTTAGAGAGGTTTTAACCAATGCCTCTTTATTTTTATTTTTATTTTATTTTTTCTATGAGGTGCATTTGGTGGAAACTATGGAGTCTCACATGACATACACCTCCCTATTGATGGAATTTATAAATTCAGCCCTAAACCGGGGATTTTTGTAACCTTTAATCCTATAACCATTGACAAGTAGGGAAATCCCCTCTTCATCTATGGTTCTGATCTGAACTATGCCACTATCATAACATTTTTCCACTTTGTAGGGTCCTAACCATGTTTTCATCAGTTTTCCTTTGAAATCCTTGAACCTTGCATCATATAGCAGTGCCCAATATGCTTCTTGAAAGGTCTTCTCTTTAATGTGCGTGTCATGCCAGACATTCCTTTGCAGCTGAATCACTTTTATGTGAAGGAGTGCTTACATCTTGAACTCTTCAAATCCATTTAATTGGATCAAACTTTCTAGTTGGGCCTCTAATATGTCAAGGTCTAGCTCAAACACCATCCTTAAGGTGTTGAAATCAAATTCAATTGTGTTGTGTAACCAGCTCAGAAAAGAGAAGAAAAGAGATATCAACGCCTTAGAAATCAGCCTCTTCGAGGGGGCAACCTCCAATACATTACATAAATGAAAAATTCTTGGATGATACAATTTACAAAACCTCCTTTCTATATATAGGAGTCCATGGGGCCATAATGTAATCCTAGTGGGCCACAATGTAATCCTAGCCGACCTAACAATAATAACTTAAGGGCACAATAATAACAAAATGGGGGTTACAAGGGTTCAATAATAAAATAAGGGGGTTAAACTAACCATAATAAAGGACTATACTAGTGATATAGGGACCTAACATGCCCCTCTCCTTCAAAAAAGTGTTGTCCTCAACACTTGAGTAGCTCCGGGTGCTTCTGTATAAAATTCTCATCCTCCCATGTAGAATCTTCAGTGGGTAAGTTCTTCCACTTGATGAGATACTCTGAAATTGATCGATTCCGTATTTGTCGAGTTCTTTTTTCCATGACTGCTTCAGGTTCCAATATGATTTTCCCTTCCCCATCAAGTTCTGGCAATACTGTTTGAACTGGAAGATTTTCACCTATAATCTTCTTTAAGCATGAAACATGGAAAACTGGATGTACTCGCGAAGAAGCAGGAAGCTCCAATTTGTATGCCATAGTACCAATCTTTTGCAACACCTTGTAGGGACCATAGTACTTTGGCGATAATTTATTATCCTTCTTAGCTTGCTTGAGGGACATTTGTTTGTATGGTTGTAGCCGTAAAAATACCCAATCTCCTACATCAAAACTTCTCTCTGCGATGTTGATCTGCCTGTTGTTTCATTCGATTTTGTGCCAAATTCAGGTTATCCTTTAAGATTGGAGAACTTCTTGCTGATGCTTGACGTGATCTTCCACTGCTTGAACCTTCAAATTTTCCCTTAAAGATGATGTGATGGATGGTGGATGATATCCATAAAGTGCCATAAATGGGGTCATTTTTGCTGCAGTATGGAAGGAAGTGTTATACCACCATTCAGCGAGAGGTAACCACTTGACCCATTGTGTTTGTTTATCAGATACAAAACAACGAAGATATCTTTCCAAACATTTATTTACTATCTCAGTTTGACCATCAGATTGAGGATGATAAGATGAGCTATGAGCTAATTGAGTACCCAAACAAGAAAATAACTCCGTCCAAAAATTTCCAGTAAAAATGGGATCTCTGTCGCTCACAATAATCCTTGGGCTTCCATGTAGTTTTTGAATTCTATCCATAAATGTAGTAGCAACTGTACTTGCTTTAAATGGATGAGATAATGCACAAAAGTGTGCATACTTGGTAAGTCTATCAACTACCACCATGATGACACTCTTTCCTTCGGACTTAGGTAAACCTGTGATAAAATCCATTGAAATCTCCTCCCAACGTTGACTTTGAATGGATAAAGGTTGTAGAAGTCCTGGGGTCTTAATTGTTTCCACTTTATTCTGCTGGCAAACCAAACATTCCGCCACAAACTTTCGAATATCAGATTTAAGGCCATCCCAAAAAAATTCTTTCTTCACCCTGTGGTAAGTTTTTAAAAATCCTGAGTGTCCTCCTAAAGGAGAAGTGTGCAATTCCGGAAGAATCTTTTGTTTTAGTTGGGAATTCTTACAAAGATATAAGCGATCTTTGTACCATAAGGAATCATTTTTCCAACTAAATGTATGAGATGTACTAGGATCTTGCTGCAACTTTTGAATGAGTGTCCATACATCTTTGTCCTTCTTCCATTCATCTCTTGCTTCAGTTATCCAATCTGGTTGGATAATAGAAATGGCACAAAGCAATGCTTCCACCTCTTCATTATTTCTTGAGAGTGCATCTGCAACAACATTAAGCTTTCCTTTTTTGTAGATGATTTCAAAGTCATAACCCAACATCTTTGTGACCCATTTTTGCTGCTCTTCTGAAGATAGTCTTTGTTCCAAAAAGTGTTTAAGACTATCATGATCAATTTTTACCTTGAAGTGTCTTCCCATTAGGTAAGTTAGCCATTTCTTTAGTGCATGCAGTATTGCTAACATTTCCTTCTCATAAATAGGTTTCTGTAAATACTTTCCTTTGATTGGACGACTTTCAAAAGCAATGGGTCTTCCTTCCTGCATTAAAACTGCACCAATTCCATTTCCTGAGGCATCACATTCCACAATAAAGGTTTTGTGAAGTCTGGTGTAGCTAAGACCGGTGCTAGGCACATTGCCTCTTTAAGACGTTCAAAGGCCTTAGTTGCTTCAGGAGTCCATGAAAATGCATCTTTCTTCAATAATGTTGTTAGAGGTGCTGCTATTCTCCCATAATTCTTAAGAAACTTGCGATAATACCCTGTTAACCCGAGAAATCCTCGCAACTTCTTTATGGTTATGGGGACTTTCCATTCCTTAATGGCTTTAATTTTGTTAGGGTCTACTTTAACACCCTCGTGAGATACAATATGACCCAGATATTCCACCTCTTGTACTCCAAAGAAACATTTGGATGTTTTTGCATATAATTGTTTCTCCTGCAATAGTTTGAGCACCCTGTCAACATATTCAACATGATCCTTCCAAGACCTACTGTAGATTAGTATATCATCAAAAAATACTAGCACAAATTTTCTAAGGAAGGGTTTGAAAATGGAATTCATCAACCCTTGGAATGTAGAAGGTGCATTGGTAAGGCCAAAAGGCATGACCAAAAATTCATAATGACCCTCATGAGTTCGAAATGTTGTTTTCGGAATATCTTCAGTCTTCATTCTAATTTGATGATATCCTGAACGAAGATCCAACTTGGTAAAATAAATTTATCCATGTAATTCATCCAATAATTCATCAATAACAAGAATGGGAAATTTGTCTTTAATGGTGAGCTTATTGAGCTCCCTATAATCCGGACACATTCGCCATGATCCATCCTTCTTGTGTACCAAAACTACAGGAGCAGAGAAAGAACTTTGACTAGGTTGAATTATACCCGCCTCTAACATTTCTGCAATCATACGTTCAATTTAACTCTTTTGGAAGTAAGGATATCTATAAGGCCTGATGTTTGGAGGAACACTTCCTGGAATCAAATGAATAGCATGATCATGATCACGAATAGGTGGGAGTCCTTTCGGAGTTTCAAACACCTTGGAATGATTGTCCAAGACTTGCTGGAGATCTGCAGAAATAGATGATTTTGATGTCGGAACTTCTAGTGAGCATAATTGTGCAATTACACCTCGTTGTTGTTTCTTTAGAAGCTTTGTCATGACATTAGAGCTTATTATCCTTCCCGGCTTCCCTTCAATACCTCGCAATTCGACTTCTTTTTCTTCTGAAAAAAATTTCAAGAAAAGTTCTTGAAAATTAAAAGCGACCGTCCCCAAAGATTGTAACCATTGTACTCCTAGTACAACATCAGTACCTCCCATAGGAATGGAAAGCATTGGACTAGTCAATACATATTCCCCCATGGTTAGCTTGATATTATGGCATTTTCCAGAGCAATTTATAGTTCCTCCATTTGCAACCATCACTTGACATTCTGGTGCTGGGTATAGGAAACAATTTAATTCCTTGGCTACCTTACAATGAATAAAATTATGGGTGCTACCTGAATCAATCAACACTATTACCTTTTTCTTCTTGATCTGTCCTGCTATCTTGAGAGTTTCAGGAGTGGTAATTCCTGCCAGTGCATTACATGATATGGTCGGATTCATTTCTTCCTCTTCTATGGCTGGTTCCTGGTGTGTATCCTCTTCTTGTTCACTTTCTTCTTCTTCTTCACAATCTATGTAAAATAATTTCTTTTCAGCACACTTATGACCTTTGGTGTATTTGCTATCACAACTGTAGCAAAGCCCTTTTGCTATTTTTTCTTCCAATTTTTGTGGTGTCAACCTTGTAGGTTGTGGAAATATAGGTGTAGCAACACTTCCTTCTTTATAGAATTGAGTGGTAGGCTTCCTTGTCGCCATAATTTTACATTCAACTTTTCTTGCCAACCTGAATGCCTTCTCCAATGAATCAGGTTCCAAAACGCAAACTTCATGTTGGATGTTATCCTTTAAAGTGCTTATGAAGAGATCAATCCTGTGTTCCTCTGGAATATCAGTTACCCTTATATTCAATTTTTGGAAGTCCTCAATGTGCTCCCCCACTAAACCCTTTTGTTTGAGATTTATCAATTGGCTAAAGAAGGTGTTGCCCTTTGTATCCTCATAATGTGCTATCATTTCCTCTATAAAAATTGACCAAGTGACAATTTTTTTACGGGAGCAAAGCCATCGATACCATACAAATGTATTTTGTTCTAAATCTAAAGTTGCAATGTGTACCTTTTGTGTGTTTTGCACGTTATGGAGATCAAAATATTGCTCCATCTGTAGTATCCATGTTACAGGATCCTTTCCATCAAACTTCCTCATATCCATTTTTGGAATATGGTGGTTCTTCCCGCCAACATTAGAGGTTATGAAATCATGATTAACATTTATTTTGTTCTCATCATGAGGTTCTTCTACTATATTTCCGCCATTAGGAATCGTTTCTTGTTTTAAGCTTGTCATCAAGCCTTCCATGTATACTTTTAGATCATTCTTCATGTTTTCCATGTTGTCTTTCATGTTTTCATCGATCTTAGCTTCCATGTCATCAATCTTAGCTTCCATGCCCACTTCCATGCCATCCATCTTAGCTTCCAAACCATTCATCTTAGCTTCCACACATTTCTTCAAACCATCCATCTTAGTTTCCATGCCTTTCTTCAAAACTTCCATTTCATTTTTTGTTGTTCTTTGCGAGAGCGAAATTTGTTGCACTTGCTCTTGTAATTTTGATATGTCATGTTGCCATTCTTCGTCTTCATGAGTCATAGTAGAGCCTTCTAAAGGCTTAATGGGAGTTGAATTCTTTTTAGGGGCCATTTTATAATCCAATACTGATATCTATTCTACAATATTCCCTTGGAATCAATTCAACTTGATTTTTCAAACAAGACTTATGCAATTGGAAAACAAATACACACTTTTTACTTGCTTTTTAGGAGCTCTGTATTGAAATTGAATTATATCTGTAATTGAGAATCTTCAATATCTAAAATTCATTGCTGTAGTAGCCTTCTGAACTGTCTTTCAAATGCCACAGATATGATCTGATTTGGATTCTTCAAGACAAAGTTATTTCCAATCTCCCACAATGACCCAACTTTGGACTAGTTCAGTAGAGCGAACTTGTACGGCTTGCCACGTGTCACTGTTTTGTCCTTCGTCTCTGAAATTGATAGCCAAGAAACTGAGGTCCGTGTGCTTGCAAAATTTTTTTACGGAACTCCAATCCGATGCCTAGAGAGAGAGTTATTGAACTTTTCCCACGATCACCTCTTTGAGATGAAATTTAGGAGCCTGAAAAAGCACTACCTTCCACAGATTATATCTCCAAAACTATTGCGAACCAAGCTCTGAAATTTTTTTATGACTTTATTAAAGATTTCAGCTTCACACCATATGAATTTCAGATTCTTAACCTTCGTAGAAAATGTTTTATAGCGCAAATTCCACGATGACCTGTTTAGGAGCCTTAACAAATACCTAACTTCCACAGATCATATCTCCGAAAATATTGCAAACAAAGCTCTGAAATTTTTATACAAACGTCCTCAAGATTTCAGATTCGCACCCTAAAAATTTCAGCTTCTGAAGCTTCGTAGAAAAAAAGTTATAGCGAAAATTCCACGATGACCTGTTTGGAGCAGCGAAACCCTAGAATCCAAAGCTCTGATACCAAATGTTGTGTAACCAGCTCCGAAAAGAGAAGAAAAGAGATATCAACGCCTTAGAAATGAGCCACTTCGAGGGGGAAACCTCCAATACATTACATAAATGAACAATTCTTGGATGATACAATTTACAAAACCTCCTTTCTATATAGGAGTCCATGGGGCCATAATGTAATCCTAGTGGGCCACAATGTAATCCTAGCCGACCTAACAATAATAATTTAAGGGCACAATAATAACAAAATGGGGGTTACAAGGGTTCAATAATAACAATAAGGGGGTTAAACTAACCATAATAAAGGACTATACTAGTGATATAGGGACCTAACAAATTGAAAGCAAAGCTTTCTTCCCATAGACAAAGTCATAAGGAGTGAAACCTATTGTTGTTTTCCAAGTAGTGTTGTAGGCCAAGGTAGCTTCTACCAATCTATCTGCCCAATATTTTATGATGTTGGTCATAACCTTGGTGAGGATATTCTCCAAGTCTCTGTTGGTCACTTCCATTTGGCCATTTTCTTGAGGGTGGTAGGTAGTGGAAGTCTTATGCTTTATCTTGTGCCTCCTCAGAATATTCTCAATTAGTTGAGATGTGAATTGTGCCCCTTTATCAGTGGCTCCCTCTCTATGGTATCGAAATTTGTAGAACACATTCTCTCTCAGAAATTTTTCTACCTCCTTATCAGTTGCTACCTTTACAACTTTTTTTTCAGCCCACTTTGTCACATACTCAATGCAGACTATGATACAATTTTTTCTAGCTAGATGGTGGATCAATGGGTCCAACGAATTCCATGCCCCATTTTTCAAATGGCTCTAGAGACACCTGAGGGTGCAAACACATCTCATACCTCTGTGTCAGTTTCCCCATCCTTTAACATTGGTCACACCTGCTAGTGTATCTTTTGGCATCCCGGTGAAGGGTAGGCTAATAGTAAACTACCTACAATGCTTTGAAGGTTGTCCTTTTTGCAGCAAAGTGGCATCCACAAGGGCTATGATGAAATGTAGAGAGGATCTCAAAAACTTCTTCCTCACTCACACATCTTCTGAGGATTTTGTTAGGGACTAGCTTGAAGATATTTAACCTAATCTAGGTGAAAGGGGCACTTTTTCTGATGATCTTACTTTTCTCCTTGGATAAGAGTTTACGAGGTAACGTTTAAGCAACCAAGTAGTTAGCTACATCAGCAAACCATGAAGAGAGTTCTGACATAGCAAAGAGGTGTTAATCTATGAGTTGGTCATCTAGCATTCCTTCTTCATCTGCTGATAGAGCTAAAATAGATAAAAAAATATGCAATAACATTCTCCTTTCTAGCTTTATCAACAATGGTTAGGTCAGCAGGTACGAGGCATAGCCATTTACTTACGAGCATCCACCGGTTTACCAAACCTTACTTACTATTGACTTCACCCTACCTTTTTTTATTGAGTGTTGCCCTGCACCATTCAGCCTCGTGACATGGTGCGAGATCCATATAGGCCACTTGAAAGTCTATTTCCAACCACAACAAATGTATCAACGAATCATCATCTTTTGTATAGATTTCTTGGATCTGCATTTCAAACAAATCTTTTGGATAGATCAGTTTACCAAAAGAAGAATCTATATTTGACAAATACATATTGTTGCCTCGGGTGCGAGGTCTATTTCCTTGTGAGTCCTGGAAAGCTGGATAACCTTGTAATAGCAACAACCATCTAATTATTCTAGCATTAACATACGATTTGTTCATTAAGTATTTGATGGATGCTTGGTAAGTGAATACGAAGGTCTAATAACCAATGATATAATGTCTAAATATGTTTAAAGCATGGATAATGGCTAACATTTCCTTCTCTGTGACAGTATAATTGAGTTCAATGTTGGACAAGTTCTTATTAATGAAATAGATTACATAAGGTAATTTTTCGTCCAACTAACCCAAGGTTGCCCCCACAACTTTCTCTAATGCATTTTTGTGGATGTGGAAATGTAGAGTCCAATTTGGACCTCAGAGAATGGGGGCAGTAGTTAACCTTCCCTTAATGAGCTCAAAATATTCTTGACAGAGACTTGTCCAGGTAAACTCAGAGTCTTTGTCCAACAAACCAAATAGTGGCGAAGCCAACTTACTCAAATATTTGATAAAATTTCTTTACTAGCCAGCTAAACCAAAGAAACTCCTGACATCTCTCTACTTTTGAGGAGAAGGTACCCTTTTGATGATAGTAAATTTTTTCGGGTCCACCTGTATTCCTACTTAGGATATTCAGTGTACCAATACTACTCTGTCTCTTTTCAATAATTCACACTTGTATGGGCTTAGGGAGAGATGCATTTCAAAGCATCTTCTCATCACTTATCCCAAATTGGAGAGATGTTCCTGGAATTCATCCCTATAGGGTGTGAAATAATCCATGTAGATTTCAACCGAGTCATGGAAAATCTTAAAGAAAATTCTCAAGACAGCTCTTTTTAAGGTAGCTGGGGCATTTCACAACCCAAAGGGTAGGAATCTGTAAGCGAAGGTGTCCCAGGGACATGTGAAAGTAGTCGTGTCCTAGTCTTCAGGGATAATTTGGATCTGGTTATACCCACTGAGCCCATCTAAGAAATAAAATAACTTCTTTCTTGCAAGGCCATCTAGGACATGATATGTAAAGGTCAAAGGGAAATGGTCCTTCTTGGTGTCTTTGTTGAGTTCCTGATAATTAGTATAGATTTTTCATTTTCCATTCTTCTTTGGGACTAGGATGAGAAGAGATACCCATTCACTGCCTGATATAGGATAAATGAAACCTTCATCCAACAATTTTTTAAATTATTCCTTGACTATGTCTTTTAGAGTCTGGTTCATTTTCCTTTGGTGTTGGCACACAGGCTTGCATCCTTCTTTAATGTAAATATGATGTTTGCACACCAAGGGATGCACCCCTTTTATGACCTTGTAGTCCCAAGAAAATGCATGTAGGTTTTCTTTCAAAAGCTGGCATAGCTTCTCTTCTTCTCTATCTCAGAGGTTTTAGTTAATTTTCATAGATTTTGATGGGCCAAATTACACAGCCTTGGTGGTTTCAGAGGTTGAATCAACTGAGTGTAGCTCCATCCAAGGGTGGCTTTCAAATTTTGTGACTAGGTTTTCATGCGGGCTATCATTGGGGGATTAGTTTTGAACGACTTTGTCGATGAGTTCAGCTTCATCAAGATTCCCCCTCTAAGAACAACATCTATGGGAAAAATGGATTAGGGTGTAGTGTTTTATACTACGTCTTATTTTTCATCCTCCAGCTATATAGGTAGGTCATGGTCAATGGAAGGTTGGGCTGTAGGATATAATATGAGTTGTTTAGAGAAGGGCCCATTCTTAATATTCATGTTTCCGGCCCAAAAGCTGATATAAGAATCGACAATGGATATCCAAGGTCTCCCTAAAATGAGAGGATATCCATTAAACCTGGTTTTTGGACAGAGAATGAGAAAATATGTAGGATAATCCCAAGATAAAATTGAAACCATAAGATCCTCAGCAATTCCTTTCAGAGTTAGTGTGGATAGATCTACAAGTTGCATAACCATTGTGGTTTTCCACAAAATCCCTTGAAGGTTATGTTTAAGAATAGTTTCCTTGGTCATTACATTGATGGCAACCCCGAGATCAATCAAAGTATTGGGTATTATGAAACCATATATGTTCACATCTACAACTCGACCACCATGGTCGAGGTACTTTGGGAAGATCACCCTTCCCAACATTAAGTCAAATAGTTGTCCTACTACATTGATGGTGGGGGTACCTTTCTTCTTTATCCCAGGTTTCTTAACA